>CALSCE010009347.1:5099258-5125837 GCA_943593645.1 Bovichtus variegatus
TGCCTATTTGTGAATTTTGGGAACAATTTTTCCCGAACAGGTTTAAATTTTGGGCACTGGGTGAAGAAGTGCGTGTGTTGTCATTTTCTCTTAAAGATGTATATCTGTAAGATCCAACATGAGTATGTATTTATATAATTGTACTTATTCTTTTTTTGCAATACGTATGTGCAATATATCTCTTTTTACTATGTATTATTGTTACTACTGGCTGCTAGAGTATTACTCTCACATATTCACTTAATGTATTATGTTAACCTGCCACTTACTTACCACGGTTGTTGTGTTTTGTATACTTATATTTTGTACTTATCCATTTGTACTTAACCTTTTATCTGCACTGTCCCTTTGCTGTAAATTTCCCCGCTGTGAGACGAATAAAGGTTTTCTGATTCTGATTCTGATTATTTAAGTTCTCTTAGCCTAATTATGATGGAAAAACTCAACAAGCTTGTCTAGAAGGATACATTTCTTTGGTTCCTGGTTTCCTTAGTATTTAAATCTGAATTTGTAAGATGTAAAAAAAAATCTGAATGTCTATTAATTCATGTGCAGATGGTCTTGAGGCCAAGCTGTGGTAAAAACTAATACCGAATAGGAATAGTTGGTGTGTTTGTGTTTGTGTCTGTTCTTCTGTAAAGCATTTTTACCCTTTCAATGTATAGTTCAACATATATTTATTTTATTAAAACTATTATACAGATACAGTTATTGCACTTATTAATATTATCATTTAATACATGCATGTACTGTACATTAAATGAAAAGAGAAGGACCACACAATCAGCAACAGGGGGCAGTGTAAAATCAGACATGTCAGACCACTGGAGAGCTTTCAAATAAAATTTTATTCCTCTAAAATTGTCTCCTCGTCAATAAAATCTTCTACTCAGCATTAATAACATTTTAACATGTTTCATTTCATCAAACAAAATTTCGAAACATGTGTTTATCATATTATACACTTCAACAAAACTATATCCACACTGTTGCTTTTTCAAAGACAAAATTTTATGAAAACAAAGAAAAGCTTTAAGAGAAATTTTATTTTTAAAAGTGGTAAAAAAAAAAAAAGAAATAAAAAAAGAAAAGTATCTCTCCAAGAGTTCCAAAACTGAAAACAACATATTTCTTAGTTTCTTACTTATTTCCATTAACATACCTAGTCTCTCAAGGTACTGTATCTAGCCATTAAATGTTTATCCTTTTTAATAGCAACCATTGTTAATAGAAAGACACTAGCTAAACCTCTGTGCTTCTTTCCATCAGCTTCTTTAGCTTTACCAACAAATTAAGGTACCACACTTTCCTGTCCATCCCCTGTTAACTTATATAGGCTGTGAGATTTCATAACTATGTACAATTCCACCATACATCCCAATAGCTCACAAATAGTGGGTTTATGACCCCATTCAGTAATTTGCCATACCTACAGTATGTACTGCCTATATCCCTCCTCCACAGCCACTCTCCTTACTTGAATCCCTTCTTGAATTCTGGTGCCTCTCAATCAGTCAACTTCCCCTTGCACAATTTCGGATTAATCACAATTAAACAAAACCAAATACACATTCCTTCATCTGTGTTATTTGTTTAATAAAAGTTAAGAATTTACATATATCTGCAAAGATCACACTGATACTAAGGGGGCTCTGGTGTGCCTAATGGTAGCTGTGATATCCAGTGACAAGTGTACATTCATTGACAGCCAGGGCACTTGTTGAATGTGACCCATGCTAAAAAAGATAGCATTTCTCTCTGGCTATAGTGAGCAGAGGTATTTGGCACAACCTCACTTGCAAGAGCAGACCTTCACATATTGTTCCAAGGTGAGCAGAGGAGTTTAAAAACATTTTACAATTTTTAACTGATCATGCATTATTTAAACCCCTGGAAAAGGAGATTAGGTTGGTTTGGACTTTTCTTCTTGACAATGCTGCAAACATAGGGTGGTACAAAACATTTTCTGCACATCATTTAGTAGGACAAGTACTGAATAGCAGGATTAAATGTTCAAAGATAGATAAAAGATATAAGCCTGCAATCCTTGCTTTATGATCCTCCACCTGTCAACATACTACAACATATTTCTTCAGTGATCTTAATCCTAGAACCGTAACTATTCATTTTCAACATCTTTCAGACATTTCAAGTTTCAAAGAATACTTCAGTACAGGCTCTGTTTAGATGGTATTTCTGCTAAATAAGTAGAAAGAGATCTCCAGAAGCCTTACACAAACCTCCCCCAGGACAGGCATATGGTGGACTATACAGCATACAGTATGTGCCAGTATACTCAATTTTTATTGTCACTTAGATATATGTGTTATGAAATGTGTTGGCAGCAAAATAAATGTGATAAGCAGCTTTTTGAACAGCAAATTAGATGTTTATGATCGCTTACCATTATTCTAAGTTCTAATATATTTCAAAAACTTAACTGGCTTCTGGATTTCACTTTCACACTGAATCACTTCATAACCTTATTTTACTTTGTCACCTTTACAGCTGAATTTTGGATGTAGGGCTGCTTATGTTCATTAGTTTGTCACTCTTTTTTTTATTGATTAATTGATTACAGAATTGGCCATCGCAATTTCTCAAAGCCTAAGCCCCACCCAAAACTCAAAAATATTCAATTGACAATGACGTTAAGAAGAGAAAAGCAGAATATCGTCACATTTGAGAATCTTAGCACTAAATATATAGTACATAAAGATGTCCAAGTGTGTTAGTGACTGATTTACTGGTGTTCACATTGCCCCTGGCCTCCAGACATGGGGCTGAACGCCTCCCTTGGTGGCAACAAAACGTGGTTTGGGTGCCTGAACTGGGTCGGACTTGAGTGGGGGCAAAGAGGCAAGGAAACTGAGCTCGGGAGCGCTCTGGAACTGCTTGGCTCCCTGGAGCCCAGTAGTGTATGATACTGGAGTGTAAGGTGTAGGGATGGCAGGGGGCACAGGGTGTGGAATAGGTGTTGCAGAGAATTTTGGGATGCCGGGCAGTCCAGCTGGTTGGGAGAGGGGTGAAGCTGGCGTTGCAGCACTGACTAGAGCAGGTGTCAAGAGAGTGGCTGAGGTTGGAGTGAAAGGAGCAGGAGGTGGGGAGATCATACCGGAATAAGTCAAACGTTCTCCGAGGGAAGTGGCTGAGCGAGGTGCAATGATCTTGGGAGCCAGAGAGGGAGCTGACATCGGTGTTGGTGTGGAGAATCGTTTCACCTCGAAGACACGGGCTGTTTTGATTGGGATCTGCTTTGGGGAGGTTAATGAGCTGCCCACCATTGTTGTTGTTGTGTAGTCACCCTGCTGCTGCCTCTGGGCCTGGTATGAAGGCATGGCTGATAGATTAGCAACACTGCCCCCATAGTTGAACATGGCAGAGTTAAGCTGGTAGGGCTGCCTTCTCATGAAATCCAGAGCTTTGATACCCTCTCTTTGGGAGCCACCTCTACCCCTACTTTCTGGCTTGCCTGTGTTCCTCTGAGGCCCCGTAGGAATAGAGGGAGCCAAGAGTGGGTTGTACCCAATGGGTGGAGGAGCACGGACATTCGGGGAGTATTTCCACTGAGAAGGATTGTTGGAGGAGTCAATGGGTTGGGCTACACTGTGCGAGGCCACTTCCTGCTGGTAAGGGGTCTCGGGTGGGGTGTCCACTACATACATACCCATGCGGCTCTGTCTGCGGGCAAACAGCTGGGCCCCCTTACCCCCTGCCTGAAGAAACTGTGGTGTATCGTGGATGACCCGAGGCTTGGGTGCAACTGGAGGAGGCGCCCTCCCCATGCCAGCCTCACCACTCCTCTCCTCCTCTGCATCATCATAGATATCCTCAGAAGGTGGTTGGCCATATTTGTATCTGGTGGACCTGTCATCCAGGTTCTGCACCATACACAATAGGTCAGGATTGGGGGAGTTCTTCTTGACATCTGGCACATTGAACATAGGTTTGGGTTTGACACCACGACGTCGAGCGTCAATTAAGATTCCTGTGCGACCTGTTGGACCAGGAACAGGGGTTGGAGCTACAACTTCTGGCTGAGAGACCACTGATACTGTAGTTACAGGCACCATGGGAAATTGAGATGGCCGTGGCTGAGTAACTGGAACTTGAACTGGAGGCACTGGGGCAACTGGGTTAGGTGAACCAGATATTTGATATACAGGAGGAGGAGGGGTTGGAACCATTGGTGCTTGTGGAGCCATAGGCATTGAGGGCATGTACACTGAGGGCACAGCTACAAATGGAGCCTGATGAACAACAGTTATTGGTGGTGATGACTGCATTTTCTCTACAGAGGTGGAGACGACTGGAGGGTAAAAGCTAACAGGAGCTCCTGGTGTCAAGGCCAAGGGACCTTGAGGTACAAAGGATGGTGGGGAGAACATTGATGGAGGACCTGGGGGTAGCTGTGATGTTACTGATGTAGCTAATTCAGAGGCAGTGGAGAATAGTGATGGCATAACAGCTGCTGAGGCAGGACGCTGGCTCGTCTTTGTGACAGATGGTCGGAACGCTACAGGGGCAGTTGCAGCTCGAATGCTGATGAAGCCAGGAGTGAAAGGACGTGCCGTTCTGTTGAGAACATTACTAGCAGGTAGTTCTGGTAATGGTGTTTCAGCTGGTGGTGCAGGTCTGTTCAGAACAGTCACTGAGACAGTGGCTGGTTTGGGTGCCACAGGTGGAAGTGACATCATCATGCTAGCTGCACTAACTGCAGAGTATGATAGATCCCCATTAGACATTCCATAGGCTGCAACTTGACCTTGAGCCTGAGACTGCTCTTGCTGTATGGCTCTAGGGCCAGGTGGTATCATCTGCTGAGGCTGGAGGTTTGGCTGCATCTGTGGTTGTATCTCTGGATGCAACTGATACATCTGAGCCTGCCCCTGGACATGAGACTGTGGAGGAGCCTGAGGTTGTGCCGCCTCTACCTTCTTGGCATGCTCAGCAGCCCTCTTTCTCTGCTGCTCAAACAACTGGGCGCCTTTGCCTGCAGTGTTACTCAACCCTTGACTTGAAGCATCCTCTGCCCCATCCCCACGACCTTCAGTGCCTGCAGTTGCCCTCTTCTCCAGCATATCCAAGTAATCACTATCCCAAGTTGGGTCAGGAACTGCAGAGAAGCCATCCTCATCAAACTCTGATTCGCTGCCAGGGAATGCTCCATCCTCCTCTTGTGAGTCCTGACACATGTCCTCCTCCACACTACCAAAACTGGTGAGGGTGTACTTTTTGGAGCGCTGTCGCCTCTTCTTGAACATCAGCACCCCCTTGGAGTGAGGGTTGGGAGCATCAGTCAGTAGGGATGCAATTGTTCGACACTTGCTTTTCGCTTCTTTTACATGCTTGTCTTGCTGAGTATCCCCTCGGTTCAGTTCTGCAAGATATGAAAGCCATAGCTATTAGGAACAGTTGCACAATAGCATAACATAAGCACTGCAGTAATGTCAGAGAAGTCTGAATTAACAAATGTAACCTTTTAAACCAACCAAGAACTGACTCTGACATGAGCATCTAAACCTGTCCTGACTACCATGCCTTCAACAGGCATCCATCTCTTAATCTTCCACAGGAGCACATCCGGGAAAATTCCACGCGAGCCTTCAGCTTCTCACATTAACTGGGGTGAAGGATACATTTGCACATTATTTGTCTTATGTACTCTGACATCTAACTTAACTAGAAATATCTGCAAGCTAGTGGAAAGTTGCATGTTGTAGGTGACTGGAAGGATAACTTCAAAGGGTAGCCACAACATATCCTTTAACTTGTTATGGTATTAAGAAGATTATCATACGCAACCTAATTCTGTTACCCTAATATGTACTGCCACGTGAAGGGAGTTCTTAATTTGTCTAGGACAGGGTTCCTAAGTAGGACATTAGAATGTTAAACCTGCACTCAGTGATGGCAAGGGGGATTTACAAGAGTACATTTATTGAAGTTCTTAAAACAGCCCACTGACTTCAAATAGCCCAGCTCTGTCCTTTCCCTGGGCTCGTTATGGATGATGGACACCATGACAAGTTGTAGGAAGGATATTTTGGTTAGTGTCTTTGCTCATATCTGTTTTTGTGTAAATGTATTGTTGCAATTTTTCACCTCTCTTCAAAGCTTGTGATTTGAAGAGAGGCCAAGAAAAAGTCACAGTGACTGTTCCAGGTTCTCTTTTATATCTGTAATATACCATCTTACTATCCATTTTAATGGAAGCACATCTCTATGTTGATGCATTTTACAAAAACATAAAAACCCATGTGTCATGTAGAGTAGAGAGTAAAACAAGTGAAATAGTAAAACGAAAGGACAGCAAATGAAACAGAGAGACGAGAGGGAGAGAGTTTCCCTGCTTTGCTACTTGATACCTAAAAGCAGCTGTAGATGCTTTTCAGTACTCCCAGATTGATCACTGGGGTTTTTCCACACATAACTGGAGGTAAATATAGTAAACTATACCAGCCATGCTTTGTTTAGCAGACTTAGCTTAGGTTGAAACCCGCTCATACGAAAAACGTATGGATGTTTGGTTCATAATGGTGGTTGACTATTAGATTAAATGACTGGGACACAGTGGTTTCCCTTATTAAGATGATAAAACTCTATTTCTATTGACACTATAATAACTGTTTGTATCAATACATTTTTTTATAGGCTTTAAAGGTTATCAAACTGCTATCTGTTGAACTGCCTTAAATTGACTATGAAGGTTTAGAGATTAAATGTTGTGAACAAAGAAGGTAATGTAGGTCGCCGTATTATCTAGGTTTTTCTCTGGGAGGTTTACGAACATATTCGTGTCCAACAAAGCTACATACTGTACATATAATCTCTGCCTAGAAAAGTCAGTATCCCACTGGTATATATCTATATGAGAACTTTTCTTCCTGTGTATGGGAAGGAGGAAATGTGAAGCTGATCTTCACTTTAGTGATGTATATCTGTCCTGCAAACCAGATGGCACATGTAAATAATGCATAGAAAATAAGATAAAAAAAAAAAAAACAGTATCAAAAAGTCTTTGAGAAAAAGATTGATATTCAAGGAATCTGTACCTGCTACAGGACTTAACCTAATAACATATACTAATCTGTTTGGAGAGTTTGAAAAAGTTTTGTAACTCTTGAACCAACCAGTGACATTAATCAGGATTTGTACATAAGTGTGGGCACCCCATGTGATGCACTGGTCTCTTCCATTGTTCTTCCTGAGCTGTACTTACTAGCTTGTTTGGCCTTTTCCATGTAGGTTGTTGTCAGCTCCTCATCAATGGGTTTATTCACAGGACCCACCATGGGTACAAACTGGCTGCGAGAGCCCAGCATCAGAGCCTCCTTTGCCCTCTCAGGGGATACCAGGGGCACGTTGGATGGCTCTAGAAAGCCACTATCCTCCTCTTGCCCTCCATCCCGTGGCCCCTGGTCATCTGCTGAGGAGATGATGGAGGAGGTCTCAGTGGATGTCTGGGAGGACCACATTCCTGGACCAGGCGCCTGGTAAATCACCTCCCTCCGTGCCACCCCCGGTAGCCCCCCTCCTCGATCTCCATCTCCCCCACGTCCATCCAACAAACGGGGGAAAGCATGTGCATCTGGAGCGCTGTCATAGCCACTCATCTCTGACGTCTCCCCGCCCTCTGGGGAGGCTCGTCCTGTTGGTTTTCCCGGGTTGGAGTTGCTGGGGCTGCGCCGTTTCTGCCGGCGCTGCCTCTCGTACCCCGCCACATCCGCATCACTGTCAGTCTCGCCGTAGTAAGCCTCACTACCAGGTGGAGAAGTCAATCCGCTGGTTATGGAGGAGTGGCTACGGTGGACTTCACGGACTGGTGCGTGGTGGGGGTTGTTGGGTGACATGGCACGCAGAGCAGCGCGGTACTCTTTGTCTATACGGGGAGATGGGGCACGGGTCACAAGAACCACGGACTGAAAACCGACAGGCACCCTGCAAACAAGTGGAGGGTTCAAAATATTGATGGGGCTTAATGATGGCTGTGCACAAGCAGCAGAAACTTGTGTTAGTCCTAATGTCTTATTATAGTAATAAAAATATATTATATACGATAAAATATGATATGTATGTGATACAATGCACACTGTGCATATTCTGTGTCAGACTTGAGTCTTTAACTTGAGCATACAGTAACATTATTCGATCTATTACAATGGGTTGATGATGGTTTGTCACTAGTAAGAGTATAATTATTTTGTTCCTCTGACCTTTTGACCCGGATGTGTAATATCCCAGAGGAGCTGTCGATGAGGCCCATGGCCTGGGCATGGGATAACGCTCCACATGGCTGTTCGTTGATGGACACCAGTTCATCAGCCTCCCGAAGCCCAGCCCTGCATGCCTTGCTGCGTTTACGCACCTGCACCAGTAAAGGAAGGCAAGATTTCAAACATTCACATAGACGACAAAACATTATATCAAAATGTATTTTTGGTATGAAGATTCAGTCTTTTGGGGCACATCCAAGACAATTCTCAAGTCTTGTGACTTGTAAATTAAGGCCAAGTCTCAGGTCTCCAGCTTTGGTTTTAAAAGTTGTAATGTGCAGTAGATACTTGAAAGATGATATGGAACAACTGGTACAAACATCAACTCTTCTTTCTTTTGTTTAGCTTTTGAAACTGCAGCGATAGAAAATAAAAGCGTGCCGGAGCTATGCTGCTGTCTTGTCTTAGTTTGTGATAGTGACTGACAGAGAGCAGCTTTTGTCCTGACAGCTTGATCTTGCTACGGACATATGCCATATATTGCAGCTTGAGTGGGCCACTCATACACACTTTAACAGGGAAATGCCAGCCAGCAGCCATCTTCATTTGGTGCTTTGCTATTTGTGCCCGAGGTCTGTCACCATCATGGCGTTATGCCCACCCTAAATTTCCTCATCTATTTGCAAGCCATGTCAACATACCCCATAGTGGATTCAGAGCAGATGTTTGACAGTTTTCAAAGACAATGACTGCAGTGTTGATTGTAGTGTGAGGGCACTGCCATGTATTAAAGGGAAATTGTTGGTTAGATTATAGAGATAAGGAAACATTGCTGTGGTTGACCTAATAAGTGTTCTTTCCAGCTATTCTGGTTTGCCTGTAATAAAATCCCACATCCGCATTTAGCTAAGCCTTTCAAAGTGGCCTGTGCCTGCTTGTGGTACAGGATGTAAAATATTCATTCAGTCAGTCACCTTGTGGTTTCAAGTCATAACAGTTATAATAACCTTACATGCTCACACACACAAACACCACATGGACAGACAAAAATACACATAAACTCATATTAATAAACACGCGAACATGCACATGTAGACCCACAGGAACAAACACAGGTCTGACACGCTTTCAGTTAAGCCCGAAACTGCTCCACCTGTTAGGGATGGCGTAGTATAAGACCTGACAAGATTAGGCCTTCCTGCTCTCAGGGGTGAAGGAGCACTCTGTTGTGGATGGTCAGACAGATGCAGCTGTCGTCCACCGCCATGATGTTGATATGGTGTCCTGTGGCTCTGTGTACATACTACCACATTCTACATAAGTTAACTAAATGTTGGATTAACTATTTAAAGAGCAAACATTCTTAAAATGCTAAATACTGTCTAAAAGAAGTTGTTCTTTCTATAATATGGTGATTATTGTCTTAGAGGTATAATCTGGAGGTGCATGACTCATAGCTAATTTGATTTCTGGTTAACATACCAAAATTAGGTTCTTGACCTGTAAAGAATATTTGAAAGACATGTTTACCATAAAGAATGTGTGAGGTCTGTAAACGGAAACATCTCCTTCAACCAATTAGAATTGTTGTATTATTACAATTACCTTTATTTGAACATAGTAGTGCATGATAGAGCAAAACCTAATGAAAAATACAATGAATGATTTAGAGGTATATGATAAGAGGCTTTAGATAGAATATACACATAAAGGTACATGATCCATTGCATTACTATTTCTATTGAACAAGCTTCTGCAAACTCTTTCCCAGCTGCAGGGACAATCATTGCAAACTACATGTTATGTTGACAAACCCACAAAAAAAATGTTTGGATTCTCGACAAAGTCTAAAATTTACTGAAATTGTCAGGCTGAATTTTTTGAAATGTGAAGAAAATGATGGTTGGTTACTCTCTCCTTTATTCACATTTGGTGCCTGAACAGGAGCAATACTCAGGGTTCACACAAGGTGCTTGATTAGCTTGAATTTTGAGGGGAAAAAAGAGTTTTGAAATCAGGATTTCCTTTGCACGTGATTACAAAAATAAGTTATACGTTCATCTCCAAGCAGCACGATACTAAGTGCATGAGGGTCATTTTTGAGTACTGAGCTGAAACACACACCTTGGCTGACCTCGTGACCTGCGGCTTCTCAACCAAAAATAGTCACCTGGAAAAGCAGTTCTGCTCAGTCAACAATTATTAAAGGTCCGTGTGGATATATGTGTTTGTGTCATATGTGTAAGTATATGCATGTATAGTGTGTGTGCATGTGTACTAAAGCGCCATATCTAGAAATAAGATCTCTTTATATAAAGATTTCATAGAGCAGAGAGTCGGCCCAAGTCTTTTTAAACGGGAAGGACAATGTTGATCAAAGGGCAACAGCTCAGGATTGATGATTTTTACAACTCATGTCACCGATGGAGATGACATGAGACTGACTCAATACAAGCGGCAAAGGATCAATATGAAGTAAAAAAAAAAATTTACTACGAATTTAACTGATTTTTTTTCATTTCTTTTTTCAACCATTTTCATCTTTATTTCTCAGAGGTACAGAAGGTTTTTCTACTGGAAAGCCTAATTAATAATTGTATCCAGCATATATATTCCCCTTTTGGCTTACATGTGAATCTTTGCTTTCTCAAATGGAGATCAAGATTCAAATCTGGACCGCTTCACTGGTGCCAAATGTGGGCACAAGAAGAATTTGCTTATGGAAGTAAAATGAGCTGAGAGGTATAAGGTTAAACATTTCCTTCACACAATAAATATTTTATTTCAGTGAACTTCTTAAGTAGATATAAAGCAGTCTGTAATTCTGACAAAGCAATATCATTTTATTATTTTATACCATATACACCAATGTGGCTTGAGTCTGGCCTGAACTACAGGGATTTCAAAAACTGAATTTAATCCAGACTTTGATGACATTCATTGCTGTGTGGTTTCTAGTGTTACAACAGTGTTATCTCCGGTAACCTCCCGAGCATGGCTGGATTGATTTGAGTTTCTTACTGAAATGATGGCGTAGTGGAAACAAGCTTTTTGAATAGCGCAAATCAGCTCGTGGTCATGGGCGAATGGTGTGTAGTGTCCATAAAATCCTCTGAATAAAGACAAATGAACAGTTTATAAACTGATGACCTTAATGTATTAAAAATCTCTGCTATAATGTGCACATTTCACTGCTCAAAGCTCTATCAAAGAACAGCGCCAGTCAAAGTCGTTTGTCAAAAACAAACCAAGAAGCCATGTAGAAAAGTTCAGATTTTCTTGTCATTATCACTCTAATGTCCGTGGAACTTTTAGCTTCATGCAGTTTTATAGGACAAGCGGCATGCAGTGGAAGCTGTGGGACAAGGTTGCCCTACATTCTCAGCTGAACTTGAAGTTTAAAGTTCACCCAATCAATCATTGGTGCGCCTCTGCATGAAGACCGTTCTCAAACAAGATGATGACTCACATTCAGGCCCCAAACCAACCTGCATGGCAGCCAATATTCCATATCAACTTTGTTCACAGCTCCTTAAATCGCCATCTTACATATCCCAGCTGATGTTTCATTTCTCTTTACAGAGGCTGATGAATCTAACACAGTATTTCTTCTTTCCACTCAGCAAACCATGAAATTACTTCTTTTGTTCAACCTGCTGAGTGACCCGCCTTACCTTTGCCACCTGCAGTGGTTTCTGATGTTCCACGCCTCCCTGGAGACGAAAGCCCCACGGCGCTCCACCGGACAATGTAATTATCACTTCCTCTGCAACCATTGTTCTGCTCTCTATATCTTTTTGTTTAGCTTTTCTTCTTTTTCTCGATAATTTTCCGCTCTTCTTTGTTTATTGTATTTCGTCTGGGGGGCCCTCAGTGCGTTGGCCCCATGTTCAGTGGTCAGGGCCCCCTCAGAGAGTTCTGACGTGCTCTTTGCCTGCCACACTGTCCGGACGCTGACTTCTCTCTGAATCCAGCTCCAAGGCCTACACTCACACCTGAACACACACGTGCACACACACACTTCTGTGCGCCCACCCATACCCGGAGTGGGCCTACCATCGTAGCCAAGGGAGAGAGAGAGGGAGAGAGAAATATGATGGGAGGAAAGTCTGGGGTCTGTGTCTGCTTACACTGAGGAATGCCTACCCCGAACGAGCGAGGGGACGGTCCAACACTTGTCCTGTCACTCAGACCTATGCCACTGGGTTGCTGATAGCCCCTCCAAAAATAGGACACCACCACCACCTCCGCTGCTTTGACTGCTAGTCTGCAGATCAAGGGAAAGTTAACTTACAGAACGTCCAAATGGCACTGTTTCATATCTGGCTTTACAGCATTCAGTTCATTAGTAACCTTTAGTAGGGTCACAGCAAATCTCAGGGCTGAGACCTGAACAGATAGAACAGTCCACTCTTGATTTGTTACATTCAAATATCCTCCGATTTTGCACCAAGGGGTGCTGATGAAAATGAATGATGTAGACAATTAGAGGATTGACGTTTGTGCTGGTTAGTCTTTGACAGCTGAGGCTGCTCTGTATCCTGACAGCTCCTCTGGATCTGGAGACATTCTAGGCTGTCATCATGAAGCCTTTAGAATAAATATTATGCAAGCTCTGGATAAACAGCTCGTATAGCTACACTGAAATATGTCCTAAAACCACAGTGTTGACTGAATGACAAACACGTTGAAACGCTCAAGGGACCCTTGCTCGAATGTATAAAATTGATTCTTGTGGTGCAGATTTATAAAATCAGAGACATAATGATATCTCTCGTTATAGGCAGATGTGGATTTATCCCACACATTTATGACAATATGACCCCACATTCTTACAACAAGATAAACTCTTTGTTGTGGTGGCAGCTGTGGAGATTATGATAAAAGACATTAAACATAGAAACAAAACTAAGAGTCTACAGCTATACCAGCAGCTCTGTGATGAGGCTGTACTTAAAATGCTAAATGCTAACATTAGCATGCTAACATGCTCTCAATGATGGTGCTAATGTTAACCAGGTGTTGTGTTTACTATGTTCAACATCTTAGTTTAGTTTTAGTAGTTATAGATTTAAAAATTACAATAATATTCCTTCAGGTTTAAACTCGTGCAATAAGAGTGATTGCTTCTGATTTTGAAAGAATTTCTGGAGACATTTAAACCCCAAATGTTTTCCTGCATTTCCTTCCTTATATCAGTTGATCTTGATACTGTAACTTGTCCTACTGTAGTTGGGAATACATTTTTTATCACACTCTGCACAGGTGAAATAAAGCCAAAGTACATAAAATCCATTTAATTCAAACATCACGTGTAGAATTGAGTTACCACCGACACGTAGTAGTGGGTCAGATACAAATATCGGGTAAAGATGAATCCTAGTCTGGTTAGTTAAAATTAAATCAAATGAGGTCCATAATCATGTGAGACACTGACAAGTTTGATGTTAGCTTCAAAATCAGCTCTGAGAAATTGGCCATACAATTTTGAAACATTTGATTTATGAATCCCATGAGTGCGACTTTGGTTCTTGATACCAACTTTCACTTCTGTTCTCTTGTTCCCTCCTGGTCCTTAACTTCCTGTTTTATGTTCATCTGTTCACTTAAACTTTAAACTCTAAATTCTAATCTTGAAAAAAATGGATAAAAAAAACGACCCCACAAACGCTTTAATCTCCACTGCACACACTCTCAGTGGACGTGGACTTGCTTTAAATATGTTGTATTTTCCTTTGGGGGCATTGACAGGCCTTCAAACCTGTTGATAGAGGCTTGATCATTCCTCTGCTGGAAAGGCAACGCTGCCATTATCAATGCTGCTGAAGGTTACCAATGATAGCTGCTCCCTTTGGCAGCCTTTCCTCTGCAGCTGTCTCCAGACCTCAGGATAGTAACCAAGATCAGTCGTTGGTCAGACACTCAGAGAAAGTGTCACCCGCTCTTTCTGGAGGCGATATCTAACAGAACACTTAAAGCAAATGCTCAACCACACAGACACATCTGATCCATCAGAAGTGTTTTTACCCAGGGAAAGTGAAGTATTAGCCAGATATCTGAACAAACATGTCGCTGTAGATCAGTTGTGCCATTCACTCCCCCTAGTGGTCAAAGGTACGCTCTCTGTTGGCCTCCTGGAGCGTTCACGCCAGTTTACTTCTAAATAATTACACTATTTTAGTCACGATTTTGTCTCTTTTGTTATTGGAAATATCTAACATTAAATTAGGAAGATTTTTAAGAACCCTCTTGTGTTTTGTGTTGGCTGTTTAACTTTAAAAACAACTTTTATGATGCATGACGAGCCAGCGTGCACCTCAACTGGCCTGCATGTCTCTACAGGCACAGATCATAGCTGCCGAAAACGTTTCAGGGCATGAAGAAACCAGTCTGTAAATATTCGGTGAAGTTTTGGTTGCAAATTCTAAACTGTAAAACACTACACTCAAATAAGTTTTGAACTGTTTTTGAATTTGTATTCAAATTATCACAACCAAAAACCAAGACCCATTGCTGACCCAATATAGTTTGGAGAGACTTGAAATACCTAGTGACTTTGTGAGCAATCGTTTCCAAAAAAAAACCTTCACAAAAAAGTGATATTCAATAACAGACTTGAGCAGCTAAACCAGTACAACGTGCTGTTTTATGTCCGTGACTGTTTCCCTCTCTAACTAAACAAAGACACTGCGCTGCAGAGAGCTGCGGCTTCTGCCCGCAACAAGTCAGGAAGAGGTCTGCTAAGTCACGCTGCACTGACAGGAGTTGGCTGTCTTTCAAGAAAAGTAAAAAGGTCAAAATCCATATGCAGCCGCATGGCATTCCGCTGTGGCTCCATATGTTTGTTCCCTCTATATGCTTTCTAGTGTGCTGTCATCAACATAAATGAAAGTAGTGCATTAGAGTGCTGCAAAGACTTGCCGATTGTGGCTTTAACTAAAGAAATGGAGGAAGCTGAGCGGACATGTGAGAACTGTTAAGTGAGGCGACCGCTTCATCCCTCTCATGTTACCCTGTTAATTAGTTTGTGTCGGACCGTCTCTCCTTTCTCGGTGTTCTCTTTGACCGTTTCATGGTTTGTCTTACTTTCTCCGCCTTTTCCACCATTTTTACTGTGAAGAGCATAACGCACTTTCTCTCTTCATTGTCTCTCTGTCTCTCTCTGTCTGTCTCTCTCTCATTTTTCTTTTTAATGACTACTCTGTTGGCCAACTTGCTCTCCCAAGACGACTTTGACAGACAGGTTTGTTGAGTAGCAGCAGGCACAGACCCAGTGCCCTTTAACTGAGGCATCTTTGCCAGCCTGGCAGACACTGCCAACCAGCCACTCAGCTGCCCCCCCACAGCCTGGCCCCCAGCTCGGTGAGGTGGAAATAAGACTGATATGTAGTATGGCAAACATGATGTAAGCTGAGCTTTTACTAAAGACAGTGAACAAGGTGACCAGTGTTTATGTTTAATAAAAGTAGATACAGAAAGTAAGTACAGAAATGGGGATGGTGTGTGTTTAAGAGTAAGTGCAAAAAATGTAAAACTTTTTAAACATTTAGTGTCTTTTCTATGCAGGGGAAAGCATGCAATTAGCCTGTACATATTTAAAATGTACTCTTAGAAGAAGTTCATTTCCACATTATAGCTTGAGAGAACATATTGTACTCGACATCATAGTGTACTGTACCCTTTTGGGAAACATATTTGATATGACCCTTGAGAGGCTCACATTTTTTAGATGGTTGGTTAAAGGTTAGTTTTCCCTTTTTTGAAAGGGGTATAATTCTGACATTTCGAAATATATTTTTAAACTTTTAAAGATTTCCCCTGGGAAATTATTTATATAATTTAAGCTGGCATTTGTTCAGATTCCAGTCATGTAAATGAATACTGCCCCATGATACAGTCTACTGGGCCGTCCAATTAACTTCCTCTATAAACAGTGCTTCCTATTTATTTATTTTTGTTTTTGGATATGATCATTTTCGAGACATCAGACTGTGTGCACAGCGTCATCGTCACTTCATAGTAATGTGACGATGTATGTGGCGCTTGTGATCACATCACTTCAGGCTTCTGCAACACTGTGATCTGTTCTCAGTGTTGATTCTAATTACCAGGACGTCTTTTTCTTTACGGTGTAATTTGTGTTAGCGAAACATTACCGCTGTAATTGTAGCCACTTGAATCACTGACTGACTCTCTCGCTCTGTGCCTCCACCCTCATACGCTAAACTCCCGACCCCAGTTTGTGACAGACTGTGCTGCATCTCTCCCAGGACTCACTCCCTGTGTCCTGGGAGAGATGTGTCCTGTGGCATCTGCTTCATGACACAGAGACGGCATTACGCCAGGTGGCCCCTCATAACCTCTGTGTGCTGTCACCAGTCAATTGCACACACCTACACCTGCAAACTCACACAGAACAATAGTGTGAAAAATATGTCATACAACAGGTGACTCTAACCAAGCTATGATTGTTTTTATGTTTTGTTTTGTTGGAAGACTGGAGTGCAGATGGTGTAATCGGGAGCGATCCGTCGCATAAATAAGCAATCATCCTGCATCAATATTTGAGTATAAATGTCCTCAGTGACCCTTATAGTTCCTATCCAGTTCACTTCACTCATATTTAGTTGTACAGTATCACCATTACAGCTGTAATCACGGTTACAAATGCCCTTTTTTTTTGTATTTGAGATAAGGTAAATAAATACTCATTGATGAGTGAAAGGTGATGTTTCTCATGGTCTGTCCTGGAATACATAGTGTTATTTTGGGCACCATGTTTCCTGTCCCATTGGAAGAGTTCAGTGGACGTCAGACTCTGTCTGTGCTGGACAGCTTCAGGGTGCTAATGTGTGTAACTTTGTTAGTGTGAACAGGACATAGCCACAGCTCTCTGCAACATGCTAACCACCCAGCTAGCATTGCTGAAAACACTGAAAAGGAAAAAAGAATTGTAGACTACAAGCAACCACATTTTTACGAGGCAACATTTGACCAACATCAGGCAAACGTCCATATGAAAAAAGAGCTAGCTGTGCATATAGTATACAGACATAAATCAGCTTAGACCACATAAAACAAACGAGTATGATAATGGATTTTATAGCCTTCTCTTTTCTTCACTTCACTTACAAAATAAGCATTAAAACTCCCTCTATTTTTCTCTTTGTATGCTGCCTTTGTCCTTTCCTCAGCTAGGGTCAGTGTGAGTCTGTTAAGAAAGAAAAGTTTATTTGAGCTAATTTGGAAGATTCTCTTTCCAAATTGAGCCTTCTGTAAACTGTGGGTAATTTGAAGACATAAATGCACTTACTTGTCAACTTAAACAGTCAGCCAACATCGACACATACAAATTGTACCAGTCTCACGCATTGCAAATTCACATTTCCACCTTCTGAATTCTCTGTATATTTCTTCCTTTCTTAGTGACAGTTTTAACAAATGGACAGAGGGGCCTCTACGCCATATTTGTGAGAAGCAGGGCCCTTTATTAAACCCCCTCTCACGTCTTTGCTATAAATCTGCATGCATTACTCCTGAAATCCTCACGGTGGCACTCTCCACTGATTGTACCCCCACAGTACTCCACACATAGTGTTCACACATTGAGCTTGAGTAATGCCTTTCATTTTTGATGAGTCAAAGCCAGCACTCACTATCCTCAGGGGAAATGTCTGATAGGATGGAAAAAAAACCCGGCAAAGGAGGTGCTGCAAAGAGGAGAATGAGGAGGAAAAGTTTACCCAAAGTTTGTGAATTTAACATAAGGCCAACAGCGTCCTCTGTGTGGGTGGCTTGTTTGATGTGAGGACACTGCGCGGTCCCCCGCCCCCTCAGTTTCATGCTGTCCATCCATCACTGAGTAAGGTGAGGAGAATGGGGAGTGGATTGAGTTTCTGCTGGCTGGAAGAAGATCCTCGAGTATTTCAGGAGCAGCAGAGCCACGGTCTCTGTCAGTGTCACCTTCAGGGCCGGTGGGAGTGACGATGTTCGCGTGACGTCTCAGAGCTCGTCTGCCTGTAACTTTGGACCACCTATTATTATAGGCTGCTGTTGGATGGTACTTTGGTTACTACTGGGTTGGTCAAAGTGCTATGGCTTTACACTTTCCTCATGTTACACTGTCATTGTGCTGGTAAAACTTGATTTTTAAATTTAAAAATGCTGTCAGCACGCAGTTGTAGTTATAAATGCATAATTTAGGAAGGTTTTAGAAGAGTTGGGCAGTAATCTGTACGTATTAATTAGATTGTTTCCATTAGTCAGTTCTGACACCATACTGTACCATGAATACTGGAATGCATATACATATGGTGGACTATTTTTAATAGCAAAACAAATTTCGGATGGGGACTTTTAATATAGAAAATGGGGCTCTTTGTTTTTTTTATAATGGATGATAGGCTTGAAAATTAAAGTCATTTTCAGATGCAGTTTGACACACACACACACAGACACACACACACACACACACACACACACACACTTTAACTCCAGCTCAACAGACTGACTCCAGATCGAGTGAGTCACTTATTTGTCGCCATGAATAAATCACACCCACTGTTACTCTCTTCTACTCTGCACCACTGCCTTTTCTACACCAACAAACACACACACACACACACACACACACACACACACTACAAATACGCACTATAAGTTGCAGCCTTAGCCCTACACAGACACTGTGACCAATTTCCCCTTAGTTGCACTGTAGAAAGTACATTTGTTGGTAACACTGTACATGCCCTTTCCTTCCCTTTCTTTTTTTTGTTTCTTTTATTTTTGACCTCTTTTCTTATTTTAAGATGAAGCTTTTCATGATTCTGTCCACTGCAGACAACGCAACATAATCTTTAACATGAGTTTTCGCTTATATCACTTTTGTGACCCCGACAGTTGAGGAAAGAACACAATCCCTTGCGCTCTCTACTCTTCAAGAAGACGTTTGTCACTTTCCATTTTTAAAGCCCGCCTCCCTCTCCTCCCCCCTCTTAGCGGTAAAACGGAGTTCATGTCACCCTGCATTTCCCTGAGGCAAACTGATGGCTACACCCAGAGACCCAGACGTACACACACAGCAAGACAAAGTGACTGCTCCTTCTATGCCACTTTGTTTATGCTGTACTCTCTCATCTTGGACAGTGAAGCTTTCTTTTCCTCGTGTGCACATTATTGCTTCCTGTCTCACTGTTATCCCTCTTTTTTCTCCTTCACAGCATCCCTTTTGTTGCTTTTACTTACTGCTTAATTTCTCGTTTTTATGTCACTTATTCCTTTTCATATGATCCCATTTCCAAGCAGTTCTTCATGTAATCCCCCCCTCCTTACCTCATTGTCATCTTTCCCTCTTCTGCAATAAAAATCACAATCTCTCCAGCATGTGCATCACTCTCACTGTGGGCAAAAAGCCTGTGAAATTTCCCACAGGGTTAGGAAGCATGAGTTTGCTTCTACAACGTAGGAAAAGGACGCTTATGTATCAGAGGCATTGATTTACTCTCAGCATTATGGGAAAGAGATGGCAGCGAGGTGAAGACTAAGAGCCCTTCGGTCGATTCAAATTCTCATCACAACACCGGATGTTCCTCCGTAGTCAAATTGCTTTTATTGCCCCGGCACAGGCAGTAATTGTCATCATTGTCATTGGCAGTATCAGTCAACAAGACAAATTACAGGGGTTATTTGATTATCATTAGGGATTTACAGTAGAGTTTAGAATATGCAGTACGGGAAATCACAGTGAAAATATGAGCTGCAGCAGTTGTAATAGCACTTTAATAGAAGTGGCTGTCAGAAAAGAAGAGCATTAATGACACTATTAGTGACAGTAAGTGGTAAAACCAGTAATCATAGTTATACATATTGCCTTGTTATGGATCAGATTAAAATGGCCAGTTTCTTCTTAGTTACAAAAAAAATATATTTTCACACAAGCTATTTTAATTATGCCGCCCTAGTAGAATGGAAGTCAATGCAATATAACTCTTTTAGGTACAGCGAGGTCTGTGGATTATCCAGGTTCCCAAACGTTTTGTCTTCCTCACTTTGAGTGCAAGCAAAGGGGTCATGTTATACTTTTACACACAAAACACACAACGCTCTGAGAGCAACAAAGGGCTCCTCTTTTGATTTGACTGATTTATTTGCTCCATGAGCCCGTTTTTTATTTTCTTTTCTCCCTGACAACACACATCACATGTTGTTTTGCTTTCTCAATAAATGACATTTTCAGTTGTAAAAGCACAGGTGGAACAATTAACATTAACGATATCTCTGATCCAGTAAGTATTGCAATGCAATGCAACACTTAATAATTGTATTAGTTACACCGGTGTCTGACCTGTCATAGTCTCGACCCCAGAAAATGTCTCTTTAACTTTAGTTTCACGTTTTTGATGCTGGTCTTGTGCGAACTGATTTCCCCCTAAAATGACAAGTTGTGCTTTATGGGGAGTTTGCACAGATTAAAAAATGTGATGTAACATGTTAATAAGTTAACTTCATATTTGTTTTTAGGCAGATTTTGTTACCTTCAGACAGGGTCTCTTTACAGTCTTAGCTTGTTTTCGTCAAGAAAGCGAATAAACGTATTGAATTAAATGTTGAACAATTCCTTTAAGGCCATTGTTTTATCAGTACAGTATTTATTCTTTTGTGCAGCCCATTCATAAAACTCTTTTGCTTTGCTACTATCTCATTTTAAACTCCCTCTTGTGATGTTGGCAGTGAATGCAGATTGAGTTTTTGTTTTGCAACCAAAAGTTGACCATTTTGAGCTTATTGTGACTTTCTACAAGTTGTTTTTCTCGTACTTAGGTGTTCATACCATTTACAGGAGAATGGGTCAGGATTTTATCCAAGAAAGCGATGTCTGGCTATACTGTCTGTATAGTATATATACAGTATATACACAGTTCCTGTCTGCTGTGTGTGTGTTGCCCAGGTCTTCCCAGCCATCGTATGAGGCGCCTGAAAATACAGAGGAATGTAGCAAGGTACTGCAAAGAGGGAAGCCTCACACACACACACCTCTACCAACTTCTTTCCCATCGTAGAGACAGCAGTTTTCCCCCACCCACCACAGCAGCTGGCACCAGCTCAACTCCATTTCACAAAACCAAGAATAAGCCCCAGAAAAAGACGACGACTTGTACTTAATGGGCAGATGAGAGTTTTGGATGAGCTCCTCGGACGCACAGATCTGTCCATTTTTTTTTGCAGAAGCCATCCGGATTGAGACTCATTGACTGCCGACTCATCAGAACAGAAAACGCAGATACAATCAGACTTTAGTAGAAAGCTGGAGATGCGGGGAGGAATCTGCTCTGTGTTTTCCCTGGTGATCGGACTGACCTCGCTCTGTGGCCTTGGCTGCCTGGGTGAACACAAGTCTTTGGATCACACTGTCGGCACAGAGGAGGTGGAAAGGCCAAGGCCCCCCCACCTCATCTTTATCATGGTGGATGACCAGGGCTACGGAGACATTGGCTACCATGGCTCAGACATCCACACTCCTGTGTTGGACCAGCTGGCAGCAGAGGGGGTCAAACTTGAAAATTATTACGTGCAGCCTATCTGCTCACCCTCTCGCAGTCAACTCATGACAGGGCGGTGAGTCATTTCCTTATCATTACATCAATATTTCGATGTGAAAAGGAGTTAGTTACTGCATCTGTTCTCATATGATTTAATAATGTAGAGGCTTTATAGTATATGCTTTCTTTCTTTCTTTCTATCTCTCATGGTGAATCCAGTAATGGATGGGGCAGCTTTCAGTACAAGAAAGCCCGGGCCAAGATCAAGTACTTAATTATTTATCTTGTCTAATCACTAGAACAAAATATAGTCTACTCATATTCTGAGTTATGGATGGACATAAAAGAAACAAAGAGATAATTCCTGTTTTACTGAAATAAAATCCTGTTTCGAGACTTAAAAGTACAGTTTCTTTGATCGTGATATTGGCTACAAAATCAGAAATGACCGTTTTCATTTACTTTACAGTGTGTTTACTGCTGGAGAGGTATGTCACAGGCATGTGACCCCCTTCATACCAAAATCTAACTGAAATTAATCAAATCTTTACTATCCCCAAAAAACACACTGTAAAAAAAGCCTATAGGCAAAGTACCTCAACATCTAAGTCTGTTGTTTGATCCTGAATTTGTATTATCTCTTTAGACAAATGTAGACAAAGTGACCGAACACAGATTAACAAGTTTTCTGGCATAAATGTTGCAGGTTGGAAGGTACAACAACATTTTTTATTCAGCTCCTCATCCCAAAATAATTCCATAAAACATCTTGGCTTGATGATGTGTAACAGTGAGAGGATCCAAGGATACAATATGTTTCAAATCATCTGGGAAATTTCCAATTACTGTGTTATTATGTACATCTTATCAAGACACTATCTTGCCAGCTACCAAATTCACACTGGACTCCAGCATTCGATCATCCGATCACGTCAACCGCTCTGCCTGCCTCCGGATATCCCCACCCTCCCAGAGCGCCTGGTTGAAGCTGGATACGCCACACACATGGTGGGGAAATGGCACCTGGGCTTCTGCAGGCCGAGCTGCCTGCCCACAGGACGAGGCTTTCAGAGTTTCCTGGGCACACTGACTGGCAGTGGAGACCACTTCTCCTATCGGAGCTGTGACGGAGCTGAGGCTTGTGGATTTGACCTGCATGATGGAGACAGACCTGCCTGGGAAATGACTGGCAACTACTCCACTCAGCTCTACATAGAGAGGTGAGCATGGAAGCAACTATGGAAATTAGAATACACTATAATACTTTCAACAAAAACAAATGTCCAGTGAATAACCAATAATTATAAAGTATTATGATACTTGACCGTATAAGTCATTATAAAATATAAAATGCTTTATATTTATGAGTGCTTATAACTATGATTATACAGGGCTATAAACAGGTTATAAAGCATTATAAGTATGTTTATAATGCATTATAGACATGGGCATGATAAAAGGTTTTACCAAAAAGTAAAAAAACCTTCCAATGTTCCCTCTGTCCTACCAGAGTGAAGCAGATCCTGAGGAGCCACGACCCCTACAAACCACTGTTCCTCTATCTGTCCCTTCAGGCCCCCCATACACCCTTGCAGGTACCAGAACATTTTCTGCATTACTATGATTCTCAGGGCAATCGTCTCAGGCGCCACTACGCAGCCATGCTGAGCTGTCTGGACGAAGGGGTTGGACAAGTGGTCCAGGAACTGAAGACTAATGGGCTTTATCAAAACTCAGTAATGATCTACTCATCTGATAACGGCGGGCAGCCACTCTCTGGGGGGAGCAACTGGCCGCTGAAAGGTGGCAAAGGGACCTACTGGGAGGGGGGCATCCGGGCTGTGGGTTTTGTCCATAGTCCCCTCCTGAAGAAAAAGGGTGTAGTCAGCAGAGCGCTGATCCATGTTTCTGACTGGTATCCCACATTACTGGGACTGGCCGGGGCCCTGCAGTCCACCCATAGCCTAGACGGTCATGATGTGTGGGAGGCCATCAGCAAGGGCCTACCCTGTCCTCGCACCGAAATCCTTTTCAACATTGACCCAGTCTCCAGGAAGCCTGGGGAGCCATATGACAAGGCATTGGTACTCAATGGATTTGGGATCTGGGACACAGCCGTAAGGGCAGCGATAAGAGCCGGAGACTGGAAGCTATTGACAGGAAATGTGGGTGACGGGGACTGGATACCACCACATGCTCTTCCCGGTGGTCCAGAACGGTGGCAGAAACTCGAGAAGCGCCGCAACGAGCTAGGAAAGTCAGTCTGGCTGTTTCATGTCACCTCTGACCCCTACGAGAGGTCAGACCTGGCAGAAGTTCGTCCAGATGTAGTGAAACATCTGCTGACCCGGCTGGCAGAGTACAACCAGACAGCCGTGATGCCCAGGAATCCACCAGATGATCCTATGGCTGACCCTGAGCTCCATGGTGGGGTGTGGGGCCCCTGGCTGGGCCTTGAGGGACAAGAGGGGAGTAATGAAGAAAATGATGGCAGGAAAAAAAGGATGACGAAGATTAAACATTGCAAAGTATGCAAATTGAAAGCCCTCTTCAAGAAGGTGGGTTCACGCCTGGAAAGGCACACCCTGTTCTCCTAAACGTCTCATCTAGCAACAATAATTAAAGGGTTCAATATGCTTCAAATGAACTACATTGTACGAAGTGTTGTCTGAACATTCTTCATTTGAAGCATATTGACTGAAAGGTGAAGAGAGATGGAGACAAACAAAAAATACAGACAAGCAGGCAGGTCAGACAGTCAAGATAGAGCCACAATCAAATACTGAATGTCGGCAGATAAACAGGCAGCCTGATAGAACAGCAGACAGAGCTGTGCTGAGTAAGCCGACTCACTCACTGTCCTGGGGCCAAACTGCAGCAGGGTGACTTTGGGCCGTCGTTGGACTGCGTAGGGAGCAATGTGTGTGTCACTGTGCATATATGCCTGTATTCATGAATAGTTTGATAAATACAGATAGAGTGCGTGCATGTGGAAGTGAGGCCTGAAGAAATGAGAAGAGGAATGGAGGATGACCTCTCTATGTCTCATCTCCTAATCATCCCACAGGACCCTTTAAGGATGACACAAAGACACCCACGGGGGCTGTTCTTGTCAAATGTCACCTTGTCCTTTTGTTTAGCGGGCTATACAAATTCACTTCTGCTCATACTGTAGCACACTCGTCTGCCTATGAAAGACCTCTGACCAAGACACAATGTCCAACAAAGGTCAGTAGCTGATGCTATCAGTCCTTTCTGGTCTAATGTAACTCATCTACTGTGTTATCAAATGCTGGAAACCTGATTTAAAAGGACTAAATAAAATCATGAATGCAAAAAAAATCAATGTTAATCTCATGACTTCCCACAATCTCTACAAAAAGCCATGGATCAAACCGGGTATGGGTAGAAAAAAAAAAGGCTCTCCCTACTTCCTGTGTTGGCACTGAACATTGGCAATGGACTTAAATCGTGGGGTACGAAATCATCCAATGTGGATGTAATTCCTATTGTTACTGGGCTGGGGAAAGCCATAGTTTAGGCTCACGCGGTTTCATTAGATGTGATGTATCTGCCTGATGGTGAAGCTGCTGCTGTGCTGCTGATGTAGCCTAATAGGAATGAATCATGGGTGGTGCTGCTTGGTTTCATACAACATGTAAACACAGTAAACAGCTTCAACATTGATCTGATAGTTTCTGAGAGCAGCAGCTCATTCCTTGACCCCAGCCTTTAGCTGTGTGTCTTAATCTGTGTGTGTGTGTGTGTGTGTGGATGTAGACGTGTTTCTGTGAGTGAGCGTCAGCAGCAATCCCACACACGGTAGCAACGGGGCTGTAGATATCTCCCAAGCGGCCTGATAATGAATATTCAACTGTCCTTCTTATTTCTTCCACACTTGCCTCCTCCTCCCTCCCTGCACGTATCCCTTAGCTCTTTGCTCATTCCCTCTGCAAACCCCCCCGCCCCCCCTTGTCTTTCTTTTTTCTTTTGCTCCTCATCCTGCTCACTTGTTTGTGCTCATTTGGAAGATCGAGTTAGAAGCATTAGCCATGTTTTTGCTGAGAGCTCTGTGGTGTACGGTTAAATAAAAAGAGTAGAGGAGGGAAGAAAGAGTTCCCCAGAGGCTGCAGGGGGCTGTCATGTCTGAAGTGCTTGTAGATCTGATTAAAATATCTTGTTTAGTGAAAAAGCCTCACTGCATACATAACACACACCCAATAGTAAGGATAAAGTGAACGTTGGAAGATCTTCAGGTTTAAAGGATAAGGCTTTTGTTATTGTCAACAAATTCCAGTAAAGGAACTAAATGCATTACATCGTCTCTCAATACCTTCTGACTTCTCTACCGTGGCTCTCAGGGACTAAACCTTTATGCTCACATTTGGTGAGCCAATGAGTATTTACAGCACCAGGACATTGTATTTGGGATCAACTCAAAAGTAATGATGGCTGTGAAGGAACATGAGCCAGTGCAACCGTGTGTCTTATTGATGTGTTTTGAACAGTTCTTTGAACAACAATGACACAATGAGATGTATCAGGGTTTGGCTGCACAGACAATACTGGTTCGTAGGATCAATTCAATCAAATTCATACTTGAAATATATATCAGAAAACTCAACTTGGTTGTTCACAGAGGAATTGCCTCGGTCATGTGATTGTTGCAGCTGTGTTTTGTTTTTTTAAACTAAAACTGTCTTTCGGGAATGGTCAAACATCTTCACAGGTTTTTCTTTTTACCTTATTTTATATTATATTTACATCCTATATCAAGGAAAACCTTTCTGTAATTGTATTTGTAACAATTTAATACCACTACTGC
>CALSCE010009347.1:5126237-5142562 GCA_943593645.1 Bovichtus variegatus
GTTCTGTGTTGCATTGACCTGGAGCAGGTTTGTCAAGGACGTTTTCACCAAGAACTGGATGAGATACACTGACTATTACTAACTAAACACTTTGTGGATCTGTGTGTGACAGTTTATCAAAAGACTTAGTCTACAAGGATGTGTGTACCTGAGTGCATTGGTGCAAGATAACAGCTTTCAGTATTATTAATGGTACGGCATACAGTCTGAGGGACACAAAATAGAAACATCATGACATTAGAGACAAGTGAATTTACTGACACACAGTTACAAAGATTGCACACAGTTCAATCGCAAAGTTGCAGCATTTGCAATTGCCATAGCAGTAGTTGTTTCCGTTGTCATGCACATACAGTACAACTTTATGGACGGAGCTGTCTGTAGGTTGGTCCGTCACTTTACCACTTTGGTCAAGAATGAATGATGTCAACATCTACCTAATGGATTGCCATAACACTTTGTATAGACGTTCGTGGTTCGAGCCCCACCCTCAGGTAAAAATGTAAATGTTGCCCAGTACTTTGATTTATAACCAAATACCTGCAAAACGACTGACATTCCAGTCAGCCTTAGCTTTACTTGTAGACTTCATTAAGTTAACGTACCGTATGAGACGAGATGTCGTTTAAATATGCGGATAATGGCACACATTTTCAGAGAGTCTATCTAGTCTATCTATGCATTCGGTTGTTCACATGAAAAGTGACGAATGAAAAAAAGAAAGCTGGAGAGAGAGAAGTTTAAACCCTGGGCTTCCTTCTCACCTCCACAGAGCTGTCCAGTCCCGGTGTGAAGTTGGTGTGAATGTTGGATTGTCTGTTTCGGAGGGTTAAAGAAACACAGCACAGCACCTCTCGAATCCGAAAATGTGTACAGAGCTGCCAGTCTTCTCTATAGACACAGTGTTGCTGTAGCAATTCAAGAGCACTTTCACAAATACCAGGAGAAACTCAAACAATGTCAGTGACCTCCATCCAAATCTAACAACTGGAGGCTTTCTATCCTCAAAGAATCTCCATCTGCACAGAGTTTATGACTAATGTGACATCACTCCAAGGAGCATTGAAGCTGAAGGCACTTTGTTCACCTCCTATATATATAAATATATATATATATATTTCTATCTATGCAACAAACACACACAGAGAAAACCTCACACCATCAAAACTAGACCCCAGTGATGAGATTTGATGAGACTGCTTTGGGTTAACAGTAGAAATGTTGCTCAGAGACGCTCAGAGTCCCATACATGGGAAGACAATCGTTAGATGCCCACACATCTGATTCCCAGTATACTGTGATGGCCCGCAGAAATAAGGCACCGTCAGATGATATAAATCACGGAGGAGGTGTCTCACACACACACATGAACACGCAGCGCTATCCAGTACGTGGGAGGGAGCTGTCATATCCACTGTTGGATAATCAGTTGAAGGTAAGGCTAACTTCAGATCTTAAGATTCTTTGGTGAAGTTAAACACAATAGGCTTATGAAACTGTTTTAAAGAAATCTATATAAACAGTATATATATATGTTTTTTATTATTATTATTTGAGATGGACGGTGTGTTCTAGATGAGGCATTCAAAAGCAGACCTTTCCGTACACTCATTCAGTGAGACAGAGTGGTATCAACGACTCGATTGGGACACATTCGCTTGAGTCTCTTTGGAGCCCATTAAGCGCTGATATAGCCCTAATGTGCTATGAAATGCTTATTTGGGACAATGTGATGGTTTAATAACTGACAAAGAAAGGTAATAGATCCACTCTAATGTACTCTACATGACATACTGTTCCCAAGGAAATTGTTGACCTGAAAAGAGATTAGCTGACTGTCATCCAATGAGCTTTCTCAGGGAAGCTCAGCAGCAGATAGTAAGTTTTTTACCTCTGGGTGTTTTGCTGGGGAAAACCATAAAAGTCGTGTGATGTTACTGGTCAGCGAGAGCAAGGAGAGGCTCTCCAAACGTACGTAGAGCAGCCGTGAGCCAAGTTGAAAACATTCTTGCAGAATGAGTCACTCCCCTTCGGTCTCGGTGGCTCCACAACACTGCTGCTAAAGTTTCATCGCTGGGAGGAAGTTTAGCTTTTAGAGCACAAGAGAGCTTTTAAAATGTTTTTCATCTTGAGATGAGTTATTATCATGAACAGCATGTTAGTTTTGTTGTGGGACAATTAACAACCTTATAATGCTTAGTGCATGATGACCTCACATAATAATTTTATTGTATATCATTTAATATAACCTTTTCGCAATGCTAATGTGTCAGTGGCTCTCTATGCACCCACGCCTGGAGGGTTTATTTTTCTAATGTTAAATAATGCGGTGTCATGTGAGTCAAGAGCTATCCAACCAGGAAGACAGTACAGTGAATTATTACTAATGAGAGGCAATTATTTCACCAACATTAAGACTGTTGAGCTTGTGTACAGTACGTGTGTAAAGGAGGAAGATACAGATTTCTTTGTATCCCAGTATTATTTGACACACTTTTTCTACCACAGCAGTGGTTGCAAGAGGTTAGAGATCAGCCTGAGAGGTCAAACGGTTATTAATAGTAAGGCGGAAGAAAAAATGTCTTCGGTCACGCATATTATATTCACTTTATCCTAATCTTTCCTTTTTTCTGTTGTTATACGTAGTAGTTTTCCATTTTCGGGCTTCTAACAATTAGCCTACTCAAATGAAACTCTCAGGTTAGAGGCAAAACCACTTTTTGATGAATATGCTCAGAACTCCGAGGGTATGCAACCTGTGACGAGGGTTTGCAAGTAGACACTGCTTCATTTTAATGGGGCGCAAGCCTGAAAGGTTGAGAATGGCTGCTCTATACTGTTACCACCCACCCTTCAACCTGCCACTGCACAGCCTGTCCAAGACTCCTCTGACAGGCACATCACCAAGAAACACAGCAATTCAGCAATTAATACCTGCTGCACTCTCGCTAATTAGGCTTTCATATAGAGCGGCTCCCTGTAATTATGTCAGAAACTGGTCGCACTGCTCCTGTGCTCACTGCAAACACTCATTAATCGCCAGCTACATTGTTCCAGATATACACTCACAGTTCAGAGGCAAGGCAGAGGGAACAAGAAGAGAAAAGAGATGCACACGTTTGCATTTACACATATTGAACATGTTAAATGCATTGGGCTGTTTTATTTATACAGGAGGTAGAAAAGTCTCCCAGTGTTTTGTCTGTGTTATTAAGGAAATGCATATTGACCTTTCAGTACTATTGTCCATGTCATCTTTCAGTAATGCTGGCAACAGGACCAAAATGCATAAACACAGGCTGAGAGGAAGTTCTAAGGGCAATTTAGTGAGGAAAGGATTGCATACTTGAACAGACAAGCAGGCGGAAATGGCCCATTTTCTGTGTAATTTTATTTACATTTCATTTTCTCCTGAAAAGACACTAGAATTGAACATCAGCCAAAGACAACACATGGTCCATTTAGTGGCTGTTCAGGAGCTTTTGATCATATGTTTTAAACTAACATGGATGAGAAGCCCTTGAACCTGCAGTCACTGATTGTTTTGCCTCTTGGGGGCAGTGAAGCTGTATACAGACCACTGACATATAGAGTTGAGTATGGGGAACTTTTGCTTATTTACACCTACACCCACAAACCCACATTATCATTCATTTGGAGTCATGTATCTGGTGACATGTTGAATTCAAGTCCAATATTCAATCTCTTTGAAGCTCCATTTTTGGCCTCCACCAACTCACGAGGCTCTTTAGCTGTGTTCACCTGCTAGTTTGTGTACAGTGGGTTTATCAGGCTTTGCTTTTCTTAAACGGCAACGATGTCGATAAGAGCTGTGACAGTGAACCATGACAGACGCTGAAACACTGTAGAGCTGGGGTTGGGCAAATATTGATTAGAGCAGCTTTAAAGTGCCAAGAAGAAATGAAAATTTGAACATCTACAATTCCATGAAAACTCTCCATCTGCAGATGAACATAATGTCATCTGTCCAAAATGCTGCAGAAAGTACTTTTTCATTATATAAGACTAAAGAAACTTCTGAGAATCTAAAATCATATGTAGATTAATCAGCGCAGCCACAGGAAGTCCTGTCTCCCTGTGGCTATAAGACTTTACAACCTCAGGTCGTGATATGGACAGAGGAGACATCTTCATCTTCATATTCTTCATTCTTTATATTTAGCTTCATATGTAGCTTATTTCCCTTTTCATACTTAGTTTGGTTTGATAATAATTTTTTTTTATGTTGTTATTTTGCCAAATACTGCACCTTACCCCATCTCAGCTCATCTTATTTTAAAAATGTTCCACATATATATATTTGTATAAAACATTTTGCACTATTTGTACATTTTTTGTAAATGTTAGAATCTTATACTGTCTCTTACTGTGTATTGCAATTGTTGCACAACAATTTCCCTCAGGATAAGTAAAGTTCCATCTTATCTTATCTTATCTGAACCAAAAAGAAATATACACGTATGAGGGACAAAACATTATTTTTCTAACACAGAGTAAGCATGTCACATTACCTCACTGGAGTGTGTGCAGCTGTAATCACCCTCAAACACATACATACTTAAACATGGTGCCTAGAGGGATATATTAATACCCTTCATGAGATATTCATGAAAGCTCAGATAAACCTTTACAGTGCAGCAGGCCGTTACATAACGCATATAATTCCCTGTCTCTTATACAATGATGCTCCGGCTTACAGTTAAAATCCCTAAAACTGCACATGAGTCGGATCGAATGCTCGGCTCCCTGAAAAGATCTCTGCTGGTTGGTGTTGATGATAATCTAGAGGTAATCAGATCTTTGCTACCAACGCTCTTTGAACGCTGATTTTTGTTTCGCTTTTGTATTTATTTTACGTATATATTTTTATTTTCTTGGTGAAATTTCTTTTTTTTTTTAAATTTTTTTTTATAAATGACTGTTCAAATGATCGTAATTAAATTTCTTCAAATGTTCATTATTAAATTAGGATGACAGTTAGGATCGTGAAAAGATAAACAAACGTTGCCATAATGATGACAGGTATTCATGAAGAAGCTTTGTCAGCACTATGAAGGCAGATATGTACATTCAGTGTTGAAAGATACAAAGGAAAGTATGTGCATTTATCTGTGCGGGTGATACGCCGAACAGCAATACACTGTCACAGGGAAAAAGGGATAAGGGTAACTAACACAGTGTGAGGTCATTTTTGTGTTATTCCAACATTTTTAAACTGTAGCTGTGCCCTAAAACCAATCACAGAGACATTTAAATGCCATTAAAAAAGGTATGGCGTATACAAAAATATTGTATGAAATCTCTATCCTGTCCTTAAATATCCTCAGATATATGTCACATTTCAATGAATAAATCAAATAATTTACCTTATAATAATAAAATAATAATTTTGAATTGTTTTGATTGCAAGAGTTTTTTTTAAAAAAGGATTTATCAACTGCAGGTGCCTGTTACAGAAGATTTGGATAATATTTTTGTTGTTAAATATATGATTCATAATAGGGAGAAACAAACAGTAGAGGGTGTGAAACAAAATCCAAATAGAAAGTGATTATTGCCTCCTGGGGCCACATTTTGAGCAGTGACTGATGCTTCTTTTTTGGTAGGCCCAATTTAGGAAACGAAAACCATAATACAGTGGGCATGCAACTCATTGCTCTGTGCCAATATTAAAATATTGCGGCAACACATCTCACTACATGGTTTTCGAAAGATGCTGCTCTTTTCAGCTGTTCTGGTGTCAGATTTATCTTTCTGCACATATGTCGAGGATGGAAGGCAGAGAGGGAGAAACTGAGCCTGGATCTGTAGCTTCTGGTACACCACGAAAGATCTCGCGTGGCTTACCTCCCACCTCTACCACTACTGCCAGAGAGCAGCAAGCAGAAGGAGGTCTCACTCTGCCTTTATTTATGGCTTGAGAAAACCAGCGTTTCACAAATAGACTGTGAAAGAAGTGACAAAGGTTAAGGGAAAGACAACGTGAAGCAATACTTTCCTATGCTGATGAGCCCCATGTATAACAATAGGGTGGATAAAAAAAAAAAAGCATCAAAATCCAGCTCAGAAGTTAACCAAAAAAGTATATTTTTTTACAAGTGCAAATGTTCAATATTAATGTTGTCAGTAAGGATTAGTTTATTTTTGAAAAGAACACCAAATCAAAGCCACACCTGTGTTTGCATTTACCCAAATAATTAGACCTACTCTCAGCATGACTAACGAGCCCATATAGGCCCTTTTCACAGCAGCCATTTTGACATGTCATCGCAGGGTAAACACAGGTGTAATTAATCAAATTGATAACAGTCCCTTTTTATTTATTGTCACAGCCATTCCAGTGAGCCAGCATGCACAATAGGTTGTGTAATAAGTCGGATAATGTATCCCTTACTTGTCCAATACTTTTTTATTTTACTCCAAAGACAACCTTTGTTTGTTGAGCAGGCCTATGACATAAAAAAATAAACTTTTTATTTTCAGAATACACACACAACTACATTATTTCACCATTTCAAGATTAGTTTCATAATCAATACATTGTTTTTATTGAAAATAAAGGATCAGACAGCACTTGTTGTAGCCACATCATAGTATTAGATGGTTGACGTCTACTTTTGCAAACCATTATTTTAGTTTTTTTGAACACAGTGACTCATCTTCTTCGTAGAGGATCTTTGTTACTACAGTTCCCCCCACCCCCTCTCCTCTCTCCCTCCCACTCCCTGCTCCTCTCTCTGAGCTCGAGCCTCTCTACCCCCTCTCTGTTTTCACGAGTTCTCCTCCCGAAACCTGCGCGAGACGGCCACTGAAGCGCGAGGCGATTCCCCCCCTCTCCCCAACACTTCAGTCAACATGGCTACAGTTGTAACCTCGACCAGATTCACAGACGAATATCAGCTGTACGAGGAACTCGGAAAGTAAGCGACCATCACCGCCGCTGCTCCTGCTCTTGTTGCATTCAGTGTGTGTATGTGTGCGTGTTTGCACGTTTTTCTCCTCTCTGCTGCTGCTGCCATTGTGCGCGTTTACTTCAGTGTTGACAAGGCAGGAGAGGGGCTGTCAAAAAAACAGGGAAGGTTATTAGAGCAACCTGAGCAGCAATAAGCTGTAGGCTCATGTTAGCGCTACAAAGGCTCGTGTTTAATCCTCAATGTGTATTTAAAGGTGTATCCCACCATTGTGTCTCTCTGTGTAAACCAAAAGGTGTGAAACATCCGCGTATAGGACCAACTTGTTTGTCAATTTATCTGCAGGTAGCACGCGTCGAAAACTCGTTTTGCACGCACGCGTTGCGTGGTTGCATCCTCGCGCCTTCTGTTCAATCATTCAGCTCTGTTTTTGTGCATTTCTAAGCAGGCTGCAGGGCTACTGTTGTGTCAAAAAAAAAAAAAAAAAAAAAAAAAGAGAAGAAGGAAGACAGGCTTTGCTGCAAACAAGACTGTGGCGGTTGCACATTTTGGCTATGCGCACCACACATGTACTGCGTTCAGGATTAAAACATGAAAGGACACATAGGTTACAGCGTGGCTACAAAGCCACTTTGTAACATCTAATCTCTGCGTGTGGCTAATAGAGCAGCTCCACCTTCCAACACAGCCGACAGCGTGACTTGAAAGGAGGCGTCTGTGCACACAAATGCAGCCAGGCTGAGAAGACACAGTTCAGTGTTAAATCAACCTTTCAGTGGCTTCATTCTCCTGTACTCACGTTTCCTCCTGTGAGCGAATAACTGGGTCCTTCCACAACGAAACAGCCCCTCTCCCTCCCCTGTCACGCACCGGTAGCCAGGACCTCTTCTCAAATCTCCTACACTGAATATCAGACTGTATTAATTATGCATGTGGCTTCCTTTCCCCTCTCTTTAGGTGTATGCGATTGATGCATGCCTTAGTGTGTGACGAGTTCATGCACTTTCCCCTGCTACACACAAACATGATGAAGATTTTTGTTACGTTTGAAGTGGTTTCTCTGATCTGTCCTCTATTTCTTCTGCTCCAGGGGTGCCTTCTCTGTCGTCCGCCGATGCGTCAAGAAGTCCACCGGCCAGGAGTATGCTGCTAAAATTATCAACACGAAAAAGCTCTCAGCCAGAGGTAAGTACAAGCGAATATCCATTCAGTGTAGCTCAGCATTACAGTCAAGGGGCAACATGAATTTATGCACACTGAAAGCTGCTGTCCACGCTACTGTAGCTGCCCAGTCAGATCAGCTGCAGGTTTGCTAGTTTATTTCCTGAAGAGCAACAATCCAGGCACTCTGTCCTTCCCTGTCAGCAGAGATTCCTGAAGAGCCACTTGGCAGAGCTGGGCTGCTGTGGTTTAAGTTGCACGGTGAGGTTCAATGGGCTTTGGCAGCTGTCTGCAACAATTTTTGGTTTGTTATGGTTATCAGTGGTCTCTCGCACCAGCTTGACCTTTTTAGCTTCAAATATCCACAACTCTTACAGCAGCTCGTAGGATAAGACAAAGGAACGTTCAGGGTTATTGGTTATGATAACAATATAGTCTCATAGTTAATAGCCAAAATGTGGGTTCTGGGAACACAGCATCATTGCTAAAAATAAGTCAAACTGAGCAAGAAACACAAGCAGCCAGACAGGCTTTGTGATGCATTCACATGCTCCTCGGATGGTCATCGTTCTTTTAACTTCCGTGTAAACATGAGCTTTAAATCGTAATGTGGAAACAACATGGACACTGCAAAGAAGATGTGGTATACATATGGTAGCTGTTTGTTTTTTTTACGGGTAAATGCTAATAAATACATTTTCTAACTAATTTATGTCACTCTAAGTTGACAGCAACTAACGATTACAACCTAATACAAGTTTACAAATGACATGTGAGCAAAAATTGTATGCATTACGTGAATTGGTAAAAAGTTCCTTACATTTTTGCAGACTTTCCGAGTTGTTATTCCCACTTGAGGGGGTGTCACCTGAAATATTCCCGTTGGGAAATAATTTTTCTGATTTATTCAGACGCCACATGAATACAGCATGAAGCTAACCCCCAGGTTAGCCACATGTACAGGTCCAACTTTAAGCTCAATGTATGAATATTATATATTATTGAATGCCCGTTTCCCTACGCTCCGTGTTTGTGCCTCGCTTGTATTCAAGTCACAGATGCTTTGTTGTTGTGTGACTCAAATGTTATGATAATACACGATTAGCATAAATTGGGGTTAAGTATTCCTGTGCAGTGAGGGATTATTACCAACTAGTACTGTCATTTAAAAAAAATTAAATACAATTGGATTGTATTGAAAACTAACATCTAATTTGTTCAAATGAATTTAACCGTCAGACTTTGTTGCAGTGATGTTGCCATTTTCCCAGACCTCAACTATTAATAGTAAATTACTGTAACTGAAAGGAAAACTACGAAAATAAGCTGTAATAACCTGCATTTATCCTTATAAGTCAGTGTGGTCAGTTCAAAACTATGACGTTTGCAGTTTCTGCGAGTGAGCGAGAAACATGCGAGTGACACATGTTGAAATATCACCACCTGTGTTTCAGTATTTGCGACAGATTTGTTGTCGTTGTCATAGCATTCCTCCTGCCATGTAGCTGAATCCAAGCTTTTCTGTCTGTTGTTTGCGTTGGTCGTCCCATGTGTTTGTGTTTGCACATGAATTGATCCTTCACTGCATCTCTTCTTGTCTTGGTGTGTGAGCGTGTTGCGGACTCTGTCTGTTTAAGTGTGAAAAGGTTGCACCAAAGGTTGAGTGATGATATGAAGTGCAGATCGGGGCCAGCTCTGGACTGATCGGGCTGCTCTTTTCACAGGGGATGCAGGATGGATTGCTCTTTCTTTCTCCCCCTCTGTCGCTCTCAGACACCCCCACCCACCTTATTTCCCTTCCTTATTATGTTGTTTTCTTCCTTCCCCACATTTCTCTGTAAACAAAAGATTGATTTAAGGAAAGATCTTAAAAAGCCTTCTCACCAGTCGATGTGATCTTGAGTGTGCGTGTGTTTGTGTGCGTGTGTGGAGGGCTATATTGGCAGTGGTCCGGAGCTAGTAACCCGGCAACAGCAGGGGTGAAACTCTTCATCCCATAGGCTGTCTGTGTCTGTGTCTGTGTCTGTGTCTGTGTCTGTGTCTGTGTCTGTGTCTGTGTCTGTGTCTGTGTGTGTGTGTGTGTGTGTGTGTGTTGTGGTCACAATTATCACACAAACACACGCATCGACGACTGCTCTTTTCTCACTTGAAGCACAGTTGCTCACATTTTCTCTCACCTACTTAACGGTTCTCACACTTAACTATATGCGTACGAGGCCTCTCTGAATACAGTTTCACATTGTGAAATACACATTAAGCTTCTCCTTCAGTGCAAGCCTCTGCCTCACTGGGACAGGCACCTTGGTGTTAAAGAATAATTCTGGTTTATTACAACTTCAGTCTCACTTTTATAGTTCAGGCCATTGTTTCTTGAGGTCATGGTAATGTTGTACTCTTCCAACTTTATCGCTGACATCTGGTAATGCAGCAACGTGGCTAAAAAATGAAGTCGGATGAAGAGAGAACGACATCACAATAGTTTGACTAAATGCCTCAATATTGATATTGCGACAATATTGTAGTGTTGACCATTGGTACAAAATATTTACTCAACGACAGGCTAATAATAGAACAGCTAGAAATGTTTCTTGTTACGATATCCAAAACCTAAGACGATATCTAATGTCATATCACGATATCGATATATTGTCCAGCCCTACCCACCACCATACTTTGCGTAGTTTTGCGTGTACACAGTTTTCCTTGGTCCACAGTATGTGCCTCCACTACATTTGAGTCACGGAGCTTGACATACGACAAAGTCAACAGTCAGGTGTCAGTTGTCAACATTCATCAGTGTCCTCAGTGTCGGTGAGCCTCAGCTATAATATGCTTTACCTCCTTATAATCTGGCTAAACTGTTGCCTTGTTTATGATCTTGTCCGATCATCTGATCAATTGTTTCTTCTTCCCCATCAGAAATAGCTTTAGCAATATGTTCCCCCATTTTAGCAACTCCTCTAAGTCCATTGTTATCGAATCTGATGAAAATGATGGGCAAAAAAACATGCAAATAATTCCAATTCGTAGCCAAGATAACACAAGTGTAATCAAAAACATGTATTAATTAACAGTAACGTCCACGTAGATTATGTTGTGTGCTTGCACATACAAACCAACGGGTTCACAAATGCTAAAAAGTTGACAAATCTACACACAGAACTCTGCTTGTGTGTTGCTCCTTAATGTTTGCAAACACTGAACGTACTTTAGTATATTGGTTTTGGTAGTTTGATGTCTGGACAACTTTGGAGTATCGCTTGAATTTGTTGTGTGTGTGTGTGTGTGTGTGTGTGTGTGTGTGTAGGCAGGATTAAGCCCTTTTCTCTGTGGCTCAGGGAGGGCACATTGGCTCGCGGTGAGGTCAGCGATTATGGCTGGGTCATGTTGCATCACATGCATGCGCACAGTCGCTCGAGCGGATACTCACACATGGTCTGTCACTTCCACTGACATTCACATACGTGTGCGTCGACACAGACGCATTGTTAAGAACACACTACATTAAGTAACTGTCGTCATTTGAATTTCATCGGCTAAGAGTCATCTTTTTTTAAATTATGGATGCATTTGTTTTTATTAAAGAACCTTGATGCTATGTTATCTTCAAATGTCATTTCTGTTTTTATATTCTTACAAAAATATTCTTAAAAACATTTAGAGATCGTATTTAAAGGTTATAGATTTCTATGACATTAAAGAACGGGATACAAAACTATACCGATCGAGCACAAGCAAACAGAAAAAGCACAGAAACGTTAAGACCACTGAAAGCTACACACTTAAAAGTGTTGATATTGTACTTGATGGGCAAAGCTTAAAGTATAGCGTACTTTAAAGTTTAGTGTTTTGGCTGAACAATTGATTAACTGATCGATCGACAAATTGTCATTTTGTATTTCCAATACCCGTTACTCTGATGCGTACATTTTCCTGCAGTCTTGCTACTGATACAGAAAGCTACTAATACTGTAATACTTTTTTCACAATTTACTGTAACATCAGTTTACAGAAGTAGCTAAGGACAATTATTCTTAGCTGGAAGCAGCAGTGACTGGCTGATACAAATCATGAGAAGCAGAAGTTTAGAAGGGAAGTGTACACATAAGATTATGTTACTTTTACTTTAGTGGTGGATGGCTTGCATACTTTTGCGCTCACTGAAAAGGGGAGATAGAGTGATACAGTCTTTTCTGTGGCTTTTATGATGAGCCATGACTTCTGTACGTCTTGTGAAGAGGCTGGAATCTAGTTTGTACTAAGATAAAGTACCAGAAGTCAGTGGTTAGATTTTAAGAATACACTAAAAGGATTTTTGGAAGATATTCCCATATCTCCATATTTCATGACAGGATGTTCGTTACAGTAGCTCATCTCATTGTGTAAAAACCAAACCTTGCATATCTCCACGTACATTAGCAAGTCAGCATTTACTTTTGCCCACTCAGCTTTCGACAGCAGTTTTCCATTTGTGGAGCTCACTGTCATCATCCCTTCTTCACGTCTTCTGCTTTTAATGCATCCGCTGATGATGTTTCAGGAAATCTTCTAATAAATGTGATGGTAAATGAAACAAAAAACATACCGATGGGTTTTCAACACTGAGTCACATGTGGCTGAAATAAAAAAAAAAAACATTAATTGATGTCAAAATGGGGATTTTATTATCATTCATTTGGAGTTGTGTTTCTGTCCATCTGACAAAAGTCTATCCACTATCAAATGTCTGACTTCAGCTGCTATATATTCCACTGTTTTCAACACAGTACTAGCTGACTGTGTACAGTGGGTTTTAAAGCTTTTTTTTTTTTTTGTTGAAAACCGCTGTCTGCTGTTGCCAAATTTGACGCTACGAGAGCGGTGAGAGTGAACCAAAAATCTGAAGCTCAATATAAAGCTCTGTGAAGCCAAGGGGAGCTGCAGATTCAGAGATGAGATATGAGTACACTCGCCCCAAACCACGATGTGTTAAAACATGGATGTACACGTTTTTCATCTTCAGTAGATAAAAAGGTCTGATACAACGAAAGCTCAGCTTATATATATTCAGCTTTTATTGAATTTGTCAAAATCCTTCATCAAGTGCTGAACTGTAGTGAAGTGATTTACACTCGTCGGGGTGACTACAGTGTTTCCACTCGCATCAACCTGAGAATACGTACACAGTTACCACATTTATTTTTGAAAATGTTCACATATTCCAGCTTTGACGTTGGACATTGACGTCCGACCGTCGCTTGGTGTGTCAGGGCCTTAATACTGTAATTCAAAAATGCCCAAAAACTCTGTGGTTTCAGCTTCTCAAATGTGAACATTTTCTACTTTTCTCGGCAGTTAATTGAATATCAGTTAATTAAATTCAGGCACTGTATTGAATGTAGGTCACCCGCGTTTCGGCAGCGCTCACAGCCGAATACACAATTACTGTAGTTATGCAATTACATAGTAAATGGAAGAAAATAGACTTAAAGTGTCATGTTGCGTTTACCCGTCCATATTGGGAGTGAAATGCGAGCCGTTACTTGACCTGTGTAGACAGCTGGATTGATTGATATGAGGGCGTATCTGTTCCGTCAGACGTACGCCAAACGACTTAAAACCCAGGCTTAAATGCTTTCTCTGTAGACCTGCCGGTACACGCAAAGGATACACTGTTGACTGAGATCTATCTTGACTGTGTTTCTTGTTATTTTTAGCTACAATTATGTGTCACGTATTGTCTCGAACTGTGAAGTGAGTGTATTTTTACACTGTTATTAAATAAGGCCTTGTGGTGTCAGGGAAACAGAGAAGGAGGGGAGAGGCTGGCGGCACTCGTCCCGCTGTTGAATTATTGAGGCGCAAAGCTGCTCCGCTCTCACTGAACATGGACGAGAGCTGAAGAGTGGACCCTCAGACTCCTTTTCTTTGCTTCCTTTCTTCACCTTGCATGTGTCTCCCTCAGCCACATCCCCTTCCTTTTTTGTCTCTTTCTCTCTTTTGCCACCTCTTCCCTCCCTCTTTCTAGTCATCTCCTCTGCCCTCTCTGCAGGGCTGCCACATCGTGCGCGCGTGTGCTTCCAAGCTTTTGGTGGGCTTGTGGTGCACCCGCTGGAGGCTGATTGGCGGAGGGCAGATAAACGTAGCAGTGCAGCGCGGTGAATGTTTAATGGGACCAACTGTGAATATTTGATGAGAGGGAAAGAGAAAGATGTAGATGTAGAAAGAGAGTGAGACGGTCAGGGTTATGTGCTCCAAAGCAGAAGTAGTGCACTGTAACACTTGAATGAGTGTTAGTCTTCCCACAGCAGACGGACCTTCCTCTTTTCTTATCAAGGCTTTGAAACAACAGTGTGTGCGTGTCCTGAGGTTCACTGGGTTTTTACAGGACTCTCCTCCCGTCATGTTCATCTTGCCCTCTTTTTCGCTCTTATCTGCTCATCATTATCCCCCCTGTCCGAAGCATATGGTGTCATGGTGGAGCCAACTTGAATAAAAATTTCATTTGCTATATACTGTAGTGCTGGACAAGGACACGGGGTTCTGATTCTTACTTTGGAGTCACTAGAAAGTAAAAGTCAGTAGGACTGCAGCGGAGATATATAAAATGTGAATAAAAATAGTCATGGTAAGGCTGCAACTATAGTTTCCCAAAGCCCAAGTTGATATTAACTTCTTGTTTTGTCGGACCAACCGTCCAAACTCACAATATACTCGCTGTAATATCATAGAAAAACAGAAAATGTTCGTATTTGAGGAGCTGTAACCAGTGAATGTGGCTTTTTGCTTGAAAAGTTTAGTTCATGATAAAGAAAAATAGTTTAATTTCAGCTGTTAAGAAATAGTAAAAAGAGTGAAAACTGCACATCACAAATTGCTTGTTTTGTTCAACCAACAATCCAAAACCTGAACGTTATTAAAGGATTCAAGCATAATTTACTGTCATTCTGTAACACAGGGTTGCACAACGAAATGCAGTTGTAGCCTTTTCTATTTATGCCACACAAGAAAAACATGACAAAACAAAAGTCATTTTGTCCTTTGGTACATTTTTTTTATATATTTACAATGACTAAAAACAGATAAAATCCTTACACATGAAAAGGTGAAACCAGCGATTGACATTTATCAACAATGGAGTAATTGTTACAGCACATCATACCGGTCCTGTACTGTACTGCTTTAGTGTTAAAGGTAAAGCCACACAAGAAACAAGGGGAGACAAAGTTTTCCAGCAGCATCAAACCGGTGATATTGAAGTTAGGTGGTATGTATCTTGCACCACTTTGCCACAACGTCACCGCTTCACATTGCTGTCCTCTGGAGCTGAAATCACGAGTCTATTAATAGATTAGTGAATCTACAGAAAATTATTCAGCAACGACTTTGATAATCTGTTATCATTCTTCAAGCAAAAATGCCAAAAATTCTCTGAATTTAAGGGTCTTAAACGTGAGGATTTGCTGCTTTTATTTAGTCACACACAATAATAAACAAAAAAAAAAGAAGCTATTTAAACCTACTGTGTTCACATCCATTATGCTTGTGCTCATCACTCCATGGAAACTGGCGAGTTGTTTCAAAGGGAAGGCTGGCTGCCAGCACTTCATTGGATTACATTACATTAGAGAATCTCAGGTGTGTGTGCTTGAGTGTCCATCTGGGTTTTATAAGTGTGTGTGTGTGTGTATGCGCTTGTCAGTTGCTGTCACGTCAGTGTGTTTGAGTCATGCAGGAGGTCTTGTTTGTATGTCCCTCTTCTGACCGCGGCAGCAGATTTGTTCATGTGTGAAGCTTAAAGAAAATCCTGTAATGTGCAGATTCTCATACTTTTATATCTATTGTATTATGGCTCCAACACCTTGTTAACAAACATTTATCTTGTGCAAGAAACTTGCTCACTTCCAAGTTACTCTTTGTCACCTGTGTCTTTGATTGTTGGACAACTTTAAAGTGAGGCTTCTTGAGGAGACGCCGCACCAGAGGGGCGTGAATGCACTGCGTGTGTTTCTGTCGCTCTATAAGATCCCACACATCAAACTCATATTTAGTTGTCAGATGGGTGCAGTAATTACACTTTACAGGTAAGTAAATTGCCTACAGTGAAGTAATGCTGTTCCCTGAATAGAGAAGGTTTGTATTGAGATTATTTATTGCGACAGTTGGAAGATTGAAAAAGCAATAAAGCAGGGCACACACATGGGAGAGGTGTGTGTGTGTGTGTGTGTGTGTGTGTGTGTGTGTGTGTGTGTG
>CALSCE010009347.1:5186696-5204230 GCA_943593645.1 Bovichtus variegatus
CGGGGGTTGGGGACCTCTGCTCTAGAAGATAGGGCCACCACATTGGTAAAGAAAAACATCTATTTTCCTTTTTATAGACTCCCATTTACAGCTGGTATGTTCAACTGGACACCTGCAGAGTTATGTTATCTCGATTCTGCCTGCATTGTGATCAGAAGTCGATACGAAATCATGTAGGAAGAGCTAGCAGACAAATATGGTGCGAGGTCTAGGGAAGCAATGCAGTCCTGCACGTCGTCCCTCGATAAGACTCCTAAGGCTGTATTGGGTCTCCTTTTTCTCAATTCTCCTTTACCGAGGAAGGGGTCATCTGTGGCTTCTTGACAGGCAGCTTGAGAGGAGGTGGGGGCGTAATTAGGTGACCTTTCAGGAGATTTATTTTCCCAAGAAAGAGTCACATTGTTTAGATTGCATTTACACCTGGCAGAGATCCGATCGTAGTGCGAGCCAGACCATCTCCAGATGTGTAATGCTCAAAATGATGGCAGGGGAAATCTAAAAATATAAAAGAGCTTTTAAGAAAAACAAACACATAGCAGGAGGCACCTTGTCTAGACTACAGAAATGCATCTGTCCAGGATTTCCTATTCCTCATACAGCATTTGTCGACATTTATTATTAAAGGGTTCATTCATGGGATGTCATTTAAAGTCTGAGGGTGGACATCGCAACTAAGCCAGAAAAACCAGAGTGTAATGTCTGTTGGAGTCAAATCCAGGACCTTGCTGTGATGCGACAGTGCTAACCACTTAACTACTGTGCAAACAATTAACAGGTCAAGCCTTTATTATGAAGAAAAATCAAAAGGAGGTTAATCTAAAACAGCTGTGCAGTTGTAATCAATAACTGACCTCGCTTTAAATTCCACTTGACCTGATGCGTTTCCTCCATTTCTCCTTCGCCTCACTTCTTCCTTAAGTGACAGGATCTATGAATGAGGCGCAAAAGAAGAAAGTGAAGGAGCAGACAATTAAATCACAGTCAATGTGTCCTTTTCTTGCATGATTGTGCGATCAGAAGGACAGTGCCAAAATGCTGCGTTAAATTCTGTGACAGCTCACTGAAAAGGTCTTTCCTTTGGGGGAAGCCTTTGTGGCCTGCTTGACCAAATCATGCCTCATTACTACTGTAGATGTCATTGAGCTCCTGCAGCTCATCCAGTCATGCAGACATTTCCTGAAGGAGGGCTCATGCTCATCTCTTTTGCCCTTAATTAAATGTGTTTTTTCCCCCCCTCTTCTTTTTGCTCATAACTGTTACAACTTATTTTGTACTATGCAACACATAGAGAGTTTGTCCAAGGGTAAACCTGTTGTTGGTAAATAAAAAGAGCCAGAAGAAAATCTGAAATTAACTTTTGATGGGCATTTGTTTGTTCAGTTTGATATTTTGCAGACAAACTTATTGACAAAGCAATCTTGAAAACAGTCAGTAGTTGCAGCCTGAGTGAAAATATTTGATCCTAAAGAACTATTTATCTTTGTGTGTCGCAGCCAGAGAACCTGCTCCTGGCCAGTAAGATGAAGGGAGCAGCGGTGAAGCTTGCAGACTTCGGTCTTGCCATCGAGGTGCAGGGGGACCAACAGGCATGGTTTGGTAAGATATAACACTCTCCTAACAACTTGAATGTTTGACCTTCTATTATCTGTATTTATCCCAAAGTCTTCACTTTCAGCTGCAGTGTTCTTGTGCTTCAGGGAGAAAATCATTATCACTGCTAGAGAAAATAAAGTATTAAATTAGTGGCAAAGTAGAGTTTATGTTTCACTACATTATGATACAAATATGCTGTGTTTTTGTTATTGTATAAGAGAAATAAAGCAATACCAGCATACATTTAAGAGAAAGTGTTAAATAATCACAATTTGTCTTGAGGGGAAATGAATGCGGGACACTTTCTTTTCAGTGTTTCACAGTCTTGTAAAATGTTTGCATTTCAAACAACTATGTGGTGTTTATAGTTTAGTTTTATTAAGGTATTATTTTGAATATTTGTTTAAAATTTAAAACGGCAATAGATGGAGGATACCACTGAATTGTTTTAAGTAAAAGCATTTTAAAAAAAGACACGAGAAGAGGAAAATGAGGAGTTAAGATAATGTCATTATGCTCATTTGTCTATCCAAAACACAGCTAATGTTTTATCTTTGTGTAACGCAGAGATAATACAGATTTTATATTTTATAATCACAAAGGCTTACCCATGGTTTTGCTCAAATCATTGTTGTGTTGCATTTTCTTAGACAGGTTTCAAACAACTTTACTTGTATTTTCGCAGGTTTTGCAGGGACTCCAGGGTATCTGTCCCCAGAGGTGTTGAGAAAGGACCCGTACGGCAAGCCAGTGGACATATGGGCATGTGGTCAGTTAGTTTCCTCGGTCTATTTGTACGCTGCTGCGTTCATATTTTACATGCTTTTTGTTTAGGATTTCTCTACAATACATTTATGTAGGTTTTGTATGTTTACGTGTGCGTCAGGTGTGATCCTGTACATCTTGTTGGTGGGATACCCTCCCTTCTGGGACGAGGACCAACACAAACTGTACCAACAAATCAAGGCCGGTGCATATGACGTGAGTACTTCTCTCTCATGTTCTCGCAGTTTCCTTCCTCTACATCTGTATGTGTGAGCTGCATGTGGGTTTTTTGTTTGCAGAAGTTCAATGCAATTTGCCTCATTAACATGACAAGACCATGATTATAGAATAAATGTAGTGTTGTGGAAATGTACATTATACTGAAGTTATCAAGACGACAGGTAAATATGGAGAAAGGTTGGAGTATAACTGGGGAACGAGGGAAATGAGATGTAAACTTTTTCCCTCTGCAACTGAGGTGAAAGTCTATTTGATCATTAAAAGTAGTCATTTGATCCATTATTAATATAAGATTATTGATTAGTGCAGCTTTATTAAATGCCTTTTTTTACAGAGTTCGTATTTTCAGGCTCATCCCAAGTTTGCTAACTAAGCGTGTTTGTTTTTTTCTGGTTTTCGTATCCATAAAGATGAGAGTTAAGGTCCGCAGAGTCTGTTAGAGAGCTCCATCTGTTTTCATAAAACTTGAATTATAATACATAATCATAATCCTAATTTATGGGAATGGGAAAACAAGCACAGAGCCTCGAGATTAGCCCTACAGGACACCTTCAGTTCGAGTCTCGTCAAATTACACACTCCGAAATTCTGTCATGCAAGTCATTTAGAAATTTAATTTTAGTTTTTAATTGCTTGCTACTTGTTATTGCATGATTTTCATCTAGCTGTAGAAAAAAGTGATACACTGTGAGAGAGCGATAGGCTTATTTATCAGATCTTGTCATAGTCCTCTGGGAGATAGGAATTTATTACCCGTATTAATTTCCATAATTGGAAGCAACCACATCTAATGAATGTGCATAATGTGAGCATTGATATGAAGTGACTGTGACAAGCACTTGTAATAATGTGCACTTCTCCAGCATCATCACTGTCATGCAGATGCCTTGAATCTCATTTTTCTTTTTTCTTTTTTTGTCAGTAATTGACAACTGACACTTTAATATTTGAAGTAAATGTCTCTTGACAACTTGCTTTGATTTTTGGTAGTAAACGTGTTTGCTGGCACTTTATGCTACGTGGACGGAGGGATGAGGGCGGCAGGTGTAGGTGACTGTAGTGAGAGAAACTGCGCTGACTTTGAAAACTTTGCCTCTTACGTCTGAAGGGCTTCATGCATTGACTTGTGAGCCGCCACAGTTTATAAATCACTCACCTTTTTAACTTTAACATAGAATCAATGAATGCTTTTTTGTTTTAGTGTCATACCATTAAAATGGCCCATAAAAGAAAGACTAAGCATCGCACCATTACACACATTATGCATGTTCCAAAAGAAAAGAAAAAGAAAGTAAAACATGTTTCATACAAATACATTTCATCTTCTATTTCATTTAACCCACATACAGAGCCTGCCCTGTATGTGGGTTAAATACCAACATAACCCAGATGTGGTTCTGCCTCACCTGCAGTTTAAGCACATTTAGCAGATACAGGCTTTTGAGGCTCTGCTACCTCTAACATTTTCCTAAATATCTTGTAATTATGCTAAAGTAAACATTTTAATATAGCAAGTTAAATCTGAATGTTCAATCTCTAATTAATGCCGAAGAACAAAAACGTATCGTCACTAAAACAAGAACAAGTTCTTCCCTTTCTTGGACTAAAACATATGAATTTATAGGTAAATACTGTATGTGTGCACATGCATGTGTGTGAAGCCAGTTGTTCCAGGTTGAACTGTGATGTACATTATTAACACTTTTATCTCCCTCTTTAGTTTCCTTCTCCAGAGTGGGATACAGTGACCCCCGAGGCCAAGAATCTGATCAATCAGATGTTAACCATTAACCCTGCCAAAAGGATCACCGCCGACCAGGCCATCAAGCATCCCTGGGTCTGCGTAAGTCACGCTCCTCGTCTTCAAAACATAGCTTTTCCTGCTTGTAAAATACTGGTTTTACTCCACCAACACATTCTATCACATTTTTTCACTCTACCTTTTAAAGTATATTAAGCATTTCACTTTTAGCCCTGCTTTTCAAAACAATGGCACATCTATAAGTGTTATAATCATGGACTGCTTCTCAGAGTCCTACATTATGTACTCAAATGGACTTGTAGTTTTGGATAAAAATGAAATGCATTCAAAGCTCTCAGTTCATTTATATTTTACCAAGTTATGTTTATCTATAATGTTGTTTCCTCTCTTCTACAAACAGCAACGCTCCACTGTGGCCTCCATGATGCACCGTCAAGAGACTGTGGAGTGTCTGCGCAAGTTCAACGCCAGGAGGAAACTTAAAGTGAGTGTGGACATTACAAACACACACTCACACACACGGCTACGTGAAACAAAACCCTTTATATTGTTTATTTATTTCCCTCTAGGGAGCTATCCTCACAACAATGCTGGTGTCCAGGAACTTTTCAGGTGAGCTTTGGCAGTGATGCTAATCACACATGAAGAGACGACATCTGATTTGGCCCACAGACTTCAAACAGGGCCCAGTGTTGTTGATAATACATATTTAAATGATGCCGTACAAAGAAGCACCTGGATTAAGAGCGACTGAGCAGTTTTGTGACAGAAAACAAGTATTTTATGTCATTATATCTAATAATGATAATTAGATTTAAAGTGGTATACTTAATAGGTAATCTCTTTGTCCTAATCTGATATTTAATAGAGGCAAAATGATACAAATTGCTGTTGTTTTTCTCCTGACACGTTATTATGTGCTTGTCAGCTTTGTCTGCAGTTTTGATTTCGCACTTCAGGGGTTTGGCTTGGATTTCCTCCTCGTAAGCAGTTTGCTCACGAAACACAGTTTGCCTTTGATTGAACATCACATTTGTGTGCCAGGCGATGGCCTAGCAAGCCATTGCATTAATGCTATTGGACCTGTGTTGATATGCTTTCATGTAAGTAAAGCGGCTCCTGTGGATTACAGCCAACTACTTTCAGGTCAAGATTGATCTAGACTCAAGAAAGCAGACGAGCCAGACCTCTGAATTGCTTTATACATAACTGCAGGCATGTTTATCAAATGAATATCCATGGAAATAAGATTAGATAATTTCAGGACGTAGACATTTTGGTGCTGAGAAGATTTTCCCGTCTGCTGCTTCACGTCATCCTTATAAAAAGGCGTTAGGTATCAGAGAGGACCTCGTCCTCAGTATGCCCGCTTGACACTTTCTGGAAACCCATGTTTTGTCATTGTTGTCTTAATAATCTGAAATTAAAAAGAAATCCAGAAAATGAAAAAGCTGTCAGGCTTTAGTGAGGCTCTCGTCCCACCTGTGCCTCCACATTGAATCCCTCTCTGTTCAATAGTGGGACGGCAGCATACCAGCCCTGCCGCTACTACCAGCACGGCCGCAATGGCACAGGAAGGTACGTCTGCTTGAGGGGGTGTTGGAGTCGGGCACTGCCAACTTTGTACTCAGGCTGTTGGCATGTGGCCTGGGCTGCTTGAACCCCTCCACCTGCTGCCTGCACACTGATGAACCACTTTTGAATGGTCATCATTGCACTGGGGCATCTAACACACGCACACACAGACACACACGCATGTAAATGGAAACCAAAAACGAAGCTCAGCTCTTGACCTTTCAGTACTGCTGCGTGTCTTGATGCTCTAATGAACAGAGCTCCTCTCCAGGACTGGCTATTTAATTTCCTGTGTCGAACACAACAGCCATTTAACTGACACCCAGCATGACCCACTGACATCCCTCCAACTACCGCAGCTGCCACCCAGCAAAGCTCTGTTTACACATCTCTGCATTAACACAACTAGTGCAGCCTGCATATATTTTCCCCTGCAACATATACATTTGAACCCTTTTTATATGACAAATATAAATAGACACGGCAGCCTTTAACCTCAGTAACACTTCTAGTTTTACTTCCTTTTGAATTGGTTTGTGTCCACATTACTCGATGCCTGCCTGTGCTCGCTGCAACCTTCCCTCCGCATGGCTCTGGCACTAACAGCCAGCCAAGCATGTGTGTGAGTGTACAGTACAGCACAGTAAGCCAACCTGCATGGGAAGCTGTTTAAACAGAATGCACAGTGTCCTTTGTGATCTCTTTTCCTTTGTCTCCTGCCTGCTCCGTTTTTGTTTGTGTGAACATACAGAAAGACATAAAGCGTAAAGGCGTCAGTATGTCTCACACAACGTAGGGTCGTCCAACATCGTTTATTGGGCGTTTTAATAGACAAATGGGTGCGATGCCGATACAATCGGTACATTTCTTCACTTACTGAGTTACATGCAATGCATTTTAATTTGCAGAGATGTCCAGAATGTAAAGGTTTCAGCCATAAACTGTATTTATGATATTTCAGCTCACTTTGATAACTGTGGGGAACCTCAGGAACCTTTTTAAGTAAAGAATTTGAAGTGGATGTTGCATGTTTTTATAAGCCACCGTCCTAGCATGAACCCACCACCTCTGTGAAAATGATTTAAAGAATGCCTTTAAACACGCAGAGAAAGCCTGGCAGGTGTGTGTGCCGGCAGGTGTGTGTGCCTGCAGGTGTGTGTGCCGGCAGGTGTGTGTGCCTGCAGGTGTGTGTGCCTGCAGCTGTCACCTTCAGTTATCAGTTTTGTTTTTCAACTTCGATGTTAAGATGCAGATATTAAATACGTTACTGTTTTCTTGCCTTCTTCATTGCCCTCCTTCCTACTTTATAAATGGAAGGTAAGGGAGGATCATTGGAACGTGACTTACAAAAATATGAGTGTTTATACAGTATTGTGTGTTTTGTTTTTTGTGCGTGTTTCTGCATGTGGACATATTTATTCAGTTGTGTCTGGTTATAACTGTGTGGACAAGTCTTCAGATGCATGCACATGATGTTATGTCGTGTGATCAGTTGTAGGCTAACAGTAAGTTTAATTGAACATGAACTGGTTAGATTACAGTAGGTGGTGCAATCAACCATGAGATGCACCAGAAGTAGAATTTTTTTTGTTTTTTTCTTGTCTTCCTGCTCCTCTTCACAAAGTCGTTCCTGCACTTGTGGCTCAGTTGATGGTGTTAGACGTATCACACTGAAATAATTTGAACCTTTATTGGACCATGTTTTGCTTTAGTTTGTGCTGCAGTTACTTCTCGGACTGTGTCTTTACCATCTTGTCTCTTTATTTCAGCATGCAAAACCTTACTAAACAAAAAGTCTGACGGTGTGAAGGTAAGTTCTCTGGCCCATGAGGGTTTTATTGACTTTACTACTTCTGTCTTACTCTTCCTATCTTCTGCTGTCTCCTTTTGGTCTGTCACCTAACTGCTCTCTAATAACATTTATGTTTGATATTATGAGCATATTAAAAAAGCATTATGTTCTTTTAAGTTGGATTACCTGTGTGCTCTGGTGCTCCTTTGTTAGTGTTTCTATCGAATGTGATTTAAAGATCTTTGTGGTTTAGGGAAAAGAATTGATCTTAAAATAAAGTAGACGCTTGATCGTGTTTATGAGTTGGCAGTTAAAGGTGGAGCACAGGTAATACAGATGTGAGATTAAAGTGAAAGTAAGGGACATAAAGACCAAAAGGCTGTTTAAAATGCTTCTTTTTTTTTTTTTTACCACCAGGTTTTTCTTTGATTCACAGCGATTCGAGCTACCATCATGTCTCGGTGCTCACTTTGTTTTGATCGACGTTCAGCGTCAATGCATGCAGTGAAGCGCCATGATCAACAAGGGCCAAAATAAAATTCCAATTACATACAGTAACTTAAACAATAACTAAAACCCCCAAAACATTATACAAATGAACTGCACAACAAATGTTTAAAATCATTTAGTTTTCCTTTTAAAATGAACGCCCTATATTGTTTTTGCAGCTGATTCTTTCTTCCTGCTGAAGCCCTCTTAGTGTCCCTTTGTCTCATCTCTGTTCCTGTGTAAGCTTGTGCAGCTGTTTTTGTTTTTCTCTCTTTCTGGGATCAATCTGGCAGCTTCACTTTTTTAGTATTTTGATTAGTTTCCTTGTTTCCCGATGACCCCTTATTTTTTCCTCCTCCTTTCCATTGCTGTCTGTCAGAAAAGGAAGTCCAGCTCGAGTGTTTGTTTGATGGTGAGACCGGCTCTGTCGTTTTCGTTCATTTTTCATTCTTTGTCTCTCTTCGTCTTTTCAAGTCTTTTCCTCCTCCGGTCCTCCCCTCCTCTCTCTCTTATTTTGTTTTCTTCTGGGCAGATGCTTGAAGCGTTGTCTGACAGTATTCGTCTTGTCTGATTTCTGTTGGATTTCCATCCAACATCCCTGCATCTCCTTCTGCCATAAGCGCCACCAAAACCATTGCAACTCCTGACAAACAACACACACTCATCCCCTTCCAGTATTCCTCTTCTGATGTCTAAGATCAGCCATTCTGGCTTACTTACAACATCCCTGACCATCACAGGAGTGATGGACATTTTAATCACTCTAAACATCAATATACAATCATTTTCCCTTTTTCAATTATTGCATTTTTATTGTACCCTCATTATTTTTCATTTGATTGAACTTTTTTCCTCTCCCTCTACCTGTAAATAAATCGGCTGTCTTGGTCACCTGCAGATAGTCAACAACGTTGATTCCTATAGGACTTATTTATATACTGAGAAAGTCGTGCGTATAAAGTCATACGGTGACATTTTAATATAATTTCAGTATTTCTTTAGTAATTTGGAATATTGAATTTTGTTACACTTTTACTTTAATGGATTTCAAAATAAAATGGATACTTTTACTGCTAAGAATATATGTCTATAAACAGCAGGGTTTGCTATCTGAGTTTCAGCACTGATATATAAAAGGATACTTTAGATAACTTACTGTGAGAAATATAAACTTTTTTTTTTCTACAAACCTTTTATTTTTACAAGTAACATACAGTCTAGAATTAAGAGACATTTTTGATTTAAATCAGAAACTGTCTGCCCTCTCTTAATAAACACTCAGTTATAAATGCTGTATGCTGCTCTGAACATTTTAATTCTGGTAAACACTCTTCTCGTAGCTGTTGGGTCAAAAAAACCTAAACTTTTAGAGAGATCTCGTGTTTTTACACTAAAGTCTGCAGTTTAGATCCCTGGACTGTGTGAAGGGGAAATTTATTCTCTGCTTTTTCTAAAGAAATGTTTCTTGAACACTTTGCTCCAATTGTTTAATCAGCGCTGAACTTGTACTGAATATTTATCAAGTATGAATGTGTGTCAGTGGATAAGAAAATAGTATGAATCCTCAGGTAACCTTTCCTGAGTCGATAGATATTATCAACAAACGGTTATCTCTGACCCTGTAACATCATTTCAAGGCTGCAGAAAATGAACAAAACCAACTCTTAGTATGACTTCATAATGCTGACATTCACAATAATGACTGTAGGGTAATGTTGGTGAAATGTAGCCTCCATAATTGCACTTCTTGAAGGAACTGCAGTTTGCCTTGTCGGTCTGAGTGCTGCACATTAGTTTTTCTGTTAGAAGATGTTCCTAGTTGGCCAGAGAAACCACCAACATACTTTTTTAAAGTCACGCTGGGGTGTTCGCTGATCTCAGAGTGTTAGAAAAACAGCCGAAAACCCTCGCAGCACTTTGCTCTTAACCTGTTATTAACCGTTCGTCCACACCGCTTAACTTTCTTGTGGGAATACTGATTTGCATTCAAGAAGCTTCTCGTTGTCCTTCCCCTCCAGTTAGCCTGAGGCCGAAGGGAGAGTCCAGCTTAAACTGTTTTCTTCTATAATCTTTATCTTCAATCTACACCTGTTGTGCAGCTAAACCACTATTCTGGTTTACAGGTTCCAGCAAAACAGGACCAAAATAAGTGTTTGAGAGAGCAAGAAATACAGGTGTTCTCCACCAGTATTTCACGTCTAGAAAGTAGAGATAAAAAGGTTGTATTGATCAACCAAAAGCACTAGATCCTACATTTCTCATAATGTAAGTGATGCCATCTTTGTGTAAGACCCTCCATGCTTGTTTTTTGAACCTCCACACCTTTAGTTTGTAACAGACTTTCCGTAGTCTCAAATCCCAAACTGAGAAACCGTTTCCTCGTGGATGATCTGGGTTACTTTTTAGACTTGTACAGTACAACTTCATTCACAGGCTGAGTGATACTAACCCTGGCTGTGTTTCGAAATCGCATACTAACGTACTGCATACTACATACTGCATACTACATACTCAAACAGTATAGACTGTATACTCCCTACTAAATGAACAATTAGGTATGACCAGCAAAGTAAAGCAAAGCAAAGTACCGTATCACATGACTGACGCCGGCTCCGTAACATCTCTGAAAAACATGCAGCAAATTTCCAAACAGCCGTTATTTGAACTTACCACACATACTTTCCTCGAATGAAAACATATTAAAACTTAATAAAGAGACATATTAACAGCTTTTCACTTGGCTCAAAATCCTCATACTATGTAGTTGTAAGTAGTTGTAAGGCACTACATACTCATTTCGACGTCATACTAAGTGTGAATTGTACGTTAGTATGCGATTCTAACTGGAAGCACATTGCACCTGACTTTTTACTTACTTACTTTAAAACGTTTCTTGCAATTATTGTGCACACATGGCCATTTTTGTTTCGTTTCTCTTAAAGTATGTCATGGATTGCAGAAATCACCACAATAAAAATAGAAGAAAAAAAAAAGTTGTATTTACTTAAACGCATATACATTTTAATACCTTTTTAAAATGTACTTAAAACTTTCAGTTTGTCCGTTTTAGTTCCAGAGAGTGCAGCCAATGAACGTGTCAGTAAACTATGATCCTTGAATTAAAACGTACGTATATTCTGCAGGGGACAGTGTGAGGGCTGAGGTGAACTCCGCTGTAGCCGTATATCTCAAGTAGTTTTGTGGGTCAGTGTTGTCTTCCAGCTGACTTTACATGAGCTAAAGGAGGGAAATAACACACAGTACATGACTTTACGCATGCACACACACTGTTCTCTACGATTAGAGAAAAAGCTGTCATCAAGGCCTTTCACTGCATGCAAAGACCTGGACTGGTAACCATTATTAGAAACTTATTTTCTTTATTTTGGTTGTGCTTTTGCCAGAAATGGTTCACCAATTTCTGGTGCTTGTTTTAAATACAAACTTGTGATTTCGCTCTTTATTCCAGCAGATGTTGATTTTTCCTATTTATAAAAGTGCTGGGAAAATACTTTAAAATCCAATCCAAAAATCTGTTTATTGTTTTAAAAATGCATGTGCTGACTAACTGTTCTGTATTTTTACTTTTCTTTTTTTTTATGTTGTGAAATGTCTGCAAAAGTTATATATGCAGGCATACAAGAGCTCACACACAGTTTTATACTAGACATTAAAAAGTACTCAAGTCAGTTAAACATGTTAGGAAGCGAGTACACTCACATTGTTGGAGCAGGACACTTCATCTGTTTCTACCTGATGATCAGCTGAAGATACTATTTTGAAGCTACGTGCACAGCAGACATAAAAATACAATACCTGCCTTTTTTAAAATGCACAAGGCAGCAAGGTGCAGATGATTGATACAGATATTCAGATAAATCCGTTTAGCATTGAACCCCGCTCCTGCAGTTTTAAATCCTACAGATTTACAATACATGGAATATTTCTATTGGCCGTGTTATGGCTGCATACCTTCTTTCCACCTGAGGTTCCCACAGGCTGGTTTATACTTTAGGCCCAGTGGACGCAGGGGGAGTCATTCTGTGTTGTGTTTCTTTGCCCCAGTCGCAGGGAACCAACAGTAAAAACAGTGTAGTAAGCAGCAGCAGCACCAAAGACAGCAGCATGTCATCTTCAGCACCAATGGTACCTCATCTCTATTTGGTTTCTCTCACATTGCTTTTTTACGGCATCATTTCATTGTTTCCATCTTTTAAATGTTAAGTTCTGTCTCCTCCTCATCTTTCCGTGACACACCCCATGTTAAGTGAAATCTTACTTCGTCCTCTCTCTCGTCCTTCATCCTCTGCCTCTTTGCTTCTGTTTTGAACACAAACTGTGATGTTGGAAGTGGATTTGATGACTGGTTTGTGCCTCCGAGTGTCTCTCCTGGCTTGTGTTTTACCCAGACCTCCTGCAGACACACTCGTGTATATATTTGCACAGTGCACTGCACTGACGGGAAGACAAATGACTTTCATTTTGCTGTACAACGGCAGACTCTTCAAACACGCTCTGCTCAGCCACATCCTGGTGACATCAGGGTGATTGTTTGCCTTTTAAGAAGAACATGTTCATGGCAATGTCTTGGAAAGCAGAGCAAAAAAAACAAACTTTATTCTATTTGAAGTTGATCTTTTACAAATTGCTCTTTAAATTGTGAATGTAAATGACAAGGAATTCTGGGTAAAGCATTAGCTGGAGTGGACGGAGAGATAAAAATTGTATGAGGATGCAGCCCCTGTGTTTTTATATGTAATGGGATTGAGCCATATATACAATATACAATAGAGATTGAACAAAGCTTTTCAAATATGGCAGCAAGAAAAATGTCTAGAAAAATCTCAATGTAATAAAAAGCCAAATCCTCTCCCCAGTCAGTGCATCAGCAAAGTGTACTGTGTGGCCAGCTGCCTTTGTATACCTGAGGTGGCTGTGGGTCCACCCAGAGGTGTGACGGAAATGTTTTCACAAGACTACACAAATAAACTGAAGACATTTAGAAGGATGAAGTCAAAGTGATTGAGATCATTAAGATATTTGAATAAAACATATACAGCTTTGTAGCTAAATCTGTAAAAAAGTATTGGATGGCTGTTATTCCAGTCTGATGCAATATCCGTGGGAGTTACTAGGTTATACAAATATATTTACATATAACTACATTTTAACAATTAGAAGGAATATTTACTTTTTTGGAGAGAGTTGGATGAGAAGATCATCACCATGCAACATATATATACATGCCTGTGCTGAATTCTGCACACCAGTAAATGCTCGTGAGATAGATGCCAAACTAGCACAATGGAGAACACGGAGTCAAGGTACTGAGTTAAGGACTGGTTAAAAATGTCAAGTCTAGATTCCCCCCATAATACCATATTTCATGGAAGGGGATGGTTTTCTAAGGTTGTAGTTCCTGGATGTTCCTGACTGACTGACTGACTAATCCCGTATACTGTGGGTTGGTTTTCCAAACAATGCAGTACTTGTAGCTTTTGAATTTGCTTTGTGCTGGATGTTTCTGTGGCAGGGTCACGGTTGAGGATGAGGAGCACTTACACAAACACACAGTCACCATGCTTCATGTACCGTTTTTAATTTTTAAATTTTTTTTACAATCCACCACTGAAGATATTACTCTGGTGGTGCTCTTATGAAGGCATCTCTGCCAAAGCATTAGTAATGAAATTGTCATTTTTGTTGTGTTTTTGGAGTGCTTACCACCCTAGTTCCTTAATGCAGTCCTCGCTCTGTTTGATAACTTCCAGATGATACAAACATGGCACAACAGCTGCGCTCGCACTTATGTGCACACACAGTCACTCACAGAAACCCTCCTCTTCACTCATGGCCCTGGCTGCTGAATATAGCTTGTTCTAAGTGTTGTTTTCATGCATTTTGGAGAAACTATTCCTGTAGGCCAGACTGACACTGAGCACCTTGACATTTACAGTCATCTATTTAATCACCATAAATGCTCCACGACTGTGCTGCAGCTCCTTGCTTTGTTTTGGTGTGCGCACATGTGTCTGTTTTGTATGTTTTGTCGTCATTGAATTTGTTGGTATTCCCTGGCATCTTCCCACCCTTCCCCTCCCTGCATGGTAAAGTGTCTCCTACCTCCCTCCAGGAAGCCCAGACAACTGTTGTACACAACCCAGCTGACGGCACCAAGGTAAGCCCCTCCTTCTCCCACCACTAGCCCCCAGCCTCTAACACTCGCAGGTAACTCGTGGAGGATTTTCTCTAAATATGCTCCATACATTGCTGTCAAAACAAATGACTCTCTCCGCTTCATTGTGCAACTGGCTTCTGTCGGCGTGTTTTCTTTTATTTCTTCTTCCTGTTCACCAGAAGGGAGTTCACAGGAGTCGAATCCTGTGAACTCCTCAAATCTGGAAGCACATTGTAATCGATGTGAAGGTGAACCAACATTCAGCAGAGTTTCAGTGTTTTTTATAATCAAATAATAAATAAATATAAATACTCTGCTGCTTATCCAAGAATCAAATAATTCAAGAGAAGAAAGTGTGGATTTAAAAGACAAAATGTATTTTGCTAGTCCTTTTTTAAATGGAATTATTCAATAATTTAAAGATTATAATAAGTAAATACAATTATTAATTGCCAGGTTTAATGTTTTTTTTACTTTGAGTTTATTAATGCAGCATCTTTAAATGCAAACTGAATTAATTAAAAAAAATGTTTTAAGTTGATCAATTCAAAGTCCAACCCATCAATACCAACTAATTTTAACTCAATCCAGACTTTGTTAGTTTATAGTTTTTCTTAAATATCTGCACCTGATTGGGCTGTTATAACAATAATAAGAATAAATACTAATAAAACTTTCCTCACATTGCGACATGCTGCTCCTGATTAATTACAGCAAAGCCAACATATGATGTGATGGATCGAACCTGCGCCGCTGAATCAGTCAGATGCTGATGCATCATCATGTTATCAGTCGTTACTCGATGACGTGGCTGTAGCACCACTGTTACGCCACACAGTAGTTTGTAAGCTGAGGGGAAAACTTGAGCTTAAAAAGCCAAATATAATTTTTCATAAAAATAAATTAGTTTCTTCTGACGTTAGCAGAGCTGTTCCTTATTTCAGGTGAAGCGCCTTCATTATAAAACACTATGAGAAACCCTTATTCGACTATGATTAAACACTGTAAAAGTATAGAACTAATGTGGTGGTACCCTTCAGATGCATACAGCTAATTTAAAATGTATATGAAAGAGAAACTCCTACACGTACCGTCTAACAGCAGCACATGCACACTGACGACAATATCTTCAAATACTCACGTAAGACGTTTTACTAAAATATGAACCAACTGCAATGCTGCTTACGCTGTTATGTTAGTGTGCAAGTTTGCAAACTACGAGTATTACTAGATATATATACTAGATATTTAAATGCCAGTGCTGTTACGCAGCTTTCTTTACATTGACACTTTCAGTTGCACTCTGACATGCACTCACACATTTCTTTCTGTTAAAATTAGCCCCACGATTTCAAATCTCTCACACATCTTTGCTACTCGTATATGCGTGGCTGCGTGCGCTCCCCTCGCTGCTGCGCTGGCTGGTTTGTGCTCCTGGGAGGGAGTCGTCCATCTGTCCGTCAGGTTGTCTGTGTCTCCGTATGGGCAACGTGTCCAAAGCTTCACAGCCCTGTCTCACTTAAAACAGTAAAACATTATTTGTCTTGCTGTTTCTCTTTTCTCTCTTTGCACCCTCTCTGTCTCACAGGGCTCCACAGAGAGCTGTAATAACACAGAAGAGGAGGAGATGAAAGGTAGGAAAGGTACTTGTCCAACTTTCACCTACTCTGCATGCCTCTTCTCGGTCACTTTATATTTCGTCAAGGTTTTTGTCATTGTTGAACTCCAGATCAGATGGAGAAATATAGCGATATATTGGATGCAATGCTTGTCTCCTGGGTAGAGGTTTCAGGCAATTGTCAGCTCGGCTTCAGTCAGTGTACGTGAGGCTCGGAGATCCAGTGAGTTTAGTGGTTGAAGAAAGACAGATGCCTTTGAGCATCACGGGACGGACGAATGTGAGGTGGAGAGTTAGATGTAAACACTGTGCATGTATGTGGACTGATATGTGCTGCTACCTCATAGAATATACTTTTGCTGTTGTCTCCATTTACGTCCCGTTCAATTGCTCAAGAGCAAAGCTGCTGGTGTGCTTGAGTGTGTGCACGCAGCATCACGCGCCACAGCCTTCAATTAATCGTCTTCCACTCGGGAATGACCCGCTAATGTTTTCAGGTGAAGTAGGACAGAGCGGCCTCCGGAAAAGAGTTAATCCAGTTACTTAAGGCAGCTTTCTGTGGGTTTACCAGCACTCGATCTTAGTGGATCATCACTGACATGCAATCGAGAGGCTGTTGTGTTTCGCAGACGTTGAATGCACTAATTTATATATATATTGCTTTAGATAAAATCATCTGCTAAATGAATGCAATTTCTCTTGTCTACTCTTAAAAAAAACAAATAATAAAATAAAATACAAACTCAAACACTGCAAGGATGCATCAGCTCCTCCTGTATAAAATTAGAGTGAAGTTTGCCCTCTAACACAAAGTCACAAGGTCAAAGAAAGGTCTCTGAGGTGAAGCGTTCAATGTCAAATATTCTGTGACCAACAATTCTGCAGCCTGTTGCACCAGCTGATGGCACATTTGAGTTTAAATGAACACTAACTGCTATGCTGTGACTAGTTTCACATTAATCTCCTCACTTTGATCAGTTGCACCATCTCTCCTTTAGCTGCAGCGTAAGTAAGTGAACCGCATATTGTCGCGTTTCATCGAGTGCAGCGTTCGGTTCTGTTAAAGGCAATTCAAATAAATGCATCATAAAAATCAATGTTCTGCACTCGTATATTGTAAATGACGGACAGTACTTTTAACATCTGGTTTTCTTTGACTCATCACAAAATATCAACAGATTGGTACTGCTTTAGAAACATGCAAGTAAAAATGCAGCGATAATTACATGAGGTGGTGATAAATGTTAAAGTTCAAAACGCAAAGGATTTCTCATCTATTTTCAGTAATCTTTCAGTGTTTCTTACTTAGTGTAACTCATGAATGTTTTGTACGCTCTAAATTAAATTACGTTTGAACATAGCTGGTGCAACAGGCTGCTGATCTCCATGTGACCTTGATGCTCCTGCTTAAAGCTTCTTGGTGTGTGTGTGTGTGTGTGTGTGTGTGTGTGTGTGTGTGTGTGTGTGTGTGTGTGTCTGTGTGTGTGTGTGTGTGTGTGTGTGTGTGTGTGTGTGTGTGTGG
>CALSCE010009347.1:5209230-5237040 GCA_943593645.1 Bovichtus variegatus
GTGTGTGTGTGTGTGTGTGTGTGTGTGTGTGTGTGTGTGTGTGTGTGGACTATCACGTTGAAACATTTAGTCAATAAATGGAAAATAAATCAACAAACATTTTTAATGATTTCAAGCAAAAAATAACATCTCAAATGTGAGGGTTTACTCACTGCTATTATATTGTGTTTATGTGGATTTTAAGATGGAATACTTTCGAATTTTGCTCTGACAAAACAAGCAATTTCTCAAAGTCTCATCGAGCTGTGGGAACTCGTGATTAGGGCTGCAATTAATTTGCCGATAACTTTCTCTAATCATTTTCTGAATTAAAAAAAAAAACCTGTTATAATTTCCCACAGCCCAAGGAGATGTATTTTAGATATCGTGTTGTGTTTGGTCAACAGTCTAAATCCCACAGATACTCAGTTTACTGTCATAAATGACAGAAAAGCAGCAAATCTTCACATTTGAAGAGCTGGTACCATCAAATATTTGATTAACTAAATATTTGCAGCTCACTTTTTTTTCTTTTTTTTTTTTAACTGCTCTTTCTTTTGGCATTTTACAGACTAAAGCAATTGGTTAAATGATTATAATTTTTGATGGATTCACATTTAAAGAGTTAAGACTCTTGGCTACTGCGCTCCCTGTCAGTGTGCATCTGTCTGTGTTTGTCTTGTGATGCGGGCAGTGGCTGCCTGTGAGTCGACCACTACAGACAGTTCAGTGTTAAGCCAGTGCAGCACTTTTGAGGACCAGACCCAGTTGCCTCAGTGCCCACCACCCATCTGTAAGTTGGCAGCAGTTCACGTGATTCAGCTCTGATCTTTGTGTCCTGACCTTTCCTCAACAAACAAATCTACCCTACAAGGGAAACGAGACATTTTGTCATTAAAAAGGCTCCCTTCTCTTCTCCCCTCTGTCCTCCTGTGCTGCCATCTACTGGCAGCCAGTCCTGACTGCACCTACTGTTCCCCCTCCACACTGAGTGCCTGGACTCTAATTTCCTACAATAACTGCTTCATATACTTTGTGCACAATTAACTATGTTTAGCTTTGCTGAATATACCTTTATTTCACTGGGATGACTGTACCTGCCTGCAGCTGGTTCCCTGCAGGAGGCTGCTAGCAGCCCCAGTGTCCCTCAGAGCAGTCCTGCTCAGAGCTCCTGTCCTGCACCAGGGTCCGCTCTGTCGCCCCCCGCAGGCAGCAGCCGCAACCTGCAGCAGAGTAAGTGCCAGGCATGTTGTGCAGTGCTTGTGCAAAGGCTCCTGAAGCAGTGTTCATACCGTCTGTGTCTAACTTTCTGTGCCACCTGATGGCAGAAGGTTTGAGGACTTATGAACACAGAGTTACATGCAGGGGTGGAGGATTTGCTAGCTGGCTTTTCTGGCTCAGCAGCTGCATGTTAATTCACATCTGCTGGTTATTCTCTCTCTGGTTATTCTCTCTGTAATTTAATAAGTTTGATAAATCCTGTGTATTTATTTGAATATCTACACACAACATCAAGCGTCTTTGATGCTGTGTTTAACATGGAGCGTGGACACTGTGGTGTGTTTTGTACCGGGTGACTTCAAATGTCACTGTCATTATTACCAGAGGGCTGTACCCGTGTGATGAACTCATTTCAAATGTCAGTAAGTTCAGGCAGAGCACGAGGAGCAGCATTTGTTTGTTTAACTTTCAGATGGTTTCTGACAGTCTTTAATCTCCTGCTCGTCTTCCTCCTCCTCCTCTTCCTCCTCCTCCTTTCTGTCGTTTTCAGCTCGTAAACAGGAGATAATAAAGATGACAGAGCAGCTGATTGAAGCCATCAACAATGGGGATTTCGAGGCTTACACGTACGTTTTCATATGCAATCATCTGTCAAGTGCTTTGTCTGAAGCTCAGTTTTTTTGTCTCTTATAACGAAGAAACTCTTAATTGATTTCCCTGTGAAATGCATACATTACTGTAAAATAAACACACACCATGATCTCACCAAAGCTGTAAAAGTCATGCAATGTGTTCTGCAGGATGTAATCCTCCACTTTCTTCCCTGCAGGATACATTATTAAGCTCAAGGTTATTTACAGTTGTCTCCTCTGACAGGAGAATCTGTGACCCTGGACTGACTTCTTTTGAGCCTGAGGCTCTTGGAAACCTGGTGGAGGGCATGGACTTCCACAAGTTCTACTTTGAAAACCGTAAATCTTTTATTTCTAAAATTGGCAGTAAAACAGATTATTTGGAGAAAATAATAATTAAAAAAATCATTTACTAATTATTGCATTGCAATCCATTCATCTCATTAGAAATCTTTGTTATAAATGAGTGGCAGGAATATTAATCTTCTCTGCAGTGTGTCCTCCTTTACAAACATGACAATGTCCATCTATACATTCACTTACCCCTCGGTTATGGTTTGAAGTGTTTTCTATCGCAGCTAAACGATCTCAGTTACTTAGCTACACATTGACACCTGACGACCATTTACAAACAGCTGAACTGCACATTCCCACCCCCACAGTGCTGAGTAAAAACAGCAAGCCAGTGCACACCACCATCCTGAACCCCCACGTCCATCTGATCGGTGAGGACGCTGCCTGCATCGCCTACATCCGCCTGACGCAGTACATGGACACCCAGGGCCGGCCGCGCTCCTGCCAGTCGGAGGAGACGCGTGTGTGGCATCGCCGCGATGCCAAATGGCTCAACGTGCATTTCCACTGCTCAGGAGCGCCGGCTGCCCCCCTGCAGTGAACTGACAGCCCAGGCCCAGGTACAGTGACAACTCAATATATATATAATATAATATAAGGACTTTCTGAAGGCTGCAGTAAGGTTCATGCTGCATGCAGGGATTCTGGTAGAGCACCTCCACGTTTTATAACGTACTATGATTTTAGTTTTTTTTTTTTTATGTTTTAAATGACTTTGTTGTTTTTTTACCTTTTTTTTTAATGGGATACTTTTATTGCATACTTTTATTGAAAATTGTTTAATTACATACTATGATATTTCTGAATTATTTTTTATGGGTAACTACTGTGACTTTGAGAATGTTTTTTATAACATCGTATACTTGACTTTTTTTGTTAAGATTTGTTGTTTTGAAGAGATGATTTACAGTTATTTTTTATGATATACTATATTAGGGCATCTTATTCATTGCCTACTATGTACACCATTTATTTAAAGACTTTGACTAATTTTATATGTTGCCATTACATTGCTGTTAAATTTCTCGTAATTTTTTTATCAGAATTCCAGTCACCTCCATTGAATTGGAGTGAATGGAGAAATCTCAGTGACGGATATTTTTCCAAAACTTAACTTAAAACACATGAATCCTAAAACCATCTCATGGCTAGACACCATGAGGGCTCTATGACCTCTTTACACTAACCCTTTCATTCTTCCTTCTCCAGCTTTGCCTGAACTCTAAAGCTGTTAGGAGCGTTTATTCTCCGTGGTCGGATGCGTGCCTGGATCCTGGCGAGGAAGAGGCTGCTTGGAAAGTTGTAGAAACACAAAAGTGGGGAAAATACATTATAGATTAAAAAGAAAAAAAAACAAACGCACACAAAAAAAAAAAAAAAAGCGTATTTCAAAAGCTCGACTAAATGACCGACCAACACCGATCCAGTCCAACCCTAGCTAGGTGGTGTTGGTGCCCGGCTGCCGTCAGCCCCTTCTTGCAGATGGTGCATGCTTCTGGTGGCGACACAGGGGTCATGCTGTCCTGGTCCTCGTCTCCCATGGCCTTTATTTCCCTGTATTTGTTTTGTCTGCTGTCTGGAAAAGTATTAAAAAGAATATATATATCTATATATATATATAGATATATACATCTATATTATCAGAAAAACAAGTACACTTACCACATACTGAATAGAACTGGGCGACAAGTATAATATCTGCAAAAAAAAAAAAAGTGATTTATTTTAGTCTTGAGAGAGCAGCAGAACGTCTTCTTTAATATAAGTCTCGTTTGTTCTACAGGTATATGAGGGTTGGGTTTATGGGAACGGGAGCAGCTAATATCTACTTAATATCAGAATTTAACATCCAATTTAGGTGTCAGGTTTGAGTATCTGTACACTGTTTAGAAAAGGCGTTGAGATTCGTTACTGAAGGGACCGTTATTTTTGATTGTGTTTTTGTATTATGTGTTATGAAGCTGTTTTTATGATGTCTTTAAAGTATTGTGTTGAAAAAGGATCATTTCTAATCAAAAGGGGGATTTTATTTAATAGAAGTGTATAAATGAATATTTATATAGGAGGAAAAAGGGGAAACATGATTTGCTTTCAGGGTGTAGGGAGGCGAGTTAAGCATGAGTGGGTGTTTTTTCTCTGCTTTAAAGGTCCCGAAGTGTAAATACTCACACACACACACACAGATACACACACACACAGACACACACACACACAGACACACCGTCCCTGTGCTCCAGTCTTGAGCTTTAGACACACCAAACGTCCAGGCCCGCTCATCCTGAAGTTGCAGAAGTTCCTCCATCTTTCTGCCCTGCAGTGTCTGCAGTTAGACACAGAGGGTCAAAGTCTAAAGCTCCTCACATCTCTAAACTACCTAATCTGAAAGCACGGACGCACTCACGCCAACTTTTTACTTTTCTTTAGCTGTTTTTGTGTACTTTTGATGTGAAGCATGAACTCTGAACTATCTAATGGCCTGTACTGTTTTTGCACAGACACTTATGACTAGATGCTGTTGTGTTCGCTCTTCCGAGGGAGTGAACCTTTCTGCAACTTCAGGTTACGCTCGCCAAAATCCTTCCCGTCCACCTGGTCTCTGCCCCTTTACTTCCATCATTCCTGCCTCATAGTCTCCACATCCTTCGCTGACCAGCCCTGTTACTGTCCCAGTAGCACCACGCCGTGTGATAATAATGATGTCACCCTTATGCCTGTCTCTTGTTCTGACTGTGTTCTTAAAGTGTGTGTGTTGTCCGTTTTGGCTTGCTGTACTTCTGTGTGAAGTCCTGGAAATATATAAAAAAAGCATGTTAAAAAGGGAATGCAGCCGAGGGATTGGACAAAAAAAAAAAAAAAAAAAAGGCATGATGGGAAGAGGGCTATGCCGGCTGGAGGGCTATGGGACCTTTGCTGATGGCAATCAATGGATTTGTTCCCTTTTGTCAGTTTTTGTTGTAAATGTAGTTGTTAGTGTTTTGGTGTTGATATTTTTATCACTTGTTTTAGCCAGAACTAAAAAAAAAAAATTAAAAAAAAATTAGGGGTTGAAATAAATGGAGGCTGACACTGCCACAACCCTTTTTTTTTTTTTTTTTTTACTGCCAGTTTCCTCCTCACATGCTGAAATCTTGAGACAAAACTATAGTGGTACTCGCATCATATAAGCACATGAGATCAAAGATTTAAAGAGGACACAACATATCTCCGTGTCGGTGGTTAAACTTTGCAGCTCTGTTTTTTCACTGTGTCGTAGAAACTTTGTGAGTGTGTGACTTTGTCCCAGCGGAGGGACGGCCCGTCTCTGTGCTACACTGCTCTATAGTAACTCACGCTGTACTTAGGCTGTTGCTGGTGGTCACGATCATGCTTCCATCACACACACCGTGTCCGTATGAACACTGACAGTCGAGCAGATAAAAAAACAAAAAAACATGAATCATATGTGAGACCCGTCCTTCTGTATCAGCCGCCTGTGCTTCTGAGTGATGTTACATATCTGACATGCCATGAAAACTGTGTCCCCCATCACACACACACTTTGTGCACCATGACGACGCGTTGTAAAACCATTACTGAAACTATGTGATGTTTCTTATGGCTCTAAGTAGACCTGTTCGTGCTGTGGGCACTGGCCCAGTTGTGTGTTGATGCCACCAAATCTGACCAGACGCTTTTCTTTCATTGTGTATTTCCACACAGTCGTGGGGGGGTTTAAATGGCAAAGTAGGATGAAATTCAACTTTACAGGTTATCTAAAAGAAGGGAAACTGATCTGAGGGAACAACCAGCTTCATAGTGAAGTTTGCCGAAGTATTTGGACATTTGGATCAAGTTGAAATTTGCATTTTTTTTTGTTTCATGTGAAGCCAAACTAGACCTTCACTGCAGACATTTTGACATGTCGCAGGAAAAGCACAGTCGTTAACAATGACATGAATAAAGGCTGCATACCCTTCACTTCTGCCACTTCCAGGCTCCTGGTATCGTCTGTAGTATGGCTTTCTGGGATAAAGCAGATGCAGATTTTGACTGAAGAATAGGCAGCTGGTGTAGTGACACACTTTGACCTTTTATTCTTAGTTAGTTGTATAACAGTGATTCTCAACCTTTCTAGCTCATGACTCCTTAAAATCAGGCAATATCTAATTATTTTCTCCTCATTTCATAGGCCTGAAGAGGTTAAACTTCCACACATTTCACAATGAAAAGGTGTTTTCTATCCTGTTAAAAGGTAGCCTGTGAAAATGAATGTGTGCAGGGTTCTTCTTGGATCAAGATACGGGACACATTATTTATCTGAATTTGTGAGGCTGGAAAAAACTAAACTTTTAAAAACTGCCCCACTTGAAATTACCCTTGGAAATTTCAGAGGTCAATTCAAACCACATAAATTCAGATACATGGTTCCAAAATATAGCGGAAGATTCAGTGGTATTTTAATTTTAACATTAATATTTTACATCGGTTATCTTTTTCAGTTTCATGGCCCATCTCTGCTTCTACTGCAGAGTGACCTCGCTGCTTCAGCTGAAGTGTCTGAGGTCCATTGTAACATGACAGGGTATCGACTTTTAGTCTCACTGATGTAAATAGGATACGTGACCAAATATATTTAAAAAAAACTTACTTTACACACAGTAACTTTGGGCTGATCGCTGCTACGACCTACAAGAGAAAGATGATCCACTTTAGGTAAAGTGACCTGCTGTCTGTTCTGCTTCATATACACTTATAAACTCCATATACACTTATGAACTCCATAGTTAAAATACTTTGGCAAATGTCTAATAAATGTTAGATTAAAAACAGAACCCGACTAAACTGAGGGGAAGAAATATCCTTGAAATGTTATGAAAACGATCATTAAAAAAAACCACAATCTTATATATGCAGTTCTACAAATGGAAGAAATATGCATGTCTACTTTCTGGTTATTTTTCACTGTTTACTTGATAAAGAAATGGAAATCTATGTTACTTGCATCCTCGAGGTTATGAAAATGGCTCCGTCTGAGATATCAAACAAGTGATGTTCTCGCACATTCAAATGCATAAATGATGTTTGTCATTGTAACCTTAAATACTAAAAGGGGCGACATGTTTCTACTGAGTTTCAATTGGATGCTGGATTTTTTTGCATGACCATACAGTTAATAAACATACATAAAAAAAAAAAACTTGTTTGGATGGTTGTTTTTCATAGCTTTATTATTGAAAAAAATTAAGTATTTAATAAAAATAGCATTTCAAAATTGGCATCTGTTTCTCATGTTGCAGTTTAAAAATTGTATAATGATATACAGCATTTAAATATCTAAATATGCATCTGTATTAAAATAATTACAAGCAAATTGGAATTACAAAATGTTTTAAATGCTGCAAGAGTACACTGGAATACTGTGAAATGCATTTATCGTTTTGCATACACTTATGTGATATTTTAAGTTTTAAGAATATTCTTATTAATTTCAACCCTTTTAGCCCAGAAATGTAAATGTTAAAAGGGAAGATTGTGCCTCTGACACTGATGTTTTATAGATTTACCAATATCTAGTCTGTAAATGATATCTGGATAAGAGTGATGTTAATGTTAATGTAATATCTGTTCTAGCTGCAGTACCGACTGTCACCTCGAGATGGTGCCAGAGACCTGAAACAATCAGGAGTCCACATACTAAACATAACGTACTGTACGTGCATTGAACAGTGCTGGAGGTTTACTCTTAAAGTGATAAGTTACAGATTACTGGTCACCCTGATAAAAATGTAATAAGTAATGTAACTTACATTTAATTACTTTTCCATCATGTTTTAAACTGGGGGAAAAAAAGTTGAAAAGTTCCAATAACCTCAAACCTCACACTGATTACTGTCAAACTTTTATTATAAGTTCTTCAATAAGAGTTGAATTAAGATCAGAACAGAGCAACATGATGAATGTTGTATTCTACATTTAAACTTTTTACTAAAAAAGAAAATACTTGAATGTAAGCCATTTCTTATTAGTAACTGATTACAAATCACATTTACATTGTAATTGAATGACGTTACTGTGTTGAAACTGCTGTAATCATTCCTCCTCTTCATACTGGCCATTACAACAACAAAAACATGTTTAAACTTTGTGCATTACAGAATCCACGGTCCTAATTTGGTGCAAATTTGTATTCAAACGTTTGATGTAAATATATATAATAAATAACCTTATAAATAAAGACTTATAAATAAGTCTTTAGTCCAGAATCCCCTTTGTTTGTACTAAAGAGGACGAGTTTCACTGACTGCAGATTCGTCCTGTCAGAAGCAGGAGGAATGATAATCGCAATTTTATATATTTTATATTTAGGGATATGGGCATGTGACAGCTGTTGTAAGAGGAACTTGAAGAACTGTCCATCCTTCAAGTTCCAGCTCCTGTACACAGACCTGTCCTCTCACTCCCGATACATCACGTGTCCTTGTAAAGTCTTCTGCACGGGCCAAGCGGAAAACAGCAACAAAAAAACTAAAACTAAAGCTGGAAGCTCTTTGCAGAGTCTGTTCACCTACATTTAGTTTGTCTCGTTAGGAGTCACGTGTTGTGGATGATCACACCTCTGCGCAGTGTGAAGCTCCGCACAATGCTGGGAATCACTCAGTGTTATCAAACATCTTGTACTAAGAACACGTGTAAGAACAGAAGTTGTCCATCCTGAGCAGGATAACAAAACTAAGAAGACGGAGGTGTGAAAACACCTGTGGGTGCATCATGGCGCAGGAGACTGATCAACACCTTCACTCTTTCCAAGCAAACATTTTCAACTTGTACTAAAAAAAGAAAGAATCTTGCAGTTACAAAAATACCTGAAATTAGACTTGTTGAAAGTAAATATTATAGGAGTACAATGCTAAACTCACTCACGTTAACACCATGACAGCCTTTACAAAATTAACATAAATCTAAAGTTTCCTTTAGGGCTGATGAAATGATGCCTTAATATGTCTTAACGTTCGTTCTGGCCCACCACATGTTTTCAGCTATTTTTATTTTTTTTAATTTATCAAATATATATATACACATTATAAATCGCTGTTTATTTTTTTTGTGAGGTAAAAAAAAAAGTAGGATTCATTATTTTTCATATGCTAAATTTCTTCAGAGTGGAAGTCAGGCTGACATGAGCAAAAATAGAAGAGTCAGTGGCACACGGAAAAAAGACATTTCAATCAAGGGAATTGTGATCCTAGAAAGCATTTTTATATCTTAAAATATATATATATTTTTTAATTAGACTGTTGCCCACCATTAAGTTTCGCCACCACTGCATTAGATGGTAGATGTACCTAATCAGCTGGTAGTGTATTATACAATGTGTCGCTATACAATACAATGTTTGTACTACATCAACCATTTTAGCCCCCGAGCTGAAATTGATCAGACTAAAAATACTTTTAAAAGGTAAAGTACACATCTCCGCAAATGGAACATCAAAGCGCTCAATTTAGGGCAAAACTGAAAAGAATAAGAAAATAGTGGCGCTTTCTTCCATCATGTTAACTCTTGTAAAGGTGTGCAGCATGGACTGTATATATAATGTGTGCAGGTTTCTCACCCAAACCCTATTTTAAACACGAGGAACTTCTGCCCGCGGTCCTGAAAACATGAACATTTGGGTCTGTATGTTCTGGGCTCGGCGTGTAACACACAAGAACAAAATACACACGGTAGTCCTGATGAATTTTAATTACATCAAATGGATTTATGTAAAAAGTGGAAAAGGAGGAAAACACTGGGTCTCATCATCACCATCATGTTCAACACAGCTACAGAAATCTGCACGTACTGGGTCGGTTACAGGTCACCTATACGGAGAAAAGTAGATACACGATACTGTGAAGGGATGACGTGAACTGGAAGTGTGCTTTCACTGTTAGTTTCCTTTTCACAGCAGGATGGGAAGCGATGAATGAGATGACTCAGTGTGATCTATGCTGATATACGATTCAAAGATGAACAGTGTGTAGGGTTCGTTTCAGGGCGGCCACGGCTGCCGGCCGTTATATAGGTGACCTGAAACTCTCCCGTGATTTGTCTCTTTCTCTCAGATCACACAACCTTCACTCATGATTGGCAGGCAACAACGCCAATCACACAGCTGTTATGGCTTCCTGTCCCAAGTCCATTTGGCATCCTGGCAAGTAAACTGCCCACTGAGCGCTGTCCTCCTCTTTGATTGGACAAAGGAAGTGATTGGCTGATTGATTGCTCCATGCAGATTGTGATTCTTCTTCTTTTTTTAAAAATTTTATTTCTTTTTTTTTTAAGCAGGTTGAGTTTGGTGCTGACATGCTTTGAAAATGTTTCGTACGAGCCTGAATGAATGTCGTCTTTGCTCGTCCAAGCTGCCCATTTACAAACAGAGTTTTTGTGATCATGGCGTTGGGCAAAAGAAGGTCCGGCTGACTTTGAAGTTGCACAAAAGATCCAAAATGGAGTCATCATTCTGGTTTAAGATTGCCCTTTTGGCTGTTGTGTGAACATTGGCACTTAATCTTAGTCCGTAAAGACTAGTGCACATCTAGACGGCCGTCACACTGAAGGACACATGGCAGTGCAATCTGCCACAGCTTTAGTCTTTACAGAAGAAAAAAACTGTCACAGCAACATTTTCTAGTATTTTTCTGTTTCCTTGATTCAAGGAAGAAAAAACTAAACAGAGAAGGAAGCCACGTTTCTCTAATGAAGTGTCCTGGGTTTAAAAAAAAAAAAAAAGGGAAGAAAAAGGAAACTGGGATATACAATCTTTTCTCACTGTAGAGGGTCTCAGCAGATTAACTCGACTAGGCTTCAGACACACAGCTCCAAGGCCACCTTTCTCTCTGAGTCCCAGGCAAGCAAAGAGGAGTGGAAAGAGTAAGAGAAGAAAGAAAAAGAAGATAGATAAGAAAGTAAAGAGGCAAAGTTGAAAGAAACAAAAGAGAACACAAAGTAAAAAGGAGAAAAAATAAGATTAAAAGTCAGAAATTGTAACCGTAGACAGTGATATACAGGAGGAGACGGAAGGAAGCGGCCAGTCTGGATCTACATGCATTGTCAAGGGAACAAGAAATGGGGAAGGATTTCAGCGCTACACCGAAGCCATGCAGCAACAACAAGCAGCCTGAGAACAGCAAAGGGTCTATTTTCTTTCACCAGCAGGAAACACTCAGCAGTCACCTTCACCAACGGCACGAGAAGCGTCACGGAGGAGGGATACGGTGAGGTGCTGAGGGCGGAGAACTCCTCTCGTTGTGGGATTTGGGGACACAAACAGGCAAAGCGTTCATCCACTCAGAGCAACGTGGTTAAACGGCCCATATGCCATGCAGACCAGGGTCCCATCAGGCTCTGTGAACAGGCGCTCGGCACCACAGGGAAGACGGACAGGACAGTGAGGAGGAGGAGGAGGGGCACGTTTGGGCTTAGAGGAGCAGGGGAAGCAAGTGCACGGCAGGATGGACGACATCTGTTACACCATGTTTTAGGTTCCCATGGAGACAAGACCGAACCCCACCCTCCCCTCAACCCCAATCCCTATGTCTCCCGCTCGAGCAGCACTCACTCACCACGCGCTCACAGCATGGTAGCAGACAGACGAGGGTGGTGGGGGCGGGGTTTAGCAGCTTTGCTGCGGCTCCCCGCTCCTGCTTTTAGACTTTCTGCCCTCCACATCTGTAGGACAAAGGCAACGTTTATGTTACATCTGTAGACAGTGAAAACAAATGTTCATTTACTTCATACCGGCATATACTGTAGATTAAGATAAATACATTAAAGCAACTGCAAAAACAGCAAGAACGGAGTACAAAAGCAGAAATAAATAAGGATCTAGAGGCGGACAGTACTACTCGTATTTGGCACATAAAGCAGTGCTCGTCTTTGATTATAACTTAATGATTACAACAATCTGTACAAGATCTGTCTAAAATACATAATCCAATATTATCCATTCTTAAGTTGTGCTGCGTCGGGATGAGTAAATAATGTTTGTAGATTCTAAAAGAAATGATATTAGCTTCATTCACAAAACAATCGGCCCACTGAAAACTTACTATTGACTTCCTCTTTCAATAACTCTGTAAAGGGCAGACTAAAACTAAAATATAATAATCACCCCAGTCATCCTCCACTCCCTTCACGGTCAACTTTCACTAAACCAACTACACCTTCTCTCGTTTTGGGAATGAAGCTTCATCATTTTGTCACCAGCCCGAGATGTCAGTTAACACCCACCAGATCAAAACCCTGCAGAGCAAATACTCTGGGTAATATTATAGAAAAGAAAAATACAGAAAAAGGTGTCAAATGAACAAAAACAAACTGTACACACCATCAACACAAACAAAAAGAAGGTACACATGATAACCATTTTGATCACAACAATCAAAATGAGCGTTTTCTGCTCGGACAGAACAAAGCCGTGCAATTTAGTGAATGATGCAACCGAGTTAAAAAGCCGAGAAAAACACACTCAGTCACCCATACATCATCAAGACGTCATCATAAACACAGTGGAAAGTGAATCTATTATCTGACACATTGAAAAATATCAATTTGGATTTGTGATTAAGAAATTGCAGCGATGAGATCTGTCCCACAATGCTTTGCTCTCCATCAGAGATGGTTATTTCTGACATTAATTCACTTGAATCTCCATCATTTAAAACAGAAATACAATTGCATTAACCCCAAACTGCAGATAATAGTATAGTGTTAGCCAGTGAAACAGATTTGATGAGGAAACAATAACATGGCTGTTGGATGAAAGAACATTCATTAAATTCCCACCTCGGAGAGAAAAGAGCAAGGCCGAAAACAGAAGGTGACAAAAAAAAAAAAAAAATTATTCGCCGACCAGCACCATCGCAAACAGAAAAGAATAAAAACAAATACACCACACAGAGATAGTGCTGCAATAAATACATGCAGAGGAGGAGGATCGTCATTTATCCGTCCTTTCATTCTCCCCTCTTTACGTCAAGTCTGGTAGAAAAGATCAGCAAGCCAGAACCTCCCTGTCACTCACACACACCCGTACTCGTACCACAGAGACTGGTTGTCCTCTGGATTCAGTGCCTGGTCCGAATTATTCTCACAATTGGGATCATCGCCCTCGTTAAACTCTTTCAGACTGGCTGGGCTGGATCTCATCTGGCCATTTGATTGGCTGGGAGGGGTCTGGTTTTGGGTGGGAATATGGTTGGGAATAGAAGAAGGAGGAGGAGGAGGGTGAGTTTTATTTGTAACAGGAGGCCCGCTGATGTTGCTGACTAGGGTGGGGTTTAGAGACAGGAAGGGGAGGTTTTTGCAAGCCGACTCACTAAAGATAGAGTCCATGAACACCGACTCTACGGTGAAGGAAGGGCCGAGGAAAGACTCGAGGGTGGAGAGGTCGGGGTCCTCCATGCTATGGCAAGGTAAGCTGAGTGACTTGGGCAGGGGGGCGGTGGTGGTAAGGGGTCCCTTTAGGTTGGTGCTGTAGGGGTGGTACTCACTGGGTGTCGGCTGGGAGCGAACACCGGCCTTAGTGGAGGCGCCGGTAGGAGTAGTGTCAACGGACACGGGCTGCCGGTTGTCCTTTGAGAGCAGGTCGTGGATGCTGGTGCGGCGCGTGGTGCCCTCGGCGGTGGAGATGACGCTGCTGGCCCGGGGCAGCGTGGAGGAAGCAGAGTCCAGGCGTCCGGACACGGAGGTGGCTTTGCCCTGCGATGACAGGCTGGAGCGGACCGGGACGGAGCCTCTCACACGGGTGCTCTCCGCCTTACGCAGAGTTGGGCGACCCGGTTGTCCGGTGGATCTCGGAGGGCGATCAGAGCTGACCGGCGCCGCTTTCCCACTGGAGGAGCGCAAGATGCCTCGGCCCTTTATGAAAGTGCGTTCTTTCTGCGCATGCTCAGAAGAAGTGGAGAGTCGAGGAGAGTCGACAGTGAGGTTCTCTTGACTGCCAGACTGCAGGAGACAAACAACATTAAGTACAGTACCAGTAAAATATCACACAAGCCTTTTATATTTACGTATCTATTCTTTTTATTTATCAGCATACGAAGTTAAAATGGATCAACCGTTCCAGTAATAAATCCCGGTCGTAAACTAAATACTTTGGGACTGTTGGTCAGACAAAGCAAGAAATTCAAAGATGGGCTCTGAAATGTCTAAAGGGAATACTTAGTTCTTTTAAATCACACTTTATTATTAATACAAATTATTAAAGCGAGAAAATAATCAGCAGATTAATTGGTCATAACTGGGAAAATATTGCAAAAATTAATCTGTTACTATGACGATGACTATTTTGATAAATCGGTTTGAGTAATTTAAAAAAAAAAAAAAAAAAAAAAAAGTAAAATAAAAAAGTAATTTGTAAATTGTCTGATTCCAGCTTTTTAAATGTTCATATTTTCTGGTTTCTTTACTCCTCTATGACAGTAAACTGAATACAAAAACAAGATATTTGATGTCATCTTGGGCTTTATGAATCAACATTTTCCACCATTCCCTGACATTTATAGACAAAACTACAATGGAGAAAATAAAAATTGACAGATCAATTGACAAAGGAAATATTTCAATTTTGTTTCCATGAAAGCTTCATCTGCACATTTTAAATCAATTTAAATCACAGGAGCAACATTACACATGAGTTCTAAGCGAGTTGGAGAACTCACCTCTGCAGGATCAATACCCTCATCCAGGAACTGCTGCAGGGAGAGCACCTCGCTGGCAAGGGATCCCGACTTCCTGACCTGAGTCTGGCCGGGGCTGCCTGCGGCGCAGGACGGGTCGAGCGACCTGCGCAGCTGCAGGGGGCTCTGGTGGGAGGTGCGGGAGGAGGAGGGCTGCTGGACGGGGCTGCTGCCGCTGCTGGACCACACCTCCTGGTCCAAACTCAGGCTGAACTCTCCGCTGCTCTCACTGTGAGGCCTGCTGAGGCTGCCGTTCAACGCGCCTGTGGGAGGGGACGCAACGCTTAGGAAATAATCTAAGATCTTTATTGACCTTTAACATTCCCCGCTAGAAAACTGCAGTCAGTACCACTCTTCCGCTACACTGCCTACATTTTCACAATATGTAGTTATAGCAGCATTAAAGTGAAAATAAAAAAGCATAATAATATAATATACTGCTTTTTTTTAAATTTGCTTTTGCTGGGTGAGATCTCTTATGGCTTCGTACTGTAACTGAAATGTGTTGTCGCTCTCTGATAGCTCATTTAAAACTCGGCCACTTCATCACTGATGACTTGAAAAAGAGAGAGAGGAAGATTTTAAGAGTGCAATGAAATTTCAATAAGCAGTCTGATCTAAGTACATCAACACCTACTTCAAATATATTTATGGAGCAGTAAAAGTGCACTTGGCACCCATTTGGATTTGCTGAATCATAAGAGACTAAATGTAGCTAGCAGTCCAACTCTCATCCTAATATATTGATTTTTAACAATAAACATTATTTTCCCATAGAATATAGAGTGCACTCGAGGAGAAATACTTTGAGTTTTCAGTTTAAAATATTAAAATCTCCACCACTGAAGAAAAGATAAAGTAGGAGAGAATGGAAACGTTGTGAAGCTGCCGCAGTGTTAATTGATGTATATGTGCATGATGCAAATATGGGTACTGTTTCTAATATAATTATTATTATTCAGTTCTATTTCATATTTTGATCTTACTTTATAAAGTGTTTTCCATTTATTTGGCATTCCATCACTGTTTTATGTTAATTCTGCGTCTATTTCCCTTCTTATGAAGCACTTTTTGCTGCATTTCTTGAATGAAAGTTGCTATACAAATAAAGTTTTTTTAATATTATTATTATTATTATTATTATTATTATAATAATAATAGAGAAATTTAAGGTTTACTTTTTAAGTATATTATTTAGTTATTATATTTATATTTAGCATATTATGTATAACTCTGCCTATCCATCACTGATGACATGAGAGAAAAGAGAAGGATTTTAAATGTCTGGAAAACCTATATTGAATATTCATGGTGAATGGGTCAAAGTGCCCCGATCACACATTTAGATTTCCTAAATTAATGTTCAATGTCAGTAAAACATAAAGAGACTAAACATAGCTAGCAGTCAGACTCGATCTTAATATATTCATCAGGAACAATAAACCTAATTTGTTTCCCATAAAGAGGGGGAAAACAAAAAAAGCAACCCTTAACTTTTAAAATCAGGACAAACCGACTTGATCCATTTTTCACAGGAGGACACATTGAAGTAGGTTTGAGTAAAGACATGAAAGAAAAAGATAAAAGGGAGCAAAGCAGGAAGGCGAGAATGGTTAGTGTAGAGGAGGTGGAGAAAAGGGAGAGTTAGGGGATGGAGGAGCATACCTTTGCCCTCCAGAGGAGAAGTGAGGTGGGAGTTATTGTTACTATTACTACTGGTGGTCCTGTTGCTATGGAGACTGGTGGGTCTGGAGGCTGGGTAAGGGACAAGAGGGAACACACACACACACAGTCAGGATATATATATACACACACTGACATGTATCCACACAAACATGGTCGGAGACAAAGAGTAACACGTAGGTGTGTGCTAACAGTTAGACAGAGCGTCTCCTGCTGCGGCAGCAGATGGCACATGCCAGAAAGAAGGACAGGAAGGGTGGCTCGGTGCCAGGCTGCAGCGCCAATATGTCCAGTCACTAAACAAAGAAACAACTGACGGAGAGGACAGGGACTCCTAAATCCAAGGGCAAACACCACCTTAGAGAAAAGGGGGAACCGATAGAGACAATACTGTATAACAGAGGACGATAAGAGTGGGGCTGCACAATTAAAATCCAATGTGAATCAAGATTTTGGCGTCCCACATTTAAATTAACACGATCGACTGCGATATTGACGTTTAAAATGCGTGCAAAAATAATTAGCATTTTGGCCATAATTGTGCAGCTATGATAGAGTAAGATTAGTAATAAAAAAGAAGAAATGGGTGACTGAACCTGAGGAGGAGGAATAAAGGAGGAAGAAAGAAAAGAAGTTGGGACAATGTGACCTTGCTCTTCACTGTGTTTGTAGAGTTTCAGCAGGAAACCAGCGTATGTGAAGTCATTTCAAACTGGTTTTCAGGACATGTGCGACACAATTTTTAATTAAAACATAGTCAAAGTTCTTAGAGTATGTTGAGGAAACCAGCCCATTGTGGCCCAGAGTGGGATTCAGTGCCCAGTAGTGGTCACTTACTACAGGGCACTCTGCACATAACGCTGAGCTCAACAGAAGGACACAGAGCCAGAGCACTGACACACACACACACACAACACACCGTAGTTGTGACACATGACATGTTTGAAAGGTAGATCACACTACGTATTAATGCTGCCCACAGTGCAAAACAAGTAAAGTTTAATATCTCTTTATCGTTTGAAACATAAAACCAACAGCAACATAAAAGTTGCAAGAAAAAAGAAATCAATAGATATCTGAAACTATCATCAAGAACTTAAAACATAATAACATCTCTGGAAGATGACCTAATGGCTGAGACATTATAAGCAATGTCCGGTGTGTGTGTGTGAGTGTGTGTGTGTGTGTTTCCAGCCATTAAAGAGACATACTGGGAAATGGGTCTCACAACTCGAGCATTCTGGGAACTCATCAGCTAAGTAGAATCCAGGTTGGACGGTAATGCTACACCAGTGTCCTGGGGATCCAGCTGAATGACGTGTTGGAAATGTACGTTATATACAAAGTAGTATTACGTCTGCTACATTAACCCCTGTCCCTCACAAGAAACTTTTACATTTTTTGTTAACGCACATGGCGAACATTCAGGCAGAGCTGCTGTATCATTCGTTTCACATGAATGTTGCTAATCATTGATGCATCCCAGACTGTAAAAAAGAGTAAGAGTAACTGCTTGCAGACTAAAGGTATAAAACGCATTAAAACTAATAAAAGTATTTTAAGAGAGACAAAGCTGATGGCAATAGGGTGTAGGCGTGTAGAAGTGAGGTGTTGTGTGGCTGTTTAACAACTGGGTCATCTTCATTAGAGCGGTGCAGAACTGATGAATAGTTGCTTGGCTGCAGATCAACTGCTCTGGATAACGTCCTAAAGCCTGAATTAGAGTCAATCCTACTTTCAATGGAGGCTGATCTCTCGTTCTCTTTTTTGCTCTCCACTAAAATTGCTTTTCCAACTGTAGATCAAGCTTAATCGAAGTGCAGGAAGGCAGCCCAAAGATTAGCTGTGGGACTTCTGAGGACATGACCTGCTTTTCTGTGAAGCTATTCAGTCTTTTCACTCATTCCTCGTCTGAAAGGCTCACTGGCGCTGAGAGGCTGCTGCAATTACCCATCCCGTCTCTTTTCTCATGTCACGTGAAGTCTTACCTTGACTCTTGGGGTCATCTAAGGAGCCGGCAACATCCTCACATGAGGCGTTATCTGTCGAGACACAGAAGAGAGGGATGCTAAAGCTGCTTTTTTCACTTGGATCTGACAATTTTACCACCTTCATACAAATCTTCACACAAATGAGTGGAGCCTTCTAAATATGGACATTTACTGCAGGAAAATAAATATATAAAACATATCTGCAGATCCATTCTTATACCTGAAATGTGGTCAGTAAAATACCAAAAAAAAGAAAAGAAATACGCCCATTTGTCCCAACACAAATAAAACCGGCATCCTGACCTTTGACCTGAAGACGGAGCTTGGCCCTGCCATGTCCTGCAGTGGGCAGGGTGAGGGCGGCACAGTCGATGGCGTTGGTGGACAAGGCGAGCTCTTTCATGCGCTGCCCACTGCGCCTGCTGCTCCCTGTCATGCCGGCGTCTCCGGCCTCAGCACCGTCTAAGTTATCGATGCTGCTCGCCCACTGAGCCCCGGGGCCGCCCGCCACCGCCATGGTCTGCAGCAGGTCATTCATGGCTGAATAGGCGAACAGGGGTATGGAAGTTAGGACAGAAACATCGGAGCCCCCTCAAGTAATGCTTGTCCAGCTTGTTCTACCCGAAACAACTGTTAAATCTAACTTAACCTCTTAGAGACATTTTGTATCCCTTAGTTGGCGATGTGAAATTGTTCAGACTAAAGCAACAACTTAAGAACTATTACTAGTTACTAGTCACATACAGACTACTGGAGTGCATAGCTTCCACTATAAAAGTAAAAGTCTGAATCATTATGAAGTCTACTTATTTGGTAAAACATTTTTTTTTGTAGAATATATAATAAAATCAAATCTAGCCTTTTTGGAAATCAAAGCAAGCATACAGTATTACAAAAAAACAACAACAATATCACCTAAAGTGCATAAAGATGTCCCCTGTAACTTTTTTGAACAGGTGAAACATCACCTGCCACTGTTTTTATGCACTTTGTTTACTGAGCCATATACGACGGTACAGAAGCATAAAAGGCATGCAGAGCAGCTCTGAGCTGCAGCGCTGTACACAAAAGATCAGAGCCAGGAAGTCCATGTCAGCGGAATAAGATCTGAAATGCAGCACACTGACAGCAAGAGAGAGAACGAGACAGAGAGATACAGAGAGAGAGACAGAGAGACACAGAGAACGAGAGAGAGAGAGAGAGAGAGACAGAGAGAGAGAAAGAGAGAGACAGAGAGAGAGAGAGAGAGAGAGAAAGAGAGAGAAAGAGAGAGACAGAGAGAGAGAAAGAAAGAGAGAGAGAGACACAGAAAGAGAGACAGAGAGAGAGACACAGAGAGCGAGAGAGAGACAGAGAGAGAAAGAAAGAGAGAGAGACAGAGAGAGAGAGACACAGAGAGCGAGAGAGCGAGAGAGACAGAGAGAGAGAGCGAGAGATACAGAGAGCGAGAGAGACAGAGAGCGAGACAGAGAGAGAGAGAGAGACAGAGAGAGAGAGTAAAGGCTCCATTTCAAGTCCTCCATGGTGAGTGCGAGCAGAGACGATCAGGCGGTTGGTGATTATTTTTAAAAGTCATGCTGTAATCAAAGATGGAGGCAAACACACCACAGGCGCATGAAAGGCAAACCGGCAGTCGCTCCCACTCTCACCCACACCCACTCACCCACAGAAAGCCTTTCATTCAGTATACACAAACAAAATGAAACCATGGAGCACATGACAAAGCTGCCCAATAAGTTTCCTGCTGCATAGTGATTCACACAATGAACAAACTTAAAGGCTTTGGTAGATGACACTCAGGACCATGAGATGAACCTGCATCACAATACAAGAGACACATCTACAGAAAGAGGAAATTCTTACGATCAGTTTTTCAAGTGTTTTTTTTTTTAAGTTACCCCTGAATGTTTGTTACCAGTACATTCATTTTAATGTACATCCTCCTTGCTTTAAGACAAATGATATTCATTCAGCTGCTAATAGTGAGAATAAAGTGACAATACATTGGTGAAAGCTGATAAAAGCCAAGAGCAGATACTCTACAGGAGGGAGTGGAGGCGGCAGACGTAGGGCGGAGGTCACAGAGGGGTGGGGGTTACTAGGCAAAAATGATAAGGACAAGTCACTGATGTCACCGGGGTAGTGACGATGCAACAAATTTTACAACTTTAATCTTTAGTAAATCTTGTGTAGACGTCTTTAAAATATATCAGATGACACCATCTCTGTGAAATATTCTTTTATAGATATTAAAATACTAAATGGAAATGTACTGACTGCAGGCCTGAGTAGGTTTAAGAGCTGTGGCAGAAACTGCCACTGTCACGCCCCCACACTGCAGCCACCATGAAATCAGTGACTGTTCCTTCTTTGTTTCTCCTAGTGTGGCGATGAGGGAGAGGAGGCGGAGGAAGGCTAGCGTGGCGGCTAACGGAGGTCTTACACATGGAGCGCCGGTAGATGGCCTTGGCCTTGTCTTTGTCCTTGGATCTGTTCCTCATGAAAGGCAACCTTTTTAAAGCTGTCAAGAGCGCAGCCAGAGACAGACAGAGAGACAGACAGGGAAGAGAGAGCGACAGAACAAGCCCGAGGGAGGTGGAGGAAAGAAAAAAAAGAAAAAAGGAGGGCAGAACAGAGGGATGTGGTTAACGTTTGCACAAAGAGAGCCAGGGGAGAGACGCAGAGAGAGAGCTGAGCCCCTGGACACTCAACTGGACCAATGCAAACAATGCAATAGACACAACTAAAATATATGATTTAAAAGGTGTGGCTCATATTATTACAGAGTGCATTTGATTCATCATTAGGCCTGTCACAATAACTACTTTTGTTGGACAATATGCTGTCCCAGAAATAATTACGATAAATGATATTAGTCATTTTAAGACAATTTTATGCCACTAATATGATAATATAATTGCATAATAATGCAAGTGCATCCTTTTAAATAGCAATTAACTTCTAATTCGTAAGAATATTCAGTCATTGGAATGTGAAAAAAGTATTATTTTTTAAATCCTCAATAAATAAAAACAAATAAAACCACACAACCAAAACAATAAATAAAATAGACTCTCGGCGCAATGATAAATATAAATGGTAGGGAAAACCTGCCGATTATTCTGGCATCATTTTGGCTAAAATGTTGGCGACATACTTCTGTGAACACAGCGGGTAATATCGAAGTCAGCAACATAATCTAGTCATGTCCATATCGTACAGTAAATCCATAACTATAAAATCTTAAATAATTATTGTGACAGGCCTCTTTATCATCAAGTGTAAGGTATTTTAATCTATACAACTACACCACCTTATTTAAATGTCATGGAAATATATTAGCAATGCTAGATTCAGTTAATAGAGCTGAAAACTAATTCTCTATAAAAACAAGTAGAAGTTTTGCATTACGAAGCTTGTGTTAGGAGGGTTATGTAAAATGTTTTTATTTCTTTCATTTCCCCAGAGAGATTGGGTTTAGCCCCACTGATTTCTTTACTAGCATTGTTAAATGATCGTTACATTTTTAAGTGTTTTATTCAAATTGTCTTTGGATGGACTGAAATGCCTCCCACAGACTTCTTTAAAACCTGAATAATTCTTATTATATATCTTATAAAAAAGGGCAGACTTCTGTACAAAGACACATTATGCAAACAAACACAAAAATGTGAACACATTGTGCGAATACACAAACGCACTTGCGCACATTTTATCTGCACACAACACACACCACAAGCACTCTCATGTTAGTGGTCATGAGTGTCGTATTCTGCATCACATACTGTACGCAACACACAACCACGAGACACACAGAGGATGAATAATATTAAAGGGTGCAATCAGGAGAGTGAAAAGGTCAAAGGGCAACTCAACAGCATCGGGGGGGACTGCAGTGTTTTCATAGATAATTTAATAATATATTATTACATATTTCACTGTGTAAAATATGGTACATGTCTTAATGTTTTATAACTATGATGTTATTCATACCTGTTTATTTGTTATCATTTATGTTCTACAACATGGTTGTTAAGCTTATTTTTCTTTTTCTTACAACGTTTGCCGCCTACTTTAAAACGAAAAATTAAAAAAAATACATTATTTACCGTAATTTCCGGACTACAAGCCGCTACTTTTTTCCCACACTTTGAACCTCGCGGTTTATACAATGACGCGGCTAATTTATGGATTTTTCCCGCTTTCACAAGCTTCATGTCGCCAAAAAACTGAGCACCGTCACATAATGTGACGTAAATCAAGCGCGCTCAAACCTCCCATTCATTACGGTAATTAACTTTTTTACAAAATTTCTCGGTGTTTCATTCAGTGTACCAAATGAACCTCTAAAAACATTATGCCAACCTTCAATTGCATTATTAGTTCTTGGAATGTCTTCAGCAGCGGACATTATGAACAGCGGACATTTTAAACAGCGGACATTATGAACAGCGGACATTTTAAACAGCGGACATTATGAATGGTCACGATTCTGATTACGGTCATGTTGTCACCCTCATCATGGCAAAGACACGGAGAAAGGCATATGATGCAGCTTTCAAGTTGAAGGCGTTTAAAGGCCTATTTATTTTTGTTCCAAGCCGTGTTTCGTTAAAGCCGTGTTTCGTAAAGTTCATTTGTTTCAATGTACCGGTAGGCACCTGCGGCTTATAGACATGTGCGGCTTATTTATGTACAAAATACATATTTTTTAAAAATTCAGTGGGTGCGGCTTATATTCAGATGCGCTGAATAGTCCAGAAATTACGGTACATTTCTGTGTACATTAGTGTGGAAAATATACCGACTCAGTTATTTACTTTACACAACGTTTTCTTGAAACAAACAGACCCACGTGTTTATATGAAGCTGTAAACCGACTAGCCCATGTGCAACCTGTTTTCTTTATTCCATATCTTCTGGCAAATCCAGAAAACCAGGATTTTGACACATCTTGCATTGACTGGAAGTCAGCCACAGCATTGCACCTTTTAATTGCTTGGATGCTACGTTAGAGTACTTTTATTTGTTATTTACAGGTGAACTGCACAGATCAGCAGGTTGACATGACAGAGCTAAGGAGCTTTAGACCTGTAGGGGGAGAAGTTAAGAGTGAACTGGACCTGGGACAAAATATACCTAAAGTGCTTTCTAATATGTTAACCACAGGAGATGCGCTTAATTCAGCTAAACACCTGAACACGGTTCAAGTACTCCACCGATTTATCATTGCACTCAATAACATTGTCTGAGTCTCGAAGGACGGTTTAAAAAATAAAAAGTCTCATCAAAATCGATGCCGCATAACCAGGCACCTATATTGCCCACAATGCAAATCAACCACCGACCACAAAAAGATTTTTTTTAAATAATAATAATAATAATAATAATAATAATAGAAGTAGTCGACCTGTAAACAGACCTTTAATATGTTAAATCGGTGGAGTTCTCGTTTAAAATTTTGAGTCACTAAATACACAAAAATATGTTTTTCTTAGGACTAAAATGAAGTGTCAAATGGTGGTGGTAACTCTGTCAGCCAATTATATAAGGTTACCGAAATCAAGCGCTCCCTCTGTTGTTTCAAACACGGGAAGAGCATTTACTTTTTGAACCATGTCCGAGATTGAGAGTCAACCTTGTGGCGCTGCGCAGCTCAACCGTAACCTCTAGGACAGCTGACTGACACGGATAATGGACTCACAAAGACATGCCCTGAGAGACGTGACAGTCGGGTCACAAACCCCGCCCACCCTCCCCTTCCGCAGCATACCATTGGTGGAACCCTGCCCTTGGGCATGGGTCTGCTGCCCTCTCCTCCCTTCACAGAGAGAGAGAGAGAGAGAGAGAGATAAAGAAGCAGAGGAGCAGTTAGGGGAGGAAAGACTCATTCAACCACTCAACCAGTACACAATTATACAAACACACACACACACAAGTAGCAGTGTGTTTTGTGACTTTGTTGATAGGTGTGTATGATTATGTGTCTGTAAAGTATTCAGCATCAAATTAAATTGGCAGCTCTTTTGCCCACTGCTTTCTTTGCATGTACTTTTGTGTAGATCTGAGTATGAAACTCTTGAGTTTTTCATCAGAGGTACTTTTACTGTACATTGGTTGGTAGGGTAAGTATATGTTTGTACAGGAAGTTTGTCTTTTCATTTATTTTGAGCACCCCGAGACAAGTTCCTTCAGTCGTGGTTGAAACTGTAACTACTGATTTTGATTCTTGGACATGTAAACGTGTTTCCTTGTTACTCACTGCTGCTCCTCTTCTGCGTGAGTGTGTCGTCCAGCGAGTTGGAGCCGGAGCCTATGGACGAGCTGTCCTGGCTGTCCTGGGGAAACGTCAAGAAACCGTCGCCATACTCCGAACGAGAGGGAGTCAGCGTGAGAGAGCGCATCCTCTCCCGGCTCTTCGGCTTGATGAACTTCTTCATCTTCAAAGTGATCCAGTTGCCACGCCTACAAAGGAGAGACGAGGCAGAAAGCGAGACGGAGAGACCATCAGGAACACGAGGAGGAAAGAAAATGTGATATAAAAAGGCAATAAATACTGAAAGAATATGAAGGCTGAATTTTAACGGATTTGTTCCATGTTTGCACTCAGCCTAGATTTAAAAAAAATAAAAAAACGTTGCAGTATACAGCCGTTTAAAGCTCTGCAGACCATAAATATTTGATGCATCCCTTCCTCAGGCTGCAGTTTGAGTGTTTTCTGCCATTCCCCTGCCTCAGAGATGAGAGTCAACAAGCAAACAGAATTTTAACATCAGAGTCTGCTATGATACACTGACTTGTTTGAGTCACTCATGAGTCGTGAGACATTTTTTTTACATTGAGATGTTACACCAGTCATGGTCAGGCCATAGATACAAAATATCTATTTTTTGTAACAGTTTTTTGTCAATTTTTCTTTTAACTGATGCAGCTAGATGAAGCGGCTTCTTACCTGCGTGGAGGCGAGGGGTCGTAGAACTTGTACTGGTCCATGATCTTTTCCTCCAGCTTCTCTTTCTGTCTCCTCAGCTCATTCAGTTTGTCTCTGATGGGTGGAAATGAGCCAGTAAAACAGACATGAATGAAAATGTATACAAAATATAAATGCAACAAATCAGATTTAAATATCCCATTATCAAACATAAACAAACAGTGACATGCTTGCTGTCCATAAAAACATATATTTTTTTATAAAAAACACATCAGGGGTTTACATGTATTGTCTTTGCTCTACGTGGAACAGGTCCTTGCTCTCCATGGTCTGCTCCAGCAGTGTGCGATTCTGTTGCATCAGAGTCTGGATCTGGTCCAACAGGTGGCGATTCTCCTCCTCCAGGTTTCCTTTCACCTGGCTCAACAACTAACACACGCATGCATACATTAAAGAGACGCTAAGACACTTGGCTCAACAACAGATATGATACAATAAAAGGAGGTAAACCATCCACAACACAGCTGGCTTAAGAAGTCGTCTCTACTAATAGGATACATTAAAAAGGAGGTAAACCAGCCAAAAGACAGCTGGCTTTAAAAGTGTTACACAAACACATAATGGGAAACTCCCAAATACAGAGAAGAGAAGAGAAGAGAAGAGAAGAGAAGAGAAATGTGCGTCTCCTCACCTCACACTGGTTGGTGAGCTTGGTGGAGGTGATGTCCAGCTGCTGGTACTGCTCCTTCAGTTTAGAGAATTCAGCCTCCAGCTTGGTCTGGTCCAGCTTGGCGCTGTTCAGCTGGGTCTTTGTGTTCTTATGGTCCAGCTGGAGAGTCTCGTTGTCCTTCACCAGCTGACGATAGGTATTATTCAGCCTGAGGAGAGAGTTGAGGGAATCCTCAATACAAAGACACGTGCATGTTTCTAAATTCATACAAAAATGATCAGAATGTCCCAATTCGTTAACATGTTATTCATACGTTTGCATAGTATTTAAGGTAAAAAAAATATTGATGATCTGACCTATCATTTTCTTCTTTGAGCAGTTTGTACTGGTCAGCTGTGGCTTGGTGCGTTTGATTCTCCAGCGCCATTTTTTCCTGCCGCTCCTTCAGATTTTTCTCCAGATCCTCCAGCTCTCCCTTCCTCTGCAGGAGCTGCTTGTACCTGCACACATAAAAACATGCATATTATAAACTGTTATATGACTTACATAAGGAAAGATTTAGGTCAGATAGAAAGGAATACAAAGTGCATATATTTTCATTATCCAAAAAGGGGTCAAGAGTTTCCCCTGGTTACTCAGCATTATTGTTTATACGATTGTTTAATATAGCCCTCAGAAGACAACGTACAAAAGTAGGTCAAAGTAGAGTATTAGGTCACGAGTGAGACTTCAACTGTAACAGACTAAACCCAATCTCACTTGTCCTCCAAGTCCCTGTGCTGCTGCTCCAGGCTCTTGTGGGAGGTCTTCAGGCCGCCGTGCTTCCCGATCAGGGCTTCATACTCGGACGCTTGCCTCTCGTGGAGCGCCGCCAGCTTCTCGTGATCGCGGAGGAGCAGCTCGTAGGTGGACCTCAGCTCCTCTTTGTCCTTCAGAGCTCCCTCACGCTCACCCTCCACGCTGCTCTGCTGGCTCTGCAGCTGGGCGTTCTGGGCCATGAGCGCAGCACTCTTTGAGCTCAGGGTGGAGTTCTCCACCTAAAAGGACAGGACGAAGACGGAGATAAATTAAGAGAGGGATGAACGTGAACAGGGGCATGAAGATGAGGAAAAAGGGAGAAGAGGTGGGAATAAATTACAACTAGGCTCATGGGAGAATTGGAGAGACGAGATGGAGGAGAAGAAGGGAGGAGAAGAAGGGAGGAGTGGGAGAAGTAAACACTGAGCAGGGAGTGAGTTTAAAACACAGATTCTCCCTTCAACATTTTGTCATCTGTCCTCACTTATTACAATATATGTTTTACTGCGATCTGTGAGGAGTACTGAGCTGTTTACAATCAAACAGACAGAAATGAAAGTAAAGGGAGAAGAAGTTGTTGCCGTTTCTGTCTACAGGGGGCGCTGTGTCTCTGTTCGGTTTGTTCTCTTTGCTGATCTCCATCTACAGAACACCAGCAGGAAAACTGTTTCTTTTCATGTTTCCTTTGTGGTCACAGTGGTTTCCTAGTCTCAAATCCCTCTTCAATCATCACTAGTGTGTCACACACACACCCACGCACAGAGTTCAGGTGCTGACACACTTTCTGTAACTTTAAACAGAGCTTTTTACCACACACACACACACACACACACACACACACACACACACA
>CALSCE010009347.1:5237140-5251805 GCA_943593645.1 Bovichtus variegatus
ACACACACACACACACACACACACACACACACACACACTTCAAGAGACGTACGCTAACACCCAGATAAACAGCTACTGTACGGTCAGTGTAAATCCAGTCGCCCATAAGCAGGATTTGAACTGGTGCCAAATGAGTCTAAATCCATACCAAGCAGCTAAGCAGCCTGTCAAGGCAACTGTACAAACAGAGCAGTGTTGAAATAAGGCTGGATAGCTTTGCATTGTGTGTTTAAAATGTATAATTGTTTATGTTGTTTTGTATTAAATACATTTTATGCTATGATACTATTGCTACCATCTGATTCTAGTACACTCATGACCCTAGTATAATCACATTGAGGGCAAAATTGTGATTTTTGGGTTATATAAATTAAATTGTCAAAACCGACAATGATATCAGCCTGATTCAAGCCTAATTCTTTGATCAATAAATGGAATTAAAACATACACAAATATCTTATAAGTATATTACAATTACTTTTCTATCTGCTGAAGAAGATCATGCGGTATGATTGAAAGGCTCAGGTCAGCTACACAATGGACCTTGAGGTGAAATTGTTTTGTCAACAGCTGTTTCCAAGGTCAAGTTGGACACTACTAAACCATTTGCTTTCTTACAGAGGAATACATTACACAGATAAAGCAGTCATTGCCTGCTGGACACTGTAGGATGTGTCGGGATTACCTGCAGCTTCGCGTTCTGCGTCTGTAGTGTCGTATTGTTCTCCTGTAAAGAAGCAGTCTGCCTCTGCACGGCCACTATCTGAGCCTGCAGGTTGGAGCTTTGAGTTTCCAGTTGTTTGAGCTGGCTCCTCAGGGCTGCCTTCTCAGCCTGCAGTGTGGCATTCTGGGAAAAGCAGACACATAATATAAGATATCGGATATACAAGAATACATTCGAAGAAAATCCAAATGTTTGTGTTCACCCTTCATATCGGAAGAGTCGCAAAAGCATTCCCGAAATTGTGCTAACTTACATTCCTCTCCACTTCAATGAGTCTGTCTTTGACTTTCAGCAGCTCTCTGGTGGTTTCATGACTCTCTTTCTCCCATTTATTGACAGCCTGAGGGTCCTCTGCTCCTCTAGGGGGTGAGCTCTGCATCATCCTCTCCTCCTCCTCCCTCTGACGCAGCGCCTCGTAGTTTTTCTTCACCTGGAGAAAGACACGCGAGTCAACGTTTAACTTAAGTATTTTCGTAAAACTAACGTGTTTACTGTGCTCCTTCAGTACAAAAAAAAAATGTATTCCTCCCAACATAAATATCACATGAATCCAAGATGGCTAAAAATGAAACGCTGCTCCAGGCTTGAATGTAAAATGACTGAATGATAAAAGTGAGACTACACTAGTAGAACATGGCATGAGTAATGGTAAACAACCATTATAGTTTCACAGCTGAAACTCAGAGTTGATCTACAGAAGCCTCAACTTTCCACTCAGCCCTTTAGCTTTGGATCCGATTTGTGTCCGCTCCAGTCCATCTCTTTCACAGACTCCTGCCGCCTCATGAATAGATGAACTGGCGATAGAAATGGAAGAGTGGATGAATAAATAATGTATTGGCCTTGAGAAGCCCTCAGTGTTTTTAGTCTTTTAGACTGCAGGGGAAAGATTTTTGGACGGGCTGAAAGATTGGCGTTTTTGGCTTTGTGGGAGGAATGGGTTTATATACAGGGTCTTCTGTATTGCAGTTGAGCTAAGCATCTACATTCAACAATCCACAGTATTGTATGCTTGAGCATGCATTTCTATGTTGAAAAGTATGGATTTGTGTACGTATGCGTTACTGACCGTCTTGAGCTCCTGGCGAAGTTGCTGGTTGAGGTTGGAAGACTCCTGCAGTCTGGCCTCTAGGGCGGCGATCTTCTCCTCTTTAATCTCCAAAGATGATTTCAGTGTCGACTCTAGTTTGGTTTCCAGGAGCTTAAACCTGAAAATAAATACCTGGGTTAGCTCTGTGTGAGTGTGTGTGTTAGAGTAATTCAAATGTGCGTCTCCACACCTCACACCGGCGCTAAAATGGGCCACAGGACGGATTTATTTAGACTGTATTTATCACTTTCAATAATTCCGACAAAGATAATCGATTAAGTTCTTGTTTTAAGTTTTCCGTGTTAAGAGCCATTACAGAACAGTGAACATTGTAGCTCGTGTGTCCTTTGTGAAATGATACCTGTCCTCAGAGCTCTCGTCATGCAGCAGCCTTTCCTTGTTCAGTCCGATCTTCTCCAACTCGTGGGTCAGTTTGTCCAGATCATTGTTCATCTGCTGAGTCCGCAGCTTCTCACTCACAAGCTCCTAAACACACAGGCACACATTGAGCAACTTTCAGACGTACTGCCACTATGCATTTATTCATCAATGACTAATAATAAAGATGCATGATTTTAATGGAACAGAAAAAACATGCTTGGTTGTCCAGGGTTATCAATAAATGGCAATCAATTCCCATCCATAATCATCCATGTTGTGTGTTTTCCAAGTGTTATCCACTTCAGTAGTGATTCAAAATTGATAAATCAATGATTTGATAAATTCACACTAAAACAGAATTTAGTAGAAAAACATACAAAAAGCAGCCATTTTAGTCTGTCTTCACAACTTTAAAAGAAGATTGGTTTGAAACTTCCTGCACCAACAAAGTATTATCATAGATAAATCTCTCAAGACATGTTTGGAAAAACACATTTTTGCAAACTTCTATTCTCACCTCTCGGAGTGTGTTGAGGGTCTTCTTATCGATGGTTCCCAGTTTGACCAGCTCCTTGTTCTCTCTCTCCAGGTCTTTGACTCTCGTGCAGGAGTCCCTGAAGAAGATCATCTCTTTGCCCATCGTCCGATTCTCTTTTTCCAGGGTGGAGATCCGCTGGTTGTCGTCATCCAGCTTGGAGTCGCGGATCTCGGCCTGCTGCCTCAGCCGCTTGTTCTCCTTCTCCAGAAGCTTCTTGTCTTTCTCTAGCTGGGAGCTTTCCTGCTCCAGAGTCTTGTTCTGTGGGATAACGGGACGTAATGCAGAGCAGATGGATAAAACATTAAAAAAAAAAATAAAAAAAAAAAAAAAAGGGATTTACTTTTACTCTAAATGCCTTGTAAACACGTTTGGCTAAAAGTGGACACATTAATTTAAAAAAGGGCCAAAAATCAATTTTGACAAATAATCTAGGATAATCCAGCACTGCTGGGAAACACGCTGTAATTTTTTTTATCAGAATTAACTAAATGAGTGGCAGTGCCAAATAAATTGTTCAGACTGTTGCATCACAAACGCTCCCCATAGTCTGCCTCAACCACAATTTTGGGCCAATCTGATTGACCTCATTCTGCCAGGCAGAATCAGTCCATCCCAAAAAAAGTCACCAGAACTGTGCCAGTAAAACACCTACAGCCATCCCACAGAGAAGAGTGCAGTCCAAAAGTGTGTCTAATTTCTGAGCACATTATTGCTACTGAATGAATGCATGTGAAACAGATGGTTTTTTTTGCCTACCTCCTGCTCCAGCTGCTCCAGGCGTTTACTGGAGATCTTGAGCTCCTCCAGGTTGCGTTGGAGGGTTTGATTCTCAGTCTCCACCTCTTGCAGCTCTGCCTCCAACTGTTGAATCTTCTTGCTGCTGTTCTCTAAAGCCTTCTGCAGGCGCTGGTTCTCTGTATCTAGGCCCTGGTAACTCACCTGGGAGAAGAAAAGCCAGATTAGGATATAAAAAGCATCCATGAACTAGTTGTGCTGCTCCCTGATGCCACTAAATGCCAGATCCCTTGTAATTTACCTGTAAAAAATATTCGTAAGTAATAATAAATTACAAAAATGTTATGTGTAAGGTGCCTTTAACTCTTGACCTGATATCCAGGACCTTGTGTAAAAGACACAAGTTGTCTCTGTTAACGACCAGGTAACTGGCACATCAGCACCATGGGCTGAACACTATAACTAGCAGTCGTCTGCTTTTTATGACTAGCATTGCTGTAGTCTTACCTCTAGCCTCTCCGTCTTTTTGGACGAGGCTTTGAGCAGTTCCAGGCTGCGCTTCATCTGGCTCCTCTCGCTCTCCAGCTCCCTGTTCTCGGCATCCAGCTGAGCGGCCTTTGCCCCCGCTGACCGGAGACTCTCAGCCAAGCGCCGAACCTCCAGGTTTTCATGCTCCAACTGGGAGTTCTCCTTTTCCAGAGCCTCCAGCTGGAAGGCCATGTTCTTCAAAGTGTCCAGCTTCTTCTTCAGACGACGGCCCTCTGTCTCCAGCTCAGTGTTCTCCTTCTCCAAAGAAGCCACCTACACACACGTAAAAGATGATTGAAAATGAGGAATAAAGCGTTTATTGATGGTGTTGTGTAATGGCAGCCTAAAACTCTCTACTTTATTCTACGCTGTTGGCACATCTTCAAATGTATTACAAGATAATGCTTTAATATTTAATATAAAGTCATTACAAATGTTGCAGTCGTATCCAATTCCACATTTTAACTATGCAGTACAAGAGTAACACAATAGTGAATGAGAGAGAGACTAAAGACCACATGGGTCAAAAATGGGTTTCTTTCTCTGATGCAGACAATGAATCATCGATAAAAGGATCGTGATCATGAATCATGCATCACACAACTCAAATGAGTAAGGTCTTAGCTATGGATAGATAAGATCTTTCTCCCCGAGGCTGACAAGTATAATAATGTACTTTAAAAAAAGTAGAAATCCTATCTGCAGAGGCTAGTAAATCTTGTCAATCTTCTGGGACGCTATTCAAGTTCAACTCCTAATCGTGTACATGGCTCTGCACCAGAGCCAAATACAAACATACATTTCTATTTGTTACTTTCTTATTGTCAATAGTTTAATTTCCATGTTACTGCTACATTTGCTTGCATGATCCGGAGTATAACTAATATTCCACATCTGAATAGATGACATGAAACCAAAGGGTATTAAAGCTGAACCATGTGAGGACTGACTGACAGAGCATACGGACACACGGACATCTCAAAACACAAAATGCCCCACACCTTTTCACAGGTGATTCCAAGACTGGCAACCTTTTTCTGCAGGCTCTCGTTGTCCCTTTCAAGCTTCCGCATCCGAATCTCCAACTCTTCTGCCCTCTCACCTTTCTCCTTCACCACTTCAAGCTCTTTACCTGCAAAGAAAGAAAAGAATAAACAACCAGAATGTTGACCCTGTGAGTTCATATTGAAAAAACAAGGGACTTGGTGTATAGAAAAGGAAGCTGTCAAAATACCGATCAAGTAACACGTCACTCACGTAGTTGTTTCCTTTCAAACTCCATCTTATTGAGTTTGGCGGTCGTCTCGCAGATAGACTCGTGGAGAACACGATTCTCCTTCTCTACATCCTTGACCCGGGGCTCAGCACCAACCTGGCAGCGCTGCCGCAGAGACGACACAGTCTGGCTCAGGTGCTTGTTCTCCTGCTCCAGACCCTTCAGCTGGAGAACAGACAGAGTTAAGATGACGACGTAGGATCAGGTTTAAAGTGATTGGAGTGAGTTGTTTAAGGTTCACATGTTTCAGATTGTATTCTGACTTTATTTTAAAGAAGGAATCCAGCTTGTTGTTGTATGAACTGATGCTTGGAGAGATATTAAAGACTTGATAAGGTTCTGCTTACATTTTTCATTTAGTTTAATTAGATGACAAACTAAACTAAAAAAACAAAAACAAATCAAGGAGCAGAGTTGAAATGTAGAAACACAAAAACAGCTTATAAGGATCATAAAAACTATACATCATTTGAATATTGTGCGTTTTGGAAAGGCACTGCATTAGTTTCATCTCATTATGTTTACAACCAACTGAATAACATTGGCCCACAGTAATCTGTGAGTGCAGAGTGATACAAATCAGACGGTTAAACTCATCGAAGGTGTCACATTTGGGTCTAACAGCTACAAAGTCCCTGCAGACACACAGCGAGGGACTGCATCTGGGACACAGAGTGCCAGAAAACTGTGTAGCCAATAAAACATAGTGGTAGGGCCACTTAATAGTTTTTGAGCCAAATGCAAATCAATTGCACAAAGATTTCTCCCAGGAAAACTCTGCATAGACTAAACTCAGTAAATTACACAGCATTTTCTTTGAGCTTCCTGGAAGAAGAATCAATGAAGTGTTTGTAGAGAGGGCAGCGCGTGTGTGTGTGTGACGCACAGTCTCAAAACCCTGTTTGTCTAAGTGCGTTTGTATGTCCGACCATATGCTTGTCCAGTATACAGACTGCAACGTTAACTATATTCCAAAGCACATGAATGCTTGTGATTATAGTCTCTCAGAAAAGGGCCTGATCAGATGATAATCATTCAGCAAAAATGTGGCATTCGGGAAAAATGGCATGCAAGTAGAAGATGCAATACACCAACAACTCTCAACTTCCTGAATTAAGTCATGTTGTGTTCATGTTGGTGTGTGAATGTGTGCGTGCACCTGTCTCTCAGAGTTTTCTCTGAGTGTTTCCAGAGTTTTCTCCAGTAAAGCCTTCTCCTTCATCAGGTCAGTACTGAGTGACTCGGCGCTGCGGAGCGACTCTCTGTCTGCTGTCAGTTCACTCCCCAGCTGCTCCATCTGTAAACAAGGATTTAAGTAACATTTTAAGAAGACGCACTTACTTGATTGGGTTTCAATGTTTTGGTTGGTGTTCATTCAAACACTCATGGCGGCTGAATAATGACAAATTATCAAATATTTTACATGTGATTCCCAGTCAGAGAAGTTGGCGCAATTATTAATCCATGATACAATAGAATACACCACCTCATTCTGACGCACGCACGCACGCACACATTGTTCAAGTCTACCAGGAGCTGCATTCACATTTTAATGTGTTTTGGCTTTAGACCTCAAGTCACTTGGAAATAAATTCTCTCACTTCACTCTGGATTTTCCCTTTGTGAAAGAAACACAATTTCATGCTTTCTTTTTTATTCCCGAGGGCACAGAGAGGCTTATGTTTCTGAAAATAGCTGAGAGACTTCTCTTAGTGAGGGGCGTTTGAGAGTCAAACACTGAAAAAGAAAAGGCAATGCAGGGCTGTCTGGATTTACAGCTTTGCTTTCATCCTCCTATACACCCCTCTCTATACTTTCTCCTTCTTTCTCTTTTTTATTTCTCACTGTTGCTGTGTGAAAAGGCCTAAAGTCAAGTGTTAGGGTGATATATTATAGAGGAGTGCTGGTCCAATATGCTAATCTTGGTGGAGACCCTGAGGAGGGGCAGTAAAATAAAGTGAGGCTGCAAAGTGAAATGAAAGAAATCCTTTAAGGAAAAAAACGACATAACTAAGACGATTTTTCCCCTAGTTATTATATGGAAATGGGGTAAAGTGTGCATTTCTCCTACAACCTTTGAATAACAAAGCAAATAAAGTTGGGAAATTATGATATTTGTGTCATCTGCAATGAGTTTAAGCAGCATTATTTAAGAAGCATAATGGGAGATGTACATTTGGAAGAGCATTGGACCAAGAATGGAGCCCTGAGGTACCCCTCAAAGAATAGTGTCAGAAATAATACTGATGTCTTTGATGTAAATATTTAAACTATTCAAAGATTTAATGCTTACATGTTTATGAATCATTTTAGAGATGAGGCAACATTGGAAGAGTATACCCATGTGTGTAATTTTGCAATTGAGTTATTAAATATATATCATTCATAGGTTCTCCAAATTTTAGAACAGTCAACCGAGCCCAACCATAGAAAAAAAAGAACTTTTAAATACAGTCCATTGCTTACTTTCTGGTTCAGTCTCTGGTTTTCCTGGCTGACTTTGGCCAGTTTAGTCACGGTGTCCTGACTGGCTGCTCCTCTGAGCTCCTCCACAGTCTTCAGCAGGGTCTGGTTGTCTTTCTCCAGCTTCAACAGGCGGCTCGAGGTCAGCTCATTCACCTCCTCGCCCAAAGACTTCTGAGGGGCTGAGTCAATGACAGCAAGAATATGTGGATTATACATCAATGATTCAACAAATACTAACAAATAAATCAAAGTTCTGTTTAGATTTTTTGGTGTTTGAAGTCAAAACCACGGAGAAGTCAGTCCATCAAAAAATAAATAAATACAAAGCCCTACGGTCTCACTTCACAGGTCTTAAAGCTTTTAAAGTGACATTTTAACGAACACACAACAAAGTCCTTATCTAGATCCCTGGCTAGCTAAACCTCTTAACAGCTTTTATGATCTAAACGCACAGATTATCCTCCAAGAGCCACTGAATATTAATTACAGGTCTCAACCAAGTGGAAAGAAAACCCAGTGGAGGCTGGTAATTACAGACGGGTCATTGGGATGACGCCAGGGCCAAGAGCCAATGAGGATAGCCTGCCCTGCTGGCCTTCAGAAGCCTTTAGCATGGACAACTCAGGTGACTGTCAGCTGCATGATATTCTAACTAACATCCCATCATTTGTCTCCCTTAACACTCTTCTTTGATCCATTTTTAAACTTTTTGTTCTTCTCTGGTTTTAAAACGATGCCTGGCTCCATCTTGTTCTCACCTTCGGTCAGTTCTGGTGTCTTGGATAGTTGCTCCAGCTCCCAGCCCAGGTGCAGGGACTCGTCCATGCTCTGTTTCTGAGCCATCTCAAGCACAAGGTTCTCCTCCAACAGCTCCTCCATACGTTTACGATCCATGTCCCGCTCCTGGAGAGAACAGAGGCAGACGGAAATAAACCAATGCTGAACACACGACGGCTGAAATGACTGCTCCAGTCCCTTTTATTCTGCTTCTTTTTTTTTTACCCCGACTACTGACCCAGATTTTCTATTTGAACCTCAGCTTGTCTAGCTCCAACACTTATCACATTTATCTATAAACCCATCATCTCACCATCTCCAGGTCATGGATCTTGGATTTCAGCTGCAGACTCTCTTTCTCCAGGAGGTGCAGTTTGTCGGAGCGAGTCCGGCTAGCATCCAGCTGCTCCTCCAACATGCTCTTAGTCTCCAGCAGGACCTGGTTGTCCTCCTTCAGCTCCTACAGAAACCACCACATCAGCAGAGAACACAAGTTCAACATCAAAACATCAACATTGCGGCTAGTACAAAAAATAGTTTTGGAAATGTCCTCTTCAGAATTTTTTTTAAAATACTTTATGCATCCGTACCATTACTAGAATCAGTAGTTACAGTATTAATGGTAACAGTATTAACAGTAGTGGAAATAAGCACCAAATACAAGGATGTCTAGAATAATGCATTTAATTAAATATACAAATATACAGTTGATATTCAAATGGTGTAGATACTATGTATGTATAGTGAGCAAACAGTTGGAAATACTTCCCCCTATAATCTAAATAGAAATAAATATTTACTTGTGCTGTATGTTTGAACTGAAAAACACTTGCATCATGAGATGCAGTATACTGTAGACAGTCCCTGGGTCTCGCATATTGGTCTCATGTTGCTTGCGTGCTGTTCACAACCAGTTCTTTTACCAAGACTTGTTTATGATTCAAGTAATACTTAGTGCCTTTTATGTCAGCTACATGATGCTTAAGTATCCTAGGCATGCCCTTTAACAAACACCGTCTTTGTGCCTTGAAGTATTGCTCTATGCGTGTACCTCGACTCTGGCCTTGTAAAACTCGATGTTGTGAAGTCTCTCCTTGTATCTGCTAAGCTCGCTTTCCAGTTTGTCGACACGGATTGCTTTCTCTCGGAGTGCGTCCAGCTCGTCGCGGTAGGCCCGAGCCGACCGAGCGTCCGACAGCAGCTGGTAGCTCTGCAGGAGTTGACAGCCAAATACAGAGCATGAACATGTGGAAATGTTGAAAGCATCTCTCTCAATAAGGAATCGCATGAACAAAGATGTTACGAATACACAAGCATTAATAAAAAGCTACAGATGTTTTTACAAGTCGGTGGACTGTAATCTTGTATGACAGGTAGGCTGTTAGATGTTCATAGATAATCTAAGTACCGTTACATAAACAGATAAAAGTCAGAACAAACTCCACACACACACAAACTCATCCACCTTGTTTACGGCATCAAGTTGGTTAGCCAGCCAGTCAGCCTGCTGCCCACTTCAAAATCAAAAGCCATAAGAGGCTGTTGCGAGACTAAAGATAGCTCTAATAGCCTCTAATGAGCTAAGTCACTAGCTAGCTGATTAAATCCGGGCAGAGCTGCAGGCAGAGTATTTAGAAAGAGGGGGGAGCAGCAGGTGTAGTGGAGATGAAGTCATATGAATGTGTGTGTGTTGTGAAGGTGTGTGAGGACGCTGTGAAGGTGTGTGAGGACGCTGCGAAGGTGTGTGAGGACGCTGCGAAGGTGTGTGAGGACGCTGCGAAGGTGTGTGAGGACGCTGTGACTGGTGGAATCACCTCTTGCTGAAGCCTCTTGAGCTCCACTTCACTGTGCTCAAGCTCCTGCCTGGTGTCCAAAAGCTGCTCACTCTTCTCCTCTCTGAAAAAAAGAGGGAGAGGAGTTAAACAAGCAGAAAGGTGTAACCTAGAGAGAGGAAGGACAGAAAGAATGCCAGGAGGAAGACAAAACATGTTGATTTTATGACATCTAAATATGATATTTTGGGTCTATGCTCGTGTGATTAAGATTAATCCAAACACAAATTTATAAAAAAAAAAAACTAAAAAAAAAAAACTTGCCACATGACTTTCAATGCATGTGTGCACTTTCCAATTCAGAGCGTCACCGAGGACAATCCTTTAGGGCCGTTTCCTGCTTGCTGCTAAATCGTTTAATGGTAGCAACCTATTGACATAGTCGCACAGAATAGTTGCATTTAACACAACTTGCCTGAATATCTTTACCATCTTAACTTTAAGTATTTCATTTCCATAGGTTGGCATTTTGATAATGGGCTTTTTCAGTAAATGACTGCTATTATTAATAATGCACGATTTTAAATAAATTTTAAAAACAGACTGAAGAGTGAACTAAAGACTCGACTAAAATTTAAAAGCAATCCTACTTTACAATTTGTTAGCCATCGAGTCTGTATTTTTCCAAATACGACGGATCAATTTCAGGTTCTATTTTCATTCCAATTTTGATAAGATTTAGAAAAAGAGGCATCTTAATACAGAAGCTACAGTTAGCATTAAAACACAGCATACGCAACATCCCATTTGGCATAATAGGCCATTGTTGGCAAATTATTTAAAAAAAATAAATAAATCAGCCACTCGCATGTTGATTTCAAGACATCAATAAACCCACTAACCCATCTTCTTATGTAAATAATAGCCTATTGTGTCCGGTATGTTTATTAGGCTGTGATGGTCAGGACACAATGTCTTTCCTGTGTCCTGCCTTGAATTCAACTACTAATAAACAACCTCCTTCTGCTAGACTGCACACACAATGGACACACAGAGAGGGGAAAGACAGCAGTTAAAAACAACTGAAGAAAACATAGTACCCTGTGACCGTGTCAGGGGTAAACATATGCAAATTTGTTTCAACCCCCCCCCATCTTCCTCAATCCTGGACAAACTTCGACAACAGATAAGATCATAGGAGATAAAAAATCTGGTTGTCCAAGTGGTACAAAACACAGAATGAAATAGTAGGGTCTTGCTATCTGTTATCTAACACTGTATCCATCTGTGTAAGTGACAGAGAAATAGTAGAAGTGTGTGTGTATTTAAATTCTCGGGACTTCTAACAGAGGGAGAAACTGCTTTGAAGGAAACTACTGCATTCCTGAGATGCTGTTGTGTGTGTGTGAGTGTGAGTGTGCATGAAACCGCTCAGTGAACATCTGATGGTCTATTTGATTACAGCTCTCTCGAGACTCGAGGTGCATCACAATAAGGAAAAGGCACCCTTCTTTTCTTCTTCTTTCCTTTCTTCCATCTCCTCCTTCCTCCCACAGCTGACATTATTTGGGAAGTTTGGAGTTGATATGCAGGCAAGATATTCCTTTACCCATGTCTGTTTGTTTCATCAGTTAACCCCCTCCACCTCCTGCAGTCCCTCCCCGTCCCCGCAACTCCCGTTCCCAAAAATCACAAACACCTGTCAACTCCAGCATGGCAGATTAGCTTTGGGCTCATATTATGGATGCAGCTGGCTCTGCTGCTTATGTTAATGGTTTAACACACGCTGAATCTGCTCAAGCACAGACACTTGTATGCACTGCTATATTTGAAAAGCAAAGAAAGAAACAGCAACCTTTATTCCCAGTCTACCACATGTCTAACTGGTATCTTCTTTACCCTAATCTTAAGATTTTTGTAACATTTAATCTTGGCCTTATTTAACAAACAGATCCTTGTGTCTCTGGGAACCAACAAAAAGGATTTTTAATACTTGATATTAAGAAAATGTGAAGTTACAACAGTAAATGCATTTGTAAGCTCTAGAATATCACCTCTACAGCAAATATATTACCATCACCTGCTGGAAGTGGCTCTATTTTGTCTACACAGTACATGTACACACACACGCACTGTGGCTATCCCTGACTGTGCTGAAAAAGAAAAACAGGTGCAATACAACCACATGTAAAGCTAATAAGAGACTTTAAAAAAAAAAAGGCAGATGAATGAAAGAAGTACATAAAAATGATTTTCCTGGGAAGACTAATTGAGGATTAGCAGCTCTAAATATAACTCTGGAAGTGTTTTATAGGGAGAAAAAAAAAAACATTGAGCTTGAAAAGGAAAGGAAACGCAGCCAAGACGCAGTAGCTTTACAAAAACACTGTGGGAACACCAAGCTATACCCACCCACCCCACCCACACCGTGACCGAGCAGAGGGTGACCTGCACTCCATTCTGAGTTACAACCAAATGTTAAAAAAAGTGTTCAAAGTTCTTTTCCAAATCACTAGGAGCTGAAATGACCATAAAACTTGCTACGCTGATGAATGGCTCTAGTCTTGAAAATCAGATCCACTCAAGCGAGAAAATAGTTCCCTTGTAGTAGGGAACTACACATTAATTAACCCGACAGACCATCACTGAAATCTAATGCACGATTAATTTCAGTGGGGATTTAATTGTGGATTGTGGAAGAAGGATAGACTGTGAAGTATACAAAACCTCTCAACCTAAAACGGTTTCTGTCAAAGCATTAAGTATCGACACCAATCTCATGATGCCAGCCAGTCTGGTAGATTAGATGTAATGTGTGTGCAACATTTTAATACTTCCCCTTGTCAGAAGGTGCTCTCTGTCTTCTAACTGGTCTGTTATGACCATTAAGCCTTTGTCTGGCAAGGGATTATAGCACTTTGAAAAGGAAGCTCTATTATTCATAGGCAGAATTTAAAAGGCCTCACCAAGGTTTGTTAGAGGGGGTTTACTCATGCGTTTGTGTGTGCGTGCATGTGGTGCAGTATGACATCACAACAGCCTGGTTTTATGCAAGTAATAAAGATGTAGAGAGGAAATGGACTGCTGGTCTCCATGACTCTTCCTCTCTACATCGTCATTGCTGTTCTTTAAGCATAATTGGAAGGCTCGAATGCAGTCATTAAAATTCCCAATAAAAACTAACAGCATACACTCAGTGAGTTCCTGTCATGACCGTGATGAAGAATCCCAGAAGCCTTTACATTTCCTAAAACTGATACCTTCCTGATTTGTCAACACGGTTGAATTAAAAAGGATGTCACCAGTCAGGTCTGCAAACGGCAAAAAAAAAAAACACCATCTAATGCAAAAACTATGCCAAAAACAAGGAACCACCATGACTTATGGGTTAAGCCTCCAACCATGAACAGCAACGTCACTGGTTTGCAATTCCGCCGGGGGAATGAGTTGCATCTCTGTCCCTCTTTCAATTCCTGTCATCTCTCCACTAACGCTATCTAATAAAGGCATAATATAATAAATAAATCAGTCAAATAAAGTTGGATGAAAAATGATAGGGACTTTGAGTTCACAGTTGAAACAGAGGAGAGTATAGGAAGCAAAAATGGGAACTACAGTAGCAAACAATATTAAGGTAAAACGTCATAGCCTAATTCCAGCAAATGACCTTTTTGTTTGGTTTTGTAAGTTTTAGTTCCCATTTTTCTGCATTATGTCCCCTTTGTCCAAGTTCAGTAGTTTTTTTAATCGAGCTAATAAAACTGTGGTACTTACAGTTCCTGTCGAAGGCGTCTGATCTTGGCCTTGGCATCAGCCAACTCCACAGAGAGGTGCTGTCGGCTTTCGGTCCTCCTCATGCCGGGGGAGTCACCGGGAGACTGGCTCGGACAGGGAGCCAGTGGAGACAGCTGCACACAGTCTCTCTCCTGGGTTAACTCCACTATAGTCTGCATGGAAAGAGGGGAAAAAATGGGAGATAGTAAGAGTTTAGCTGCATAGATAGATGAGTACGAGAGCCCATTAATAGAAGTCAGATTCACAGTTGGCTCCTCAAAGCCAAACTCAGGAAGAAAACTAAATAAAACATTTTCAAAAAGGGTTAAAACAGAAATATATCTTTTAATCTGTATTTAGGGTAATCTGTACAGAGCTAAACAGCATTGCAATGGCAACAGTTAGAATTATGATTCAATAGTTGGACTAGATGCAAAGACGAGTAGATCCATGGATTCACCCAAAACTAGAACACTGGCATTAGGGCAAAGAGTACATCCACAGTCCCACACACAGACTATTCTGATCTACTGCCCGTGAGAGGAAATGGGATTTTAATTGAGAGCGGCTGGACTCCACAGTGATAATCTGGAGGCTATTAGAA
>CALSCE010009347.1:5258000-5277625 GCA_943593645.1 Bovichtus variegatus
GTGTGTGTGTGTGTGTGTGTGTGTGTGTGTGTGTGTGTGTGTGTGTGCACATCTCACTGTGGGTGCATATACAAGGCAGACTAAGGTAAATCAGAGCCTGGGGGGGCACTACAGTACATTCCCACTGTTCACTGTTCAGAAGACAACCCTCCCCCATCCACCAACTAAACACACACATGTGCACGCACTCACACACATGCAGAGTCGCACCCTGCCCCCTAATGAGAGCATAATAAAAGCCACATGGCCAATGACTTTCAGCTGGCAGCCACTGAGCCAGACTCCAGAGCCACCGCTGGTCTGACTGACTGACTGATGATCTGACAAGCCAGAGGGTAAAGGGCAAAAGAAACCCCGAGGAATGCAGTCTAATGATTTCTGCCTGCTCTGGTCAACTTGCTCCGAGCCGCCGTCCACTCTTGTCTGCGTTGGCTTCACTTTAGTATTCATTTCAGACATGTGTAAGGCTGTTGTGTAAGGCTGTAGTAGATCTTCAGCAATGTACTGCTGTGAAATTCAAAACAGTAGACGTTATTTTGAGAGTTATGTTTATGAAAGAACCTTCTTGGCATCACAACGGGACTGGATTATTATGGGAAGCAGCACTGAAAGAAATGAATAAAATGCCAACATAAAAGAGTGATGAAGTATGCTGCAGAGGGTTATCATCACTAGTAGTTGAACAAATACTTAGAATAACCCATTAAAAATACTTCTGAAAACTTGTTTTTACAGTTTCTTCTGCAGGGCAGTGGTAGATGTTTTACCTCTAAGGTAAATTAACAACCAAGTTATCCATGCCTGAAACAGAAACTCAGTCAAACAACTGTGTGTGCTCATTGCAGCACGTTATTGTTCGTTTATTTACCCTTCATGCCTGTCGGGGCTTATGAAAATTAAAGAGGTAACTGTGACCATTGAAAAGCGATGAAAACCCAAAAATAAATAGCAATGGCTGTGGTGAAAGTGTGACAGCTGAAGGATGACAGGGATTTAAAGAAAAAAAAAGGTACTGATATCCTTCAACAAGCTCTGACAGCTAAGCCTGGAAACAATTCGCTTTGAAAAGCTGATGATTACATTTGCAGGGATGTTCACAAAGGCTATGAATCTTTGTGTGGAAACGCTATTCCTAAAGTAAAAACAACACATCTAATTACCTTGTAGTGCTTTTAGCAAAGGTTTTGCACTGGGGGCTTTTGTGTTAATAATTCATTTTTTATTTCAATTATTATTATTTTTATTTTATTTATTACATTTTCTTTTTTAAAGTTTTTTTTTTTTTCCCCGCATAGTTCTCCTTTCATCCATACAATCCTTGTATTTCCTCAGCCAGCACACTGATCTTATACGATGGCCTGCTACTAGTTAACGTATCTTCATCAAGGTCACAATGAAATATCAGGAGCACGTTGGGGCTACAGAGGTCAAGCTGCTCAAAAAGCTTTTCATGAAATGCAAACACTTGACACTGCACTGCTGCCGCTTTAAAGCTGCTCGGACATATCAAATGGCCTGTCTGGGTTCTGTAGGTCAAAGCTTTGCTGCACAAAGATAAAAGGAACTGTTAAATACATTTTAACAGTCTTCTTAGATCTTCATTTAACCATCGCAGAGAAGTTTAACATTGTGGTTTACTTTTAATTTGTTCTTGTTAAGGGCACAGTGACGCTAGTAAGCACTGTTTTTTAGCCAGACTGAACAGTGTCACTGGATAGCGTAAGTGTAATTATGCTGCTCACACTTGTAATGCTGTTCATCTAAAATATGATTATTTCATTTTTCTTCTAGTAAACATTCGTACCATAAAAGTTGTAGGATTTAAATATGCACTCTGGTATATTGGTGAAAACCAAGTCCATTTGTGTCAGAGAGAAGTTATTCTAGTTGGTGCCTGAATAATCTGACTCAATTAAATTAAAACTGAATTAAAAAGGTTGACTGTCATGTCTTTAAACTTTTCACTGCATGTTTTGTTCCACCAATGCATGTTGAAGTCCCCCATCAGAATTATCTCCTTATAGTCACCTTCTTTGAGAATGGGATGAAAGTAGGTCTATTCCTAAAACATGCAGTCAGAAGATGGAGGTCTGTATAGGGCTATTATAATAAAAGGTCTTATTTAGGGAAATAGCGATATTCACCTAATACACTGTAAATTGGCTGTTGCCACTGTATGAGATTGCACCTAAAAATGGTCTCCAAATCTTCCATCTCCCCCGTCACTCCTGAACGGAGCAGTCAGCGATGTTAAAGGCCACAGATGGTGAAGACTCCTTTAGCCATGTTTTAGAGAAACGCATGGAGTTAAGATTAGAATAAAAAGCTCCAATTGTTCCTTCTTAGAAACAATACTTGTGACCATTCTGGTTTATTATTATTTTTAAGCCTCTGAATACCCACACAGGTGGTTTCAGTTATTCTGCTCAGGTTGGCCAGAGCTTTGATGGGAATTTACGAGGTCACAAATCTCCAGCTACCAATAATAATGATAAAGGTGTCATTTGTCCCACCCTGACAGGTGCCATAAAGCCAATAGGAGACTCAGGAAGATGTCAACCAATTACAGTCTATACACACCCACACAGTCCTGAGAAGGAACTAATCAGCCAGATTAACAGAAAACACCTGTGTGTGTGTGTGTGTGTTCAAAGGCTTTAAAAACTAGTGTTAATGTGACCAAAATCTTGGTTTTGTCCTTGAAACCAAGCCGTTAACAGTCGCCTCAACAGTCAAATCAGCATGATTCACTTTCTTCTGTAAAGTCCCTTTTAATTCTGCAATCAAGTGTAATTTTTAAATGGCAAGGGTTACGGTAAATTAGGCAGCTTATTATCGAGCACATGGAGAAACAAAGAAATAGGGTTGGAAAATGAAATCTACAGTCAGAGAGAAAGTCACATGAAACATCAAAGCAATGTTGAATTAAAAAGAGGTTCATTGATGCCAATTAAATGACAAATGCACTGCAAAATTGCATGTTTCCTCCTTGTGAACTGTACACATGATGTGATTCAATTAGAGGAATGTCTTGGAGCAGATTTCATTTATCTTTTTTCCTTTATTTTGCTTATGTTTAGAGGCCAAGCACAATTGAATTAGAACGTCCAAAGCATTGGTCAAAGTATCGGTCTGTGTGATGTGTGATGTCGTGGTCGTATTGTTTAGTACATTGACACTTACCAGACAGAGGGTTCCGGCCCAGTACCAGCACGTTCGGTAAAGGCATCATCACCAGCTGCTGGAGAATTTCCTATGACACAAAGAAACAAAAACAAAAAAAGCCAGGAAGAGAGATCACCATTTAGTATTTTATCAGAATTGCGGATATGGAAATGGAGAGATACAATTTACACAACCCTTAACAAGCCCAAATAACTTGATTTAATGATTCAAATGAGTTTTTGAATGTGTTGGATTTCATCACGAGGAGTGTGCTGGGAGCTCACTATGAAAAGAGATTCAGCCTACCTCATGTGTGACTTAGCTAAGAGAGCGGAGGTTTTCAGTGCACATCCCCATCTGACACAGCTGTCCGCACTACAGTAAGAATATGAACAATATGACCTCGATCATAAGGGCTTTGACAGTGTGAAAGGCTGCAGGTATTTAACTGTAATATCATCTCCGATCAAAGATAGTAATATTGAGTGGCTAGCCTGGGGTATACGTTTTAACAGTGATGCAGTGCGGGTGAGGTGTGGACTGCAAAAGATTATCAAGACAGCAAAGGGGACAGCAAAATTAACAGTATCAATCTCCTATAGTTAACAGAGTGGTGATCTCATGAGTTTAATGATCTCATACATTGTGTGTGTGCGCGTGTGTATGTATGCGTGTGTATGTGCAACTATGTAACTTACAGTGGTATTTTTGTGGGTTAAATTGCTGGTGTGGGTTTTGCCGCAGGGCCCCCTCCATTCACATGTCAATCATTAAAAACAAAAATGAAACCCTGAGCTGCCGTTTACAGCACTCATGCAGACACATGCACAGATATGTACATGTGTACACACACATATATACACACACACAGTGGGTAACGGTGGGAAGGAATTAGTGTGGATGTTTTGGTTCAAGTCAAATCATGAATTTATGGCCACTGCAATAGTGCACAAACAAGCTTCTAGCGACGACAAATGTATTACATTCACGTCTTTTCATAATTATATTGTTTAATCTTATTCCCCAACTGACATGATGATGAGGTGTGTTGACTTAAAAACAATAGCCATTTGTGGTGTGTGGTAAATCGTACATGGAGTCTATGACTCATTAACAGCCTGCCAAAAATATTTTTGCAGTCCTAACATTTAGAGCAGTACAAACCAAGTACAAACCGCAGTTGTGCTGAAAAGAAAGGCTGGTTTCTTCAAGCAGAAAGGACATGAAGGTCAGCTAACCTGAATATTTTATGTCTACTTCATGGCAGAGAGCAGTTTGAATGCATCGGACCTTACAGTTCAACGCAGTTCTATGCATGTTACTTCTGATGTCATGACAAATAGGCTTATAGAAGTAAGGGGTCCCACCATCTGCTCTATACATATTGTATTACCTCATCCTGGACGTAAAGGAGGGCAGGAAATCTGACGCCATTTGGGGGTTTTGATTTGTTAAAAATACAACCACATCTGTGAATATTTTTTAGAATACTTGCAACTATGTTCACTGAGAGCTAATGTTTTCAAAACTATACATTTCCAATCTACAACAAAATCCTATTGAAGAACAAGGGCTTCAGGGAAAGAAACAAATGGTAAACCACCACAACTTGCCGATGCAAAGTCAGAAATAGGAAACCGTACTAAGCAGGATATTATTTACCAAGCAACATATGGTCTTTCTTACTTATATGCAGAGCCGTTATCGTCTGATATTTTGCACTTCACCTTAAAAGTAGGGTGACGTGCGCTTAACATGATAATTACAACTGTATGGTCAATGTTACCATATTTATGTATAGACTGTACATCAATGCAAACGTTTGTTTTCCGAGCATATGCTATACGTTGCTGAACTCCTAAGCTGCCGTTTTAATAAAATGTCAAAATTGCATTCTTTGTTCCAAGGTATTCTTTACAACCCCATGATTCAGTTCCTCTTTCCTCCCGTCCGTTTGTACACAATGTGCTCGTCATTTAAAGAACCCACATGCCATTGTTTCTTCATGTCAAGGAAAATGTATTGAGTGCAAACGCAAGTTCACCTATAACCTCCTTATCAGAGCTTGCAGCAGAGGTGACTGTGGTGGTGTAAACCTCTGTTGCCGGTTTGATTTGATGCAGCGACAGAAAACCACTGGTTTACAGAGGAAGATGTGGAGAATGGGGTGGGAAATGTATCACATGTGGTTTCAAGGAGATAGTAGCACAGAGTCTGACAGAAAGACAAACAGGAGCTGCAACAAGATGTTGTGCATCGTACTGTATTGCAAAGTGTATTCATTATTTTGCAGACCCCTGTACGTGACTGTGCGTCAGGTTGTTAACTCCCAAGTTTCATACGATTCTGGGTTTTCATTTGAGCAAACCAGTGACACTGCCCATTACTACACTCACTATATATAAATGAATGTATCCTCACATAAAAAGACAAATCAGTTTTGTAGGCGCTGACAAAAACGTGTTCAAAATGGAGGAACAGACTCATGCTTTTACACACACACACACACACGCACACACGCACGAGGTGAAGGTCAAAGTTTAGGTCGTATGGTTGCCATGGTTTTTCTGTCATGGTGATAAGACCACTGACCCCATTTGCCCCATCTCTCCGTTTACACTGGTATATTGGGCATGCGGGGAGAGAGGTTATGGTGTGTTATGATGGTGTGCCAACATTTCCAAACCTCTCAAGAGAAATTTAATGAGACCTTTTAAGATTTTGTATTCAGGGCAGATTACATTGGTCTTGTAAATATACTCGGCCTTTATTTACCGTTATCTGTTCCAACAGTAAAGCAATACAAATACCAAGCAAATGTTTTATAAATGCACACATCAGAAAATATGGTGATGGCATAAACAAAACTGATAATAGTGTATGAAATATAATAATATAATATGGTGACCCTGATGCTGATGATGACTAACGCGGCATGAGGCAGTTCCAGGCAGAAATGTCCAAACAGCCGTAATGTCTGAAGACTGAGACAGACTGACTCAACGAGCGTCAGACACAATAATGAGCGTAGCCGAGACAGTTGGCGTCTCAGAGCACATTTGGTTTGCCAATCCACCATGTAGAACTCGTGACAGACGCTTTAGGCAGAATCAGCCAAGACAAGGAAAAAAAGGGAAAAGCAACCAAAATCTACACCAAAGAAAACTATGGAGTCACCCTTATATCAAAAGTTTTAAGACGTCTTAAATCTGAGAAACTGATTTGCCAACGACACTAAGCAGAAGAGCGTTGTTTGTACATATCTCGCAGACTAGTGCAAACTGCTAATTGTGCTTTTAGCTTTGTACAAAATCGCGAGTCATCACAGAGAAGAGACTTCAACTGGATCTTTAGTTCGGCAAACACAGGATCACACAAACACCTTCTCCGCAAACACCCGTCCTACTTGTGACCACTGTTCCCCATCAACACATGCTCACACCTGTCCATGGCAGCATGTGTTTGCTGTGCAAGCAAGACACTTCAGGCTGTGCTTCTTTTCAGTCAGTCAGTCTTTTCCTCCCACCCAAACATTCACACTCAATGTAGAGCTATAGGCTCACATTGCTAGGAATTCAAGTATTTATCTTTTATTGAACACAAGCGCAGGGAACAATTTTAGTAGAGGCTTATCTTCAGTGCAGGTATCAGTTCAAGAGTTTGCAATGGAATGATGTGTACTGTGCAGAGTCATGAGCTTAGTGCAACACTATCCCTATTCAGTAACACTTTTTCCCCCTTTTCCTTCCCTTCTCAATGGTCCATTGAACTGATCGTTAGTCTGCATTCCTCTGATCTGCCCGGGTGTTAGGTTGGAGCTTTCTTTAAAAGAAAAAACCAAGGGCATCATAAGCTTCAGATGTTTTTTAATTTTATTTGTTTTATCTGTATTCTGTATCAGACTTCAAAACAGTAAAAAAAAACAAAAAAAATAACAGATTGTAGCAATACAGTACTAATGCAGACTAGATGCTTGAAAGATGTTAACACTAACACCACTGTGTCTTTCCTGCAGAGCATGGCACTGTCCCTCCCACCTAATGTGCACAGAGTGGTGTGCAGCATATAGTCTATATGTTATGCCATATGGAGAGGGAAGGAAATAGCCAAAACAAAAAGAGGTTGTCAATAAAAACCAATCCCAAGCAATAGCTACAAAGAAAGGCATGCAAGTCCAGCAAATGTAATTTGGATCATGTTGATGAAATGGATGGAGGGATGCACAAATAACACAACATCTTAAGTATGCTGCCAGTCAAATGGTGCATGTGCATAAAAGGACTGCATCTTTGGGTAATACATGCTTTGAGGATTAGCCGCAGGCTAATAAAACTAAAACTACAGTATACTATTATGCCTCTTGGATTAGCTGGCGAAGGCTTAGCTCTCATAAATAAAACATGATAGACACTGCGGGAGGTAGACCAGTCACCACACTGATCATGTCATGGTGATGTGCTGCAAACACTGACAGGCATGCACGTGTACACACACACGGCTTTCAAATGGAAAGCTTTACTGTAGCTGTGACAGCAGAAACGCCCTTGGCTCAGTCACTATGTCACTCTCTCCAATATTCACCATCTAATCTTATCCAATTCACGCATGGGGAATGGGGAAAAGTCAGTTATTTAAATTTTCAAAAAAGACAATATTCGCAAAGAGTGAGTGATGATTGAGAAAAGAATGTGGAAAGCAAAGACAGAGAAAGAGCTTTGAGAAAGAGCAACACTTCTCACTCCAGGCACGCAGGACTGAGCTGCCTCCTCCCCTTCTCGCCATCTTTCCTCCCCCCTCCCCCTCTGCGGACACTATATTGCTGTATTATTGATTCCAGCAGGATTCACAGCTCCTCAACACTGGCTCCTATTCCATCCCACAGAGACATTACAGACTGATAGAATGAGGTGTTGTTTAAGGGGAGCTTGTCATACACAATGGGATTTACTCATTCAATATACTTTTTGCAAAGAGATGTGGTATTGTGTATATGTAATCTGAACAATAAAAGCTTTAAATTAGCTTTGCAGGTCTGTTAAACTGCTTAACAACCAAATTAATCTGCCTCATCCTTCCTGTGCTGTTGCCATTTCTTCTGAAAGGGAAATCTCTGACAGTCTAACCTAAGCAAAAGATCCAGTATACCATAGAACATTATGAAGCAGACTTATAAAGCCAAAATTATTATGAGGTATGCATCCTGCTCTATTGTCCTAAACTAGATGTGGGATGAACGGACGTCTGCTGACAATAGATACAATTCTGCTGATCCAACAGTAGCCCGGTAGCTCATTCACACACACAGCTGCAAATGCAAGACGTAGCAAGAGCCGTGTTAAGATAAATTGTGTATGTGCTCTTACAGTAGGTAGGTGTGCAAGTTTGTGTTAAAGTGGTGTCAGTGGAAAGGTTATGAGGCTGCCGTGTTTATGTCTCACAGGCGCCTTGTCTGTTAAACTAGCCCTTCTCACACACACGTTCTGCTGCCAGCGCAGCTTTAACAGGGGACTAATTGTACTGCCAATGTGTATGTGCGCGTGTAGAAATGCTGCCTGAACCCTGAATCACACCCATTCTATAGACATGGTGTGTTACCATAGAAACAAGGAGATGGGTTTATTCTCCCCATGCTAGAGTCTGACTGACACACACACACACACACACACTTCTCTCCCGCTGAAAAACTGCAGAGTTTATGAACTTGAAAAGGTTATTACCACCAACAATAGGAAGATGCACGCTTCCTCTTTTACGCACGCTCACGCGCGCACGCCCTGCTGTTCACAAGTGTAACAGCCCCATATGAACACAAAAGGGGTTTTGCGCACTGCAGTTCAACATCCCTCTCCAGTCGCTTATTGGATGATCACTAAAGGCTTTCTTTTGATACCCTTTTTCTTTTCTTGTTCAGACTCAAAACAACATTGATCTGAAGAGTGATCGTCTATGGATGCGAGCCACAAGCTGCCAAATTAGGTTTTAAATCAACAATGGCAATTCCAAATGTTTACAAAGCTAGACCACTTTGGATTTCTTTAAATCTAATATGCCTAATCATTTTTGCAAAGAAGATAAAAAAAGAAATAGCCTCAATGATAATGTTAAATCTCAACTGAGAAAGACATTGTTTAATTACCTAGTGGAAAGCTACCGGATAAAACAACGACGACCTTTACCTTGAACATAAAAAAAAAAGAAAAAAAAGAAAGTCTATGACGCCCTGCAGATCGACAAAAGACCTTTCAACTTTCAAAAGAATTAATTATGGGGAATCAAGAATGACCCTGTGAAAGTTCTTCTAATCATCACAAGAAACCTGGTTTATAAGCCAACTTGCTTGTTTAACTACTAATTAATTAGATTTGACCTGACAATAAAATTCAACAGTTGCTCTTGGCTCAACCGTAAACTCCACTGAAAAAGAGCAGCAGTCTGGGTGCACTGTCAGCCAGATGGACGGGTCGTCTCTTACATGAGGAGGAGGAGAGAACCGGCCATTAGTAACCCGTTTCTTTTGTTCTTCGCTGTTATCTATCAGCTAGAGTGCTTTTTACAACAGACCCCTGAGGCTGAACGAGTGGACGGGTTGATCCTGCTGCTCGTCTCAAAGGTGGAGGCAGGTGGGCTGGGGAAACCCGACCTCTCCACCCCCACCCCATCACCCCAGGGCTCGGCTTCACACTGGCTGGAAAAGTTCACACAATCGCACACATCATCCTATTCAATTCACGGTCATTTAAAAATTATTTGTATCCACATTTTGTATTATGTATTCTGAAACAACTTTTTTTATTTTAAGGCTGGATTTTATTTCATTTTCTACAACAGAGCAGTGACTCCTGCAGACACAACCCACATGCTCTAGTTCAGTGATGGAAAAGAAGAACCCTGCTTCTAGCTTCCCCTTAATACAGCAACTCTGCTAGCTCCTAAAAATAGCTCCCTTTCAGCATATGGGAACCCAATATACATCAGAACTGCCACAAATTCCTCTTCACATGTACTTTATCTCACTAGACACATGAACAAACACACAAAGTAAGTGCTTGCAGAAATGTATGCACACTGTGTTATTTTGGTATGCCAAAGTTCAGTTCCCACTTGAGGCTGTGATTATATGATGCGACTGGCAAGTGGTTCTGGGTGTAAGAGGGAATTTTTTCATTTTAATAAATCAATTTCACTTGATTTTCGTCAGGCTGAGTCAATCTAATCTTGTTTAAAGCAGCTTGTGGTTTTAGCATCTCCTCAATTTGATGAGTAACAAATATTAACTTTTAGCAGCACTGCACATTAAAGGATATGGCTAAACGATATTCTTTATTATTATGGTCAGGTAATTAAATAGGGAAGTCGTGAAGTCTGGAAGGTGTCATTTTCTTAAGTGATCCTGCATTTTCAAATTGTTCTGCCAAACATACTATTTACAGCTACTCAAAACCACACATATGGTTTAAGGAACAAAACAAAAAAATGAAGGATTATAAGCTTAAAGTTGATTTTATGGCTTGAGCCATCTCATTTCACCTCTGAACTTTGTTCCATCCCCTTTGTTTAAAAATACAAACTAGCTAGTTAGCTGCTACACCATCAACAGGATATTCAGTCTAGCTAGCATGTGAGTCTGCATGACACATTCAGCCTGCAGCTACAAGCACATGCCCTAATAAACTGATTTACCCATGACTGATGCTGAAAGGAGCAGCAAGACAAGGAGTCAACATGGAATTCCAGACTTAAATAACAAAAAACAATCCTAAACAAAAAATACATTTGTACATTTTGACCAAGTTCTAGTTGAAAAGGCAATAAAAAAAAAATAACCACTGGCTTGAGGCAAAAGCTGTAACAACAAGAATGGAAAATTTTCAAATGCAAAAACAAGGTACAGAATGTTGCAGCAGAGGTGTGTGCATGTATAAATGTTAGTGAGAGAGAGGGTGAGTGTGTACTGTATGTGCGTTTCAACTTTCCTGTGGCCCAGTAACAGAGCATCTTTGTGAGGTTTTTTGGTCAAGAAGCAAAACAGCCAGTCTTTAAAGCCCCAGACCAGGCACAAGCTGCATTCATGAATGTGTCATCATCCTCAGAAAATGCTTAACTGGGAAGAACATTCAACAAAAGTTATTCTCAGGATAGTCTCAACATGGCCTAAACATAATACCGAATAAAAAAACCTAAAGAAGGCCTGATAAACTATCCTACATGATCTATTCTCAGAGCCTTACTAAGGAACCTTGCAAAGCTCTGGGGCCAGGCCCACTCAGCATGAATGGTGCTCTCTGTCCCCCTTTAAAAGAGTCAAAACAGAGCTCCAGGCCTTTACGCCGCACCCCAAACCAAAGCAGTGGGGACAGAACTGCTCTTATTCCCAAAAGTAACTTCTAAAGCTGTTTTAAGTGTGGGAGCAGCAGGGGGAAATGTTGCTTTTACTACACAGCAGTATACATCAGCCTGCAATAAAACAAATCAACATTAAATAACATCCACTGGAGCTTAAAGATTTTTAATAAAACTGTTAAACAACAAAAGTACCCACATTTTTGTCACTGGAAAAAGTGATCAGCATCCCAATTGTGATCAATTCGAATAAGTAGTTTTGACAATAATTGGCACCAGATGCTAATTGAGCCTGATTTTCTTGAATTCGGGATAAAGGGATTCAATTAGCAAGCTTTAAGAAAAGCCAGTAAAAGCACAAAGAATTTAGTTCAGCTGGCTGAAGCTCTACATTACACCCCGCTTGAGAATGCCAAACCAAGGCCACTAAATTAAAAAGGAGGCCCAGTATATATTTGGACTGACCACCAGAGAAATGAAACCTTCAGTGGACTCTGCTGTACAGAAATGACCAAGCAACCGGAAAATTGAATGGTCCACTCAGGAAATGCAATAATTGCTAGCAGGAACATTTACCCTCAATAACAGTTAGGAAATATGTGAATACAATCTTGTCTGCTTTTATGCAACATTAAAAATACACACACACACACACACACACACACACACACACACACACACACACACACACACACACACACACAGCTGTTCGGCCTTGATCTGTTCACCAGATTCTAAAATCAAAATCTGAAGCCGGTCTAGACATTGACCTCCTCCTACACAATCTACTGCACCAGAACAATAACAGAGACTTCGATCGCAGACGCACAAACATGTACGCTGAGACACACTCAAGCTCAGCCCAAGAGAGCTATGAAATGAAAAACATTATTATTGAAATACTCGTCTTGTGCCAATACACATTTCACCACCTCTGCACAAAGACACTCTCTATGGGTTTCCCCATGTGGAAACACACACTGCTAGGATTACATCTCGTACAGAAGTGAAGGGAGAAGGAGTGGAAAAGTAGTGACGGTAAGGGCTGGGGGTCCCAGGAAGCTCAACCGTCTGCCTCTGGAGGATGAAGAAGGTTAATGAATTACTCATCTCGACACCCGAGGAACCTTTGGGAGGAAGGAGGAGGTCAACACTTGATTGAATTGGAGCCCTTGCTGACTCGCCAGACACTGAAATATGGAGCTTTTAAACAAGAGACAACAAATCTATGGACAGCAGTTCACAAAGCCTTCAGTTAGACATTGACATTATGAGAGTGAATTCAGCTTGTGTTGCTGCATTATTTTAAAGGTTTGTCCTTTTATACTCCAATGAAGTAAACATACTGACTGTTTGCTCTGTTGACATACAGGGATATCCTTACCAATAGAGTGGTTTCTAACCGATCCTGGTCAAATTTCATTATAAAAGAGTCTCAAGTGAGATCAATTTATTGAATCACAGGAAGCAACCAACCATACAAGGCATCCACTCCCTCAAAGTGCCCAGTAGTACAGTAAATTTAAAACCTGCTAAGTCCATCAGCCCAAGACCTGAATGGTTCCGTCTTCATCCATATGGCTCTGGAAATCTGAAACCAGTTAGCGACAAAACAACCACAGAAAGACCAGACCACCACAAAACCATATATCAAAGCCCATTTTCCTCCTCATTACCCAAACGCGAACCAGCTCCTTTTGACTTCAGATCAGTAACTGTGTGTGAGTAGGTACAGAGTGATCCGTAAGTATATATTTAGACACATTTTCTGCTGTTTTGGCTCTTTTCATACAGTGCCGGTCCACAGCTGACAGTCTCAACTTTCATTTTAAAGTCCCCGTTTCATTTCAAATCCAATGAGCTGGAGTACAGAGCCTAAAAATGTTAAATATGTCACTGTCCAAATACTCATTGACAAGTAATAACAGAACAAGACCAGACAAATGAATGCAGGTCTGCTACATACCCCTCATCTATTTTTGTCTATGGCTTACTTACCAAACAAAAACCAGATGATGGTCAGTCTGTCCTCGTCACACTTGCTGCAACAGTGTCTCAACACTTGCATTTTGAAGCCTTCCTCTGTCCATTACTAATCTGAGGCAGTGGGTTTACACTATTTGATTAGCAGCTGCAAAATAAGAAAAACCTTAAGTCTCATCACTGATGGTCTACTGCTTATAAAATCAAAAGATAGTGGGGGATTAAAGGGAAGACAATCAAGAGGTTCTCACGAATTCGTGTGCGTTATTCAACCTCAAACTCTCTGGCATGAAGTACTAACAGGCCCATGTAAACAAGGAAACTCGTTTTTTTCCTAAGAACTACGGTAAAAACATCAGTTACTTTCAGCGAGTGGACAAGTTCCTGAAAGGCTATCATGAGAGACACACAGATCTATGGGCAGTTTTAACCTTTAGGTGACCTCTGTGAGGCAGAGACTGCAGACACAAGTGGCTGAACAATAGTGTGACCAGGGGGTCGACAGAGCGATGCAACGACAAACAGAGAAGATTGAAAGGTTAAATGTGTAATTCCGAGCCACCTGCACCAAAAGAAATAGGGGCAGTATTTCACCAGCGCCGGCAGTCACAGTTTCCGGGGCTGCCGACAGATATACACTCGGAGAAACATCCTCCTAACAGCTGTCAGGAAGAGGGGAGGTGGTGCGGGTGGTTTTCTCGTTTCTGCCACTTTGAATCCAATAAACAAACTATGAAACAGACACGGAACTTCACCGTTTCATAGTTTACAATGTTACAATGTCCTCCTACAGCTAAAACAACTCTGATTACTCAACAGTATGGGTTAAATGCCTGCAATACAAATACATACTGCAATTCCTGCCCTGCCCTGCATTTAGATCTCCACAACAACACCTGTTTACTCACGTTGGGATTGCCCAATGTCATTCAATTATCCTCCTTAAATAACTACACATTTGTCAAACAAAGATAGAAAACTTACTTTGTATTGCCACATTGACCAAGGCTGCCTCAACTGGATTAAATTTAGTACATTTTGAATAAATTTATATATAATATACTGAATTCTGCTTACCAGAAGTTAGACTTCAAAAAAGGACTAAAAATGCAACTAAAAGTAAATTGATTATTATTATTTTTTTTAATTTTTTACTAAGTTAACAATGTACAGATCCTTTATGACAAAAGAGACAACTTAATATTTTCAGTAATGTTTTCTTTTCGATAAAATAAGGTGGGTAATATTGTAAACAAAGGCTGAATTCAGGATGTCCCGTCGTTGACCGAGTCACAAAGATGCTTCCAGTAAATGTCTTTAACCCTTCCCATCATCTCATCCACGACTCTGCTGGTCACGACTTAACCCCAGCAGCCCATAACTCAAACCACCGACTCCAAGAACGATAATTACGCCAGCCATTTGAGGCCTAGAGGAGCTTTTGAAGGCTTTGTAGGATAACGTCTAAACAATAGGCTGATTGTTTAAATAAGATGAGTGATTAACAGGATGCTGAGGACCAAGGCGCACTAGAGCTAACAAAGCAATTAACCAACCAGTGACACTCCTCACGATGAAAGATCTACAAACATAGAAACAGCAGATTAATAAACAATCTTAAAACACCTTAAAACCGGTTTAGTCTCATTCCAGCACTATCAAGTTACAAAGAAAATTAATTACATCAGGCTAAAATTCACTGTTTCTCCATTTCACACTGAATGATGCCAAATGACGTGATAAGCAAGTGCCTTTGTGCAGCCACAGCCCCCGAGGAGATGGGTCACAGTCCTAAAGCTGAAGTGTGGGAAATCTTTGTCTCAGTTAGTGCGACTGCTTTGCCACGATTACATTCCTAAACTCACTGCACTGTCGCAACAGCATGCTGGGTCACGCTCAATTCCTGGTTATCATTAACGCAGCCGAGACACTGTTGCAGCAGTGTAGTGAATCATATTCTCTCTGGATGTTTCAGTCTGCTAAACACACAGGATTCACAACTGGATTAACCGTTACACAGTTAAGAACTGACACTGTGCATTTAAAAATACTGTATGACTGAAGAGCAGAGAAAGAAAAAGAAGAAGTCAACATTAGTCAAGAAGTAAAGAACTGCACAAATCTAACAGCAGGTTGTGTGTACCATGTTTGCTCTGATTCGTGTTGAAATCTTAATTTGTGTAAAATACCAGCAGCAACCACCACAAATTGTTCATTTTCACACATTACATTTCAAAATGACCAGATATTGATGTGATAAAGAGATTATTTACATTTGCACAATGCAGAGACAACTAGGACCAGACGGCGTTAAGCCCAGCCAGGCTTTGGTTTAGCCATTTTCTCAGGATTTGCATGGGTCTGTTAGATGGCTCAGGATCTCAGGTCATGTTTAAACCTAGTATATTGCGTCTAAATTTATTCATAGGATAGATCATAAATGAGGATTACATCAACTATTGGCATCAAGACTTGGACATGGGCTGTAAACTCTTGTCAAAGTTGTTTGACCCAAGCCAAATCAACTGCGTAGCGTGGTTTATGGGCATACTGAAAATTGGACTATGCGGTTAAGAGATGCTCCAGGATGTGTGTGTACAAATGTAGTACGTGCGCAACATTTTCCTGTATATCAATGCATCACACCCACCTGCATTTACAGCTTTCCACATGTGATCAGATCACTAAACATGCATTGAAGTGCTGCGTGTGAGAAGCGTGGGGCTCCCTTTCTGAGATCATGTTATCAAACCATCTTTCCTCCATGTTTTAGTCTCCCACACATCCTCATCCACTTTCTCTTCAAGTCTTAATCATTTCCTTTTGGTAAATGTGAAGATAAATTGAGGCGAGAGTTACCCGATATGTTTCAGGGCCTGATGAGCCGATACCGTGCTATGGAGTAAACACAGACTGAACATGAGATAAGACTTCATGTGACTCGCTGGGTTTCTATCACCTTCACATCTCTCTCACTTGTGCCTCTACATCCGTCTTGTAGGCACTGCTGTGACCTATGAGCTGCATTTTGTAGTTTTGGTCTCCTTCTGGGACAACGCCGACAAACTGAGGTCGATATATCAGGTCGTCATCCAAGAGAGAATTTGCAGCACAAGATCATTTTTTTGAATAACACAAGAGTAAATAAATTGACTGATTTATCACAGTAGGCAGGAGCGGGATCAGTGGCTTCATGTGTTGCACATTCCTGATGTCTCTGTATAGTTACTGGGCCCTCTCTTGCATCTGGATGGGGGTACGATACCACATCACACGCAGTCACATACATCTGCAAATATATCTCTGTTTATACTTCCAAGTCTTTACGTGGCATGTGCATTCAATCCTGTGTGTGCGCAAGTGAAAGCAGTTTTTTTCAATGTGACCTGAGGGGTATAAATCCACCCAGGCTCAGGCATAAGGGAACATGGGAACCAAATGTACGACTTCACTTAAAGCTTAGTGTCAGCCGAAGCCACGCTCAAAACATGTTTATGCAAGTTATTCATAATGATTATGACGAAGAAATTCAGCAAAAACACCTCTTAACCTTCACTTTTGTTCAAGCACAAAGAAGAACTTGTGATATCTCACTTTGCAGCTTGTTCAGCAGAAATAAATCTCACCTGATAGTAGTCTTTAATCTGCCTGATGAGAATGGAAAGGTTCTGGATGCGCAGTGTGGGATCATTGTTCACCTTCTTGTTGGTCCTCTGCACCGTGGCTTTGGGATTTCTGTGGGAACAAATGGCATACTGCTGTTTAATCTCTGCTTGTAGCGAAGATACATGCAAGTTTAGGATGTACACGGACACATTTTAAAATTCATGTTTTAAGCGTGTCTCTGGCTTGTGTGAAATGTCCGGGTTTCAGTTTGACACCATGTTGCTCCATGTGATGGAACGTGTGTGTGTTTTCCTAAAATCATTAGCAGCACAGGGACAATCTACCCGTGTCCAAGCAGGGCCAGTGCCATAACCATGTTAAAGAAAGGACAGACACAGTGAAAGACGGAGCCAAATACAAACGCCGCCCCTTTAATATGGTGGCACCAATGTTTCTCCAGCTTTTAAATCTAATTCTTCGGTGTGTGAAATCCAATTCAAACATCTTGACGGCATTAAAATTTCCAGGATACATAGTCATAGACATGAAATTCTACAAGAAATCCTCTGTGGACTACTTCAAACCACTGGGAAGGATTTCATTAGCATGGTAAAGGGAGCGTGCATTTCAGCAATTCTCTGACCTTAAACCATGTTCTCCATTTCATCTGTCTAAATCAAAGAGAAGAAGTATTTTCTTAGTGCTTGCAGAATATTGAGCCAGTATGTTTATCTGACTGCGTGTTGCCCAAGGGACATTAAAAGGAGCATGCATGACGACTGATGTTATCACGGGTGTCAACATGTTTTAGTGAGCCTCGTAGACATTCCACAAACTCACACAGTACCACCTCCCCAGTCACTATTATCTATCCAAACTACCATTTGCATATCTATGGATATCTCCTTTAAAATATCAAACCTAATTCCATCTTAAATACCTTTAAACCACAGTTACTGACAAGATAATTGGTTTACCTAACTGATGCGATGAGTTAGTTAAACTAAGTGATGAGATTCCTGGCAATGTGTGTGTCCGTCTTTCTGTCTCTTTAGATGCTCGACATGCCAACTATTTGCCAGACACATGGTTAGTACTGATTTTAAAAAATACATGCATTGTTCAGCCATTTACTTTCCCATGTTTTAACTTTTAAATGATCACGTCAGGGCTTCTTAACTGCATGAGTAGTATTGATCAAGTGTGTTGAATACACAGAAGACCTGTGGCCTTAATGCGATATCTACGGATCCCCTGAGGGGAATTCTTATTTCTTTAGACAGCCCACTTAACAGAACAGAGGTGATGACAAAGCAGCAACCCAAGAGCTGATATGGTTTCACCAAGTAGCACACAGAGTGGACACTTGCTGTCATATTTTCCAAGCTTCAAAGATCTGTGTAAGGCACTGGGATCCTGTCAAATTCATAGTTAAATTAAATCCAGCACAATTGACAATTATTTATTGAAAGATCATGCAGTCAAATATCAAGATAAACAACACTCGTATCCATTTGAACTAATAGATTTTTACAGAATAAAACCATAAATGCACACCAGGGTGGAACACATTGGGACTGTCAATTCATCCTTCGTCTACCATAAAAATTAAAAATAAATCGAGCCCAAGAGGGAAAAGTAGTAAAATTCCACTCACCCTCCCTAAAAAAAAAAAAAAAGAAATACTACCCTGTAATAATTTATGATACACTTGCTTTGGGATTGTCTGGAAAAACAACACTACTCATGTACTTGAGATTTGTAGAGCCTTACACCAACACTGTTAAAGAGCAGCTTTTTTTTTTTCCATGATATGCTCCTCAGACTTCAAAAGCATGTTCATCCCATGACCTATATACAAGAGTCAACATGCTCCAAGTAGGGGGGAGGAGAGTCGTGAATGTATGCATGCATGCATGTAGTGTGTAGCACATGTGTAGTGATGCATATGTGTGCATGTCTGCATCTGTGCTCTTGCACTCCAGAATAGAGTGTCTGTATGGGCTAGCAGCTCAATAAAGCTTTATCCTGAAATACCATTAAGACAGTATATAAATCAAGATTTGCATTATCCGTCTTGTCCTGTTTGAGAGAGGAGGTCAAAAGGTGAAGAATTTGTCCAAAGACATTCAGCTTGGTGGATGCTTGCAGTCACAAGGGACTTCTGGTTAAATGTCTCTTCTTAATTACTTTAAACATGCTGATACCCTGTTTCTACTAGAACTGATTAAACCAAATCTATTTCATATAAAACCATGACAAGTTTTATACCCAGAAATATCAATATCTCAAGTTCCCAACTATCAGTTTACTGAAATGTACATGTTCATGACAAAAAACTGTGCAGCCAAGCAGCTGCTGGAACAGTGTTTTTATCTTTTGAATGTGCTCATTGGAGTATGTATTTAGTGCTTTAGTATCCTAACTCTTTAATAATATTCTAAGATAATAAAATAAAAAGCTTATTATGTTACACCAAGAAAAAGGGCAGAATGCCTGTCTCTTAAGTCAACTGCACTGTGGATGTGTTA
>CALSCE010009347.1:5287625-5318896 GCA_943593645.1 Bovichtus variegatus
GTCCGAGCCCAACATGTGTAGCCATTCACTTACAACAAACTGGAACATTCAATAAAATAAAATAAAGTGTTCTAATACATGTCAGCACATGCAACCAGATACCAGAAACACAACCAACCCAAAAAAAAATAAATCAATAAAGTTTACACTTTTTTGTTTGTGAAGTTTCCCCATTAGCTGACTAATGGAGTAATGAAATAGGACTAAAATGAATGATCATATGAAATGAATTTACAGGATTTTGAGTTGAATTTGACAGAATACCTTAACTGTCATTCACACACCACTCTGCACAGAATCAACATGGCAGGAGTAATTCAAGAGTAATGAATAGTATAGCTCTGTAAATCAAATGATGAGTAAAATCAGAGTACAACCTCAATGAAAGCAAGATAACATCGTTCAAATGTTTACACGCTAGTTACAATGATTGGAATCTAGCCTTAACCTTGTTATAGTCAAATCTTGCTATACTGGAGTGCATGTTAACACACAAATAACTGCCTTTCTTGTAAGTACAGTGAGCACAAACAGGCAGGCTAACCAGGACTTTAACAAACTAAATGAATCTCAAACTAGTGAAGAAGGAAGCGATGACCTTTATATGTCATGTAACGATAGCACCATCCTTCTACTTCCAAATTAGGGTGGCAATGCATTATATATCATCATACCACATAAAGAAATTACTGTTTGTAATACACTGGGTACACAACAAACAAATAGTTGTGCATCAACTAGTTTACAAAACATAACTTGTTATCATTACAGGTATTTTATATTTTGCTAATGTTCAAGAATACTGCATCTTCTTTTCTCATCCCGACCCTGTTCCCATGAGAACTGCAGTATACCAACAGCCCAGGCAGTGAGGATGAGACCATTGGTATGTGGTTCTCATCACCCCATTTCCTTGTCTTGGCTTTTCATGGGACTCGTTTCTTGCCTGCCTTTGTCTTTTCCGTTTCCACAGGGCCTCTTCCCATTCCTCTACCATGGCATTATACCCATAGGGACTGCAGCTAAACTCATTCCTGCCAAACTGGATGTGATCTGATGCATTACTTTGTACTGGACTACAAGCACTTAGACCATAAACATTGATGCAATTCAATGTCTCAAATAACAGGCAAATTGCTGGTATCTTTATGGCTTACAAATTACACCAAACAATTCCTTTTGTACAACAGCCATGCCCTACTCACCACTCTGCTGCCATGAGTTCCTCTTTTTTTTTTTTTTTAACAGAAATGTTGTACTTGGTTAAGGATTAATTCGACTGCGCTGTTAATTCTCAATGTTAAGCTGCTGTTAATGAAACTCAAAACTTCCCTCAGATGCTTCACAGCAAAAGTCTTGCAGGGAACAGAAGGGATTATGCCCCCTGAGCCACTGAAGGGCCTGTAACATGAAGCAGATGGAGGAAGTGTCGAGTTTGCATTAACAGCAAAAAGGCAGCAACAGCTAAATGAACAAATCCGATCAAGTATAATCAAATATAAAGCAGGGAAGACGGGAAATTCTAAATAAACACCTGTATCTAACAAGATCTCAGGTTAAACGGTATTATCTATACCATTTCCTGACACATGAACTGCTTTAAATGTCGATCCCTGTAAGTCAGGTTGACTCTGAATTGCTGGGGCTGAGAAAATAAGCGCAAACCTACCAGTGTCTAAAATGCTAAAGTGGTCCCTGTGGGGTTTAACATGTCCTTGGTTGAGGGATTTTGAGTGTCTCACATTAACACAGCCTTGTTAAAGTTTTGTCCTCTCAAGGTCACAGCTGCCATTTCCTGTCTGACTTGATATACATCCTCCTGCTAGACAGACACAGCGAGGTCGCCATGACAAAGATGATTATAAGAGATGACAGAATAATGTGTGATGCTACACTTTGATGAGGAGGGCTGTGGACCCGACAGTGCAGGTAGCAGCAGTGGGAGAACCAAACAGGCTGACAACCCAGCAGCAGCTCTGCCTGCCTCTTTTCTCTAGTCCAGCTGGAATCCCAACTATGTCTGCTGTAACTCGCCCTAGAGAAATCAACAAAGGCTTCTGCATGCTGCTCAAAGAAAACAGAGGCAGGAGAGAGAGCAAGAGAGGTGAGGCATGGACAGAAAAGGGAGAATTGGAGAAAGAGGGAAAGAGCAAGAGGAACAATAGAAGAAGGAATGAAACATGATGAAAAAGAGCCGAAGACAGGAAGAGTGAGACGAATGAGTTGACAGAGAGGGAATAGAGAAAAACAACATGAGGATTAGGACAAGAAGCATAGTCCAATCTGTGACTGCAACCAACTATCTTTTTTTTTTAATCCATGAATAAATGTATTGTTTAGTCTATGAAATGTCAAAAAGCAGTAAAAAAAATAATAAAAAGTTTGACAGTATCATGGAATTTAAGGAAATCTCTTTGAATATCTTGTTTTGTCCAAAATCCAAAACGACATTTCAATGAAAAGGAGCAAGTCGTTACTAGTAGTTTCTAAAAATCGATTAATCGTTGCAGCTCTAGTTTAATCAGATGAATTGGAAACTTCTTTGTACTTATTAAAAAAAAAGCCTTTACTAAAAATCAATCATCATTTCCATTCATTTAGAGCAATAATTTGTTATGCTTAATTGCAGTAGATCTAGACCAAGGATTTTTTTTTTTTCAGGATACTGCATGCATTAAGGTCTTTCATCCTTCCCCTTGGTTGATGAAAAAGATAAATGTAAGATTGAAATAAAAAATAAATAAATAAAAACTGAAGAGCTGACTCGTACATTTCTTTGTAAGTGGCCTTTTCTAGATTCTGCCCGTAACCATGATCAAACGTTGCCAGATGGTTGGCAACCTCAGAATATTCTCGTAGACTAACAAAGCCATAAAAAGCAGAGTATGACCATAATGCACAGTAGCCTCCATATGTTAGTACAACAATTACCATAGAATCAAATTATGCATCCGATCGTGTACAACAAAAGACCAACTGGGTCCAGGGCTTAAACAAACACACGTCATTCAGTGTTGTCCAAAAACCAAAAACTCTTCTACAAAAGCTCATTGGTTCATTTCAGTATGTTTGTGTAATCTGCATCATGTGTCGAAAAGCCAATTCTGTCATGAAAGGAAGTGATGACAGGCGAAGAGAGGACTATACCTGTGTATGTGAGCCTACACTGTGGCGTTACTGTAAAGAGGTCTGGAGAGAAAAATAAGCTTTCAAATCGGCATTCAGTATTAATAGATCCATATTCACTGACTCATAGGCGTACTTCTTGATAGGCAACCATAGGCAACAAAAACATATGCAAATGAAAATGCTGGAAGCGATAGTTACCTACACATTGTTTTATACTCTCATCTCCATATGTGCAGCCATTCAGACAAGATTTACAGACATGCACGGATCTGTCTGAATACTCGAGCCAACAGAAACATGAACCTGTACATGTGTAACGACATTCTTTTCTGAATCCACGTTTTACCTCTTTACCTCTCTATACTTGCACTTTCTTCACTCAAACTACCAAACAATCAGGTTTTTTTTTGAGAAAGTGCAAGTTAAGATCAAAAAAAAAAAAAAAACGACAACACAACTGTGCAAGTCAACATGACAAAAGGTTATGTAAAAATCAAGTGAGACACTTTAAAATCTCCTTTTTTTTTTTTTTTTTTACTCTGGTAAGCGTCTATCTCACTCGCATAACTCTGTGCTAACAGCCCGTAGAGGACAGACTGACTGGTTCACCAAATAGGCCAATGAGCCAGCACGGGTCTACAGGATTGGCAGGAAAACAGATAATTCAACTGGACAGTTGTCACTCTGACAAAACTTTAATTGGCTCCTCACTTGCTGGGCGGGAAAACTAATTGGTTTGACAGCACTGAGGAGGCAATCTAATTGGCTAGGTAATGTCAGTCACAAGCGGGGCGGGGGGGGACGTGGTGCCATCTGGGTGTCAGCAAACCGTTAGATAATCCTGCGGACTCTCTTCTTCTTCTCCCTCTATGCTCTCCCATGCTGTTCTGATGACAACTGCTGCCAGCCTGTCTGTCTGTCATGTCTGCACTAAAGCCATAGAGAGACACTCACACAGCAACACTACAGCTTATACTACAACAGCTGACATCACCAGTAAAAATGGTAAAAGCTTGTGTTTCCTTAGTCGGAGTACTGCAAGTGTGAGTTTGAGAGAGGGAAAGAGAAAAATAGTTTTAAGTAAAATTATTAAAACATGTTTTGTGTACACATTACTGCACACTGACTTTTATCTACTAATATCTTTAACGTTTCATCAGCCACTCTGATACTGCAGAGAACATTTTATTCAATGGAAATGTTATCAGTGCTGAACTCTAGGTTTTGTTCCCCCCCCCCCAACGTAAACAGCAGCTACTGACTGGAGGCTAATCGCAAGCAGCGCAATGCCAACTAACACTCACTACTAAATATTTCATGCTGTCAGATCAGAGGTGGTGAGGAAGAAACTAAATTAGTTTTTGTGTTTGTGGAAGCCCACGAATTGGAACGAATGCAATCCCTGTTAATCATCGCCTACGGTCCCTCAAACAAGCTAAAAAAAAAACTCACCTGTGGTTTCTAAGATACTTTTAATGAGTAACAGTGCAAGATGAAAGATGGAGAGTGAAGGAGGCATTTCTAAACACCCATGTAATTCTTCCAGTCAACATAGAGTTTCAAAATGTGAACAACCTTTGGATTATTTGACCTGTTAATTACATTTATGTCTTTTAATATTCATTAAGCTCCCTGCAATAGCAGTTTAGATGCATTAGCTGTAATATACATTTTATCTTATGATACGGTCTATTGTAGTTAGCTCAGCTTACTGGAGGTGACCATGTGGCGCTTGTAAAGTGGGAGAGGCAGACAAAACGCAGTCTCACCAACATACAGTAACGTCTGACCAATACTGTAGGCCTTTTGTGTGGGAGGGTGGCTGGGCGAGACGACTACCGACAGCTGCCTCCGTCCAAAAGAAAATGCACAGAAGAAAAAACACCCACAGATACACACAATCCCACGCAGACACAGAAGCCCTACAGAAAAGCGCACACACACACACACGCGCAAATATAAAAACACAGAGTTGGCTGTGACTGGCAATCCCCAACATCCTGTCAGGCAATCGCTAAGCCAGTCACAGTTAATTTCACTCAAGGCTGGCTGTTCTGTACAGGAGAACTGAAACCACCACAGAAAAGTCCCGACCAGTTCATTCCATTTATTTGCAGACAGGAATCTTTCCAAGTGCCTCTTAATATGTAGATCTGAGGAGTTGCCATGTGGCTCGGCAAACCGGCGCTTGAGTTTGTATGATGCATGCCGCCCTCTTGCTCTGTCTTTGCATATCTTCCCTGTAATGTTTAAGGTTTTCAACCATTTTGGCAAATCATTTTCAGCCTCGCTCACGCTTCCAACCCTCCCCCCTCATATCCTTCCGGTTGCTTTCCACTATACAGCACAGTGTCCCATAGGGAAAAATACACTAAAAATACTGCTGACTTGTTCATCGTTTTGAAGAGGATGCGTGTGGAGGAGAAAAAAGACGCCCTTGTCCAAATGAACCTGTAATGGCCTTCTTAAACACCTTTCTGTGTTGAAGGATTCCTCTGGGAGTTGAGACACAGCAGGGGGGAGGAAGGAGGAGGAGGAAAAACGAGCATGGGAAAGGGAGGTGGAAGAGGTAGTTCAAAACTGAAGGTAGGCAGCTTAGTGGAGCGATGCAGCCGAGCAGCAGGAGATCATGAGATAGTGGTAGAGGGCAGAGCAGGAGGAAGAGGGCACCAACCAGAGACAGGAAAGGGCCAGTCGGAGCTAATCAGCTCCTCATGCTACACAGCTACAGATTAACCCTTCTAAAAACAATTAACATTGATGTATACTCTGAACATATAGAAATACTGAGACACACTTGTGCTGAAGACAAGCTTCCCCTTACCATGACAAATACTGCCAATCTAACCTATGAGAGATACTGAAGCGAGGTGACATAAGAAGTTGCCCTAAGAAACTGCAAAACATTATAATCTCTTCTGAGGTAAAAAAAAAAATATATATATATATATTCCACTGAAAACAAGCTAGGTTGAACGCTCCTTTGACAGGCAAACAGGAGGAGTAAATGCTGACAGTGTAGAGTGTGGCATTAGCGGAAAATGTGAAAAATTGCCCTGCAAGCGGGAAGTAGCAGCCCTAAGCCAGACAAAGGAATGGAAAGCTGTCTCCCGTCATGCTATATGTTAGGAGGAGACTGGAAAGACGGACAGACTACTAATGCCTCATCTTCCCCAGCATCCACCCTCTCTCACTATTAACAGACCTGCCAAAGCATACACTTCCCTTTTACTTGAATAAAAACAAACAAAGGTGCGTCTGTGCCGGCCTGCTACATCAATGAAGGATCTGCATTGCTGTGTAATCTGCGTCAAGATTCTGCACAGCTTAAAACTACCATTTCCAGTTTCATCTGCAGCACAGCAGGAAAAGTGAGTTTGGTAGCTTCCAGGGGCGGAGTGTCTTCCAGCCGGCTGCAGATGACAATCTACTGTGACTGAAAAAACAGAGCAAGAGAGTTGTGGAGCTGCTTGCTGCCTCCTTGCACCACAGATGCTTGTGAGCAGCCACACACACAGCTCCAAGGGATCCTGACAATAAACTGTCTGCAGAGATTTCTGACAGTGTGGCTCATGATTGCCCCCAATACAAGGTCCCTTTGTGCGTAGCCTATATTCACTTCAGTAGACAATTTCAAGTGCTGGACACTAGAGGCTGGAGTTCTTGCAGAAATGGTTAATTTGCTCATGTGGGGATGACCCCGAGAAAAAGCCCAAGGGTATCAAATGTTGTCCATGGTCCACACCCACAGAACCTGTACGTTGAGCAAACACTCTGCGTATACATCTGCTTATATAAACTATTAAAAGTGGCTACTGTGTTGCACGTTTTTTGAGTACATCTATTAACATGGTGCGTTTAATGTCCCAAGCAAAAAAAAAAAAAAGGTATGCATGCTCTTATTTGCCCAATGCTGTTACACAATGGTGGTGCAGGGGACACACAGTAGCCTGTGTTTTGGTCTGTAGTATTTCTGAATTTGGTGTTAAATTACTTACATCTCAAGCATTATCTCGTTCAGGTAAATCCCATCCACTAATTCAATATATTCCGATAATTGGGTGCCATCGGTCAATGTCGCCTGCCCGACTGTCTTCACCTGAAAATAAATGGGAAAATGCAAATAGAAGATAATCAATAAACAGTTGAAATGCTTTCACAGAGCCGGGCTGTGTAATTAGAGAGCTTAATACACATTTGAATAGTTAATTAGGGATCTTACCCAGCAGACCAGAGGCGTGAGCATAAACTGCTCCAGAAAAGGGGTGAAAACCTCGCTTTCCATATTTTCCAGAGCAACTGGCGCCGTTTAAAAATGTGCACTCCTTGGGAGAAATGTGTCCGTTTTGACTCCACTCATGTAGTTGATTCAATTAAATCGACGCTCATTTTGGCAACTGGAAAACCGGGTCCGGGGTTTCTTCCTTGGAGATATTTGAGGAAGGAGAAAAAAAAGAAAAAGAAAAAAAAAAAAACGTTAATCCACAATCTTCACGACACGACCCAGCTGTTTCAGATGTCAACGACTAGGTTTAGCTACCTCATGGGGAGGAAATTAAATCCCATTTTGTTGTTAAAAAAAACAACACAGGCTAAAAGATAGTGTCTATGTTAGCGTCAGCTAGCTATCTACAGAAGCGAGAGAAGACGGACTACATGAGACCTGAGCCAGGTGTGGTTTTATGCTAGCTCTGGAAAAAAGGACCGTTACTGGCAAAAGATCTCATCAACCGTTAACGGGAAATATTCATCCGACACGACTAAATATATCCAGTGCGACAAAAAAAAAAAATCCAGAGGTTTAAAGTCCTGGTTTTGAAATGGTCGGTTCACTCCTCATATTAAATGTGAAGTCATCTCTGACCGGTTACTTGTCTGTGCCCCCGTCTGCCTCCGTTCAAATGCAGCATGCTAATGAACAGAGAGGGAGGTGAGACAGGATGACTGGAGGACACTTAGCACCGCCTCCCTCGCTCCTCTGCATCTCCCTCCGCCTCTTCTGCTCTAAAAGAAAAATAGGGCATTCATCAGAGCATGCCCTTTGGATTTGGATTAATATGTTTTTAGAAAACATTTGGTCATCTAGCCATTTATTTGAAGAGCTGTGTTGAAAAAAAGAAGAAAATGTTTTTTAGAGAATGATCCAGACATAAATAGGATGGGAATAAGTTAAGGTGCAGCTGGTGCTTTAATGTATATGCTATGACATGCTAAACATATTCTGCTTATTTTGTTTCTTGGAAGTAGGAAATACTGGGGGTCTATCCATGCATACATTTTGTCTGCATTTACAGCATACAGCACATTAAAGCAACAAGAAAAGTCAGCTACTGACACCTGGTGGGTAATGTACAGAGAGACTACTGTAAATGTACAGCAAATGATCTGTCTATGATCTAAAAGGATGTAAAGGAAATACCAAAGGAATATATTTATCATCATTTATAGGTAAATGTATTGCGTTGACACTAGGGCGGAAACGATGAGTAGATTAATCAATCAGCAGAAAATTTGGCTGCAACTATTTTGATAATAATTAACCAATTAAGTATTTTTTTCAAACAAAAATGCCTAACATTACTAAAGTTCCCGCTTCTCTAATGTGAATTCTAATATTGTCTTTTTTATATCATTGTAAACTGAACATGTTGGGGGGTTTTGAGTGTAGGTTGGACAAAACAAGACAAAACCTTAGGCTCAAGGAAATTGTGATTATAATTTTTCACAGTTTCCTGACATTTTATGGAGCAAAGAAAAATAATTTGTCGATTTTTTTAAATCAAAATAATCAGTTGCTGCCCTAGTTGTCATCAAAACAAGTGACTGTGTATGTTTTATAACTATGCCAAAATACTAAATATATAGCATGTAAATAAAAGCCAAATCAAAAAGACTGAAATATATATTTATTATTTATCTTGCTGAATGAAGTTCTGTCGCTACTTTGATGTATACAGCTGTTAACCACGCATTTGAAAAAGAAATGCCCAGTGAACTTCAGTTTTTTACCATCGACCAGTTATTTTAAACACACCGTATTTCTTTTAACTGCGTCAGCAGCAAGGTACTGACGATGAATAGTTAAATCCAGACCACTGTCATTCACCACACAGCTCGGAGACACCAAATCAACAATTGATTAATGGCTCTAGGTGTGAATAGGGAGCAGAGGCTTTGTGACCAAATAGCCAATTAAAACGCAATCACTGATATGGGAGCTGGGGACCCAGGAACAAATAGATTATTGTATGTTCCCCTAAAACTTGTAATAAGCACATTTCAGGTGCAGCTCTCTTGGATATGCAGCAGTCCTCATTTTGAATAATGGTCGCTGTGGCTGGTGCTTCAGCTTGAGGCTGTACACTATGAGATCCTGACTAGACCTGTTGTCTTGTTTTCTGCAAAACGTGTTTGACTGGAGGGCTGTAAACTCAGCGAGTGCACATCAGGAGGTTACAGCATGAAATGCAGCTTCTCCAAAAGCTAATTTATGCCAACAGCCATACCAAAAACTATCAGAAAAAGGATTTTATTTGTTCTATTTGGCTGTCACTGTCACAATGAAATCTAAATCTTCATCTAAACATTAAAAGTTTTGTTTTTAACAGACAGTTAAAATGCTCTTTATATATAACATCAAGGGGAGGCTTCAAAGTCACACGTATGACTGTATCTTTGGCCGCCTGCAGGTAGAAGACTGATTTGGGGACATCTAACATGTTTCTACTGCAAAACTGCTGTTTGGATACTTTCTCCAGAAATAGAAATGCCACAACATCACATCTTTTGCGTACTGCATGTATCCATTTTATATATAAACTAATTTACTTAAAGCCTCTGAAAATGCTGTTTTAAATCTTGAACAGCTGCCATTGTTGCCACAAGTGACGAAGTGTAACAGTACAGCACAAGCAGAGGAGTCATGAAGTTAGAAAACTGTATCAGTAAAATCCTTTATACAGCATTAGCTAACATTAGCCACCATACACTATTGTCATACTCCAAAGTGAGGCTGGAGCAGCAAAACCCCTTAATGTATTTAAATGAGCAAGAGTGTGTTTTAATGCTCTCAAATTAAACTTTCTATTTGTAGGAAGAATAATATATATTCCTATTTTAAGTGTTTCTCTATGACATTAAATATTCATTTCTAAATGTGTGACAGTCAAAGTAAAAGTTTGGGCCTTAGTATATTTATTAGGAGTTTAACCTTCAAAAACATTAGTCAGATTCAATTGACATCAAAACTCTGGCTCGGTAGAGATGCATAAACATGGAATCACTTTTTCCCAACTGACTCCCACCCACTTTAAACCAGCGAGAAGAACATAGATAAGACAAATCAATGTGGTCATGTAGTGCCCCATTGCTCAGAATAAGGAAACAAAAAGTCAATTTCCTCCTTAGAAATCAATGAAGTTTATCTTTTCTTAGTGGTTTAAAAATCAAAAAGGGTAATTTGCCTCAGAATCTACTCAAATCTTATCTTTTCAAATCAAATTTAGCCTGTTTCTGGGGCAAACCACGCTCATCTGTAGTAACCCTATCACCCCAGCACACATGATGACGCAGATAATGAAAACCTTTCATGGCTCGTGTATAGTGCCTGCTTACCCACACAGCTCACACACAATTATTTTCTGCTCAGTCAGTGGAGGATGAGGTGGATATTTTATCGCTCAGTGTTTGCCATGTCATCTCTTTGCTGTTGGATTCATTTAACCTTGGACTGAACAGGCTGCATGTTTAATTCAAATCTATGATTCATGATGCTTTTTGAGAAGTTTTGTCACAAAGCGGCATCCACCTCCACCTAATGACTCAGTGATTACGGACCCGCAGCAGCATTCCTCACACACACACTCAGCTATAAACTACCCAGAGGAAACCCACCGACCGCCTCTTTTGGCTCAAACTCTACAGAACCAGTGTTCTCTCCACATGGAGAGAAATGGAAATGTTTCCTCGTTGGTTTTGAATCCAGCCCAGGGATAGAGTATAAAGTAAATCCACAACCACCAAGCAGCGCTGCTCTGAAATCCACAACAGATCTGACAACAAGCAGATGACCTTACAGCTCCTCCCTCAGAAAAAAATCTCTTTCTGTCTTCTTTATAAAGTAGTCTAAGTTGCCAGTTTCCTGTTAGTTATTTCACTGGAATTTACAAGTGACCACAAGCATTTTGATTTGGAGCTGTGCGGATCATGTGGCCTTGTTGGCGGTCTAATGCTGGAGATTGTAGAGTAGAGTTGCTACAATTTCCTCTTTCTACCAGAAACATCTATCTTGAATTGACTTCCCCTACTAAGGTAATATGAATAAAACTACAGGTACCATGTAGTTTTGTTAATAAGGAGAGTTCAGATCTCTCGTGCTCTTGAGTAATCCTCGTACAACAGGTCATATGCACAGAGCAAAAGAGCAGGCTTTAACACGTTTCATGAAATTCTATTGACCATAATTAGAATTACATGGTCAAAAATATTACATTACATATTACATCCTGTTGGGACAAAGAATATTTATACAAAATTTCATAGTAATTTGGCCAGTATTTGCTGAATTTTCTTATCATGCTGACCCAATGATGGAGCTTGACACCATGTCCGGAGGTGACCCAAAATCAATGAATGTAATCTGGTCAGTAGTTGTAGAGATATCTTGCCTTGGACCAAAGTGTTGAAAAGACAAACCCACATTACAATTACTTGTACATTTCCTAAATACACAGACTGTTTGGAAAAGTCTCCTTTAAAGACTGATGATCACATGGGGGAAACAGAAGTGCACCATCAGAAACATGCCAATAATATCATATCTTCATGAAAACAACTGCACAAAAACACACACCTTTCACATAAATCATCAAGCACGAGTCTCGCCTTTCTAGATGGACTAAATCATTTAAAGGTCTGACCTCTACCTTTGCAGCTGAGGTCACCCTGACCACCCCCTCTGTCTCGGAAATCAATGCATGACAATCAAATCTCCAGTTCACATGATCAAGACCCCCGGTGGTGGAGTCAAAGCCTACTTGCATAACATTACAGGGCAATAAAGACGTGTGCCCTCTGCATCCTGTAAATTCTGACATAGAGATGAATAACCTTCTATCACCATGGTAGAAATGTAGTGTCTTTTCTCTCGTCTCAAACACCAAGCTGTGCTTTATCTGGATTGTTTAACCCATGATGAGCCACAGCAGAGTCTGACGTTCTCAAGAGGAGGTTTGATGACCTTTCTGGATTCAAGGCTTGAGACCAAAAAGTAATCAGCTATTTGCAGTCCAGGCCTCGAGGCTTTGAATCCCTCTATCTGCCCTCTGTCTGGGGCTTTTTAGATCAACAACACTGCAGGGAGCCAATATTTAGGAATGCAGTGGTCCATTTTGTTTTAGGCACGGGTCATTTTATTGATGCTGTGGGGATTATTCTCCATGCTGAAATCTTTTTTCATGTTTTAAACACATGAGTCGTACACTCTCTGGCACACACTGCCAACTGCACTTTACCCACTCATCTGTGGATCATCACTCACATCCAAACACTGTGTCTATACACACACACACACACACACACACACACACACATACACACTGCATGTGTATAGAGAGCTGATTGTCTTCAGATTGAGAGGTTTACTTGGAAACATAAAACCATGATTCACCATACAGGCACGTAATGGCCCCTATATAAAACATTTCTAATCTACCATAAGGGAAGGTAGTTTATGAACATTTCTACTTTGTTCTGAGGCAGTGGAACCTTGCCATGTGCCATAATGTAATTATCACGCTTGTGACAAAGGATATCATGTGTTTCAGCTCGCCATGAGCTGTCTATAGGGTGGTTCCCTCAAGCTTATGCATGTCCATATCAGTGGATCCAATTACTGGCTTCTCAGTGACACACGGGAAGAAAAGGATGAATGCAGGGAATTTCAATATCACTGTGACATGATGTTTATGATGATAGTCTGCCTTTAAAGACACAGCGATGTCTGGTTGCCAAAGACAAAAAAAAAAAAAAAACAGTCAGTCAGTTGTCACCCCTGTGTGTGTGTTCTCATGTGTGTATGAACAGAGATCAGTTGAGCGCTCATGTAGGCTGTCCTGTTGTCACCTCCTGAAACAACACAGCACGGAATTCAGAAAAGCACCTAAACCTCTCGAGGCATGAAGCAAACAAGTAACACACACACACACACACACAACCATACACACACACACACGCACACAACCATTGATCATCTCTTTACACAGCATGCAGCATACACTATATTGATACATAGAGTGACAGACAGTCGACAGATAACCAATCGATGGTCGATGGACATTTACATTAGAAAATTCTCTGAACAGCAAAAAACACTCTTCAAGGCAAAGCAACACAGCATCCTCCACAAAACACTGACTGGTCCATTACACACTAATAGTCAAAGGCTCTGCTTCGTAATAATGAGATCTCAATGTGTCCCGGAGCCATGGAAACAAGATAATACTAGTGGAAACATTGGTAATAATGGGAATGTGTGCCTGTGTCTTTCAGTGGGTGCGAGCTTGTGTGAAATCCTGCAATTAACTGGAGTGTGTGCATGTTCTTGTGCGCGTGCATGTGTGTGCATGTGCGAAAGTAATCCAGAGAGTGTTAGAGATGCTGTTAACACTCATCTGTTGCCATAACAACTGCAGCGCCCCCACTGTTCGTGAGTTGGCTCACTGACTGGCTGACTGGAGGGCTGTCTGGCTGGTAAGCTAACTTCTGGACTCACTGTCTAAACAACAAGCAAGGTCATTGATTTACTGACAGTCGAACAAACTGCCTGTTTGAAGCGCATATATTCCATTTTTGACATTTCACAGTTAACAGTTTAACATTTCAGCAGCTGACTTCTGCAGAGGAGCTTCTGAGAATAGGAATAACACACAGACACAGTGTGATTTTCTTTTTGCTTTATTACGCAATTAAAAGGTCATTAATGTTTTATCGATGTGTGTTTGAAATGTGGGCGGCGGTTGATCAAACTAATGAAAATAGTGGCACAAATTATTCATAAATGAACTTCATTTTCAAATTACAAACAGTATAGGCTACAGTGATGTATGTATTATGAAAGGGAGGTGGTCAATGTATTTATAAATGTTCTGATCTTTATGGGGCAAGACTGACACCTAGTGGTAAAGATACCAAACAACATCTTAGAGGCTTAGACCCGCTACCTTGTCTCTTATGCCGGTCTACTTCAAGAGACATGTACATTGTTTTAAATGGCAATTGAGTTATATTGCCAGTCTGTTTTACAGTTACTAATTGTAATTTTAACATTTGAAAAATACAGTGAGCTCCTGACAACAGGCTACTGGTATGGAGCCTGGTAGGTAAAGAGTTGACATGTTTGAAAATTCAAGTATCAGTTATTTGTGTCCTCGAAAGACATGTTTACGACAAACCGAAGCTGAAAAATGGCCAATGTAGCATCAAAGTGCTTTAAAAGGAGAGTAAGAACAAATGAAAGCTATACGATAATATGAATGTTAATTTAAGGGAATTATTCTTATATTCTAAATACTCCATTGAGCTTTAAACCATGCTCAAGCATTAAATTCATGAGAAACTGGGTCTTCAACAAACAGCACTTAAGCTTATCGGTCTTGTCATCAAATATCACATCCATTTAGATCAGACCTCTCAAATAATTGGAAAAATACTTTGTTATAAAAATATAAAAGTTGTATAATGTAGCCTTTGTTTAAGTGTACATGTCTCTCGTATAGTTCAATGTAAATCTGTAAATTCTGTATGCTTTGTTTTTGTGTTTTCTTTTTTGTTATGTTTGATACTCTTGTTAAATATAAGATGTTGAAATTATCATTCGTCTATGTGATCATCTGAACTATATATTTCTCTGTACAATATGTAGGCCTATATTTGAAATATTATCATTTAAAAATAAACTATTTTATATGCATTATTGGTATTTGGCACGAGTGTAACAAAAACATATTGCCAAAATGTCAAGTAATAATGATGTTTAAAAAGAATGGTGCAATTCATAAAATCAAGCAAATTGCACTAAACAATGAACAACCAAACAAACAAATCTGGTTCCTTCTCCCTAACTGCCCCACAAAATAATACTGCTATAATATTTTAACGCTGCTAATTTAAAAGGCAAGATTGGACTTTAATAAGCTAACCCTTTTATTTGTGATATAGCTAAAGCGGAATTGTTGTAGTCATGAATCGGGTTGTACGGACACATTTGATGTTACACACTCACCTCGGCTGGTCCAATCAGAAGGCGAGTCTCCACGACGTCATTCCGTACATGTGACTAACTGACATGGAGGCCTCCATGCTCACGTCTCGACTGTAACAGCCCTCACTGACACCCAGATACTTTACTTTGTTTTCGTGTTTCTGTAGATATGAGGTATTTGCTCCGACTGGGGGACTCGTTTGTCCGCCTTCATGTCCGCTTATGTCACCAAAGTGTTTACAACAAAAATGCACATCTACGAAGACTGGTAGTGGACCTTGGGGAGAAGTGAGTTGACTTTCCCGGCTTTCTTTCTCTAACAATTAAGAATGAACTATTACGTGATGTTTGCTTCTAGCTATTTGTTTCTGTACCCGCTGCTTTGGTATCCTCACGTTTACTCAAGCTTTTAACCAGACCCGGAACAAAACACCGGGTTGTGTTTGGTGTCCAGAACAAAGAGTTACATAGTGTGTGTCACCTCACTGCATGTACATATGACTGTGGTTTTAGTGTCTGAGACATGGTTGATGTGGTTTTTGTTGCAGGAAACTTGAGATCTCTACAGGGAGGTTTGCTAGATTTGCTGATGGATCTGCTGTGGTAAAGGTACATAAAACAAATGTCAACAGTTGTTTGTTGCACGTCGTCTCTAATCAATATTCTTCATACATGATTGCACTATAATTCCCCAACATCCCATGTTGTAATTTTACTGTACCTATACACCATACAAATGATGTTCGTCCTAGAAAAATGATGCCTTCGGTGTGGCTCTTCTGAGGTTCCTCCGCCCCTCGTTTCCTCTGTTGTTAACTAAGTATTACTAGTCAATAATTGAGTCTTGCATATTAAGAAATGTATTCATACATATTATGTGATGTTACTTTGGCCTGACACTTTCTCAGTTTTCAGATGAGGTTTATTTAAACCTTTAATTTATAAGACTTATGTCATAAAGGCTTATTATTTAACCCACTAGGGAGCCTCCGGCGACATTTGTTTGTGATAGTTTGGTTGAACAAATTAATTTAGGAATATGCACTATGTCAATTTTGAGCACCTCAAAAAACACAAACAGGGAAACATCTTAGGTAATAATGCAGAACCGACACTGAGGGTGTTATCAGTGATATCGTGCTTCAGTGGGGTATATTGCCTAATAAATTGTCTAGTAATTAAATGAACACAATCCAGTTGCCACATAATATGGGAATATGGGTGTCTGGGGTCAGTTAGCCCACTTTGCCCAATTGGTTATTTTTTTCCGCTCAAAACACAGTTTTTTTTAAAAATGTATATATATTAGTAACCTCTTTCTCTTTTTCAAGCTGGGAGATACCTCTGTGATGGTGACTGCCGTGAGCAAAACCAGACCATCTCCGTCTCAGTTCATGCCTCTTGTGGTATGTTCTCTAACGTTACAGTAAAGTTCCCAACCTGTGTTTCTTTTTAGACTATTTAGAATATTTCTGAGTGAATGTCCTCTTTGGTTGACAGGTGGACTACAGGCAGAAAGCAGCTGCTGCAGGTCGAATCCCCACTAACCATTTGAGGCGAGAGCTGGGCATCACGGACAATGAGATCCTCACCAGCAGACTCGTAGGTGAGGTGATCAGAAGGTGTTTTTGTTGGTGTATTTCTTATACGTGTGCTGATGTTGTACTTCGATCGAGTGCTTTGACTGACAGTTCCTCGTGTTTCTGTTGCTCAGACAGATCGATTCGACCGCTGTTCCCTACTGGTTACTTTTATGATACTCAGGTCAGTTCAGTTTGAAATTGTTCATCATTATGTGGTTATAGTTTTGCTTTAATTTGCCTTTTGGACAAAGATGATACTAAAGGAATACTTCACCCACAAAACGATCATTTGTATATCAGTTACTCACGCTGTGTTCCCTTGAATTTGTGAAGATGAAGAAAATGTATGATGAATTGAAGCCGCGTTTAACATCAGCAAAACAACATGAAATCATCCGTTTACAAACTAACACAACTCGTGATCCGAGTCTCATTTAGCCAGTTGTATGTTCAAAACAAAGTTTTCTTCAAGAATTCACGGTAACACATGGGTGATTAATTGATATACAAAGGGTCATTTTGAGGGTGAAGTATTCCTTTAATGTGTGTGTAACATGTGTCTGTTCTTGTCTCCTGAAGATCCTTTGCAACCTCCTGGCAGTTGATGGCGTCAATGATCCAGATGTGCTGGCTATTAATGCAGGTGAGTTAAGTCTCAGCCGTCCATGTTTTCCACAGAGCATTGTTTTTCAGATCACTAACTAAAACAATATTTTCTTTTGTTAAAGCTTCCGCTGCTCTTTCCCTGTCTGACATCCCCTGGAATGGACCCATAGGTGAGGAACACACAACACATTTACCGATCCACACATATTTTGATTTATTGACCTTAAATTGACCTGGTTTTCACTCGTCTGTTCCATTTCTATTCCTGGGAAATTGACTGTATGCCTAAACCTAGCTTGGGACTACTTTTGTGTTTGTGTTTTTTCAGGTGCTGTGCGTGTGGGCATGGTGGATGGACAGATGCTGATCAACCCCACAAGGGCAGAGATGACTTCCAGCAGTCTTAACCTGATTGTGGCCGGAGCCCCCAGCAGTCAAGTGGGTAAGTTGGTAAACACTATAAAAACCCACAGGAGAAGCTCAGATGTGTATTTACTGAAACAACAACAGTCATTTAGTATTAGTACTTTTGTATGAACATGTCATAATCCTATAAACTAACAGCTGCTTATAAATCAGTTGCAAAATGTAGGTTCCAAGCCAAGTAGCCTTTCTTTGCTTTTTATATATATATATATATATATATATATATATATGTGTATATGTGTGTGTGTAGATGTCATCACCGCAGATGTGCTCAGCATCTGCAGTTCACAGCTCAGTGTCTCAGATTATTAATTGGCCTCTCTTCTGTCGATCTGATCTCCTCCCGTTAATGTGACTCTCTGTCTGCCAGTGATGATTGAGGCTTCAGCTGAGAACGTGCTGCAGCAGGACTTTTGCCATGCGGTGAAGGTGGGAATCAAACACACCCAGCAGATCATACTGGCCATCCAGCAGATGGTGCGAGAACAGAAGATCACCAAGCGCACCCCGGTCAAGATCTTCCAACCCCCGACTGACATGGTGGAGCACGTTCGGCAGTAAGACCCATGATGAAGCTGTTTTCTATTGTTCCAGAGTGAGGAAGTGAATGAGCACCAGGACTTTATTTAGATATCATTCACAAAATAAAACTAAATAAAATTCTCAAAATTACATTTTGGTGGTCAAAGGTCACTGTGACCTCACAAAACACAATTTTTGCCAGAATTCAACAATTCATATGCTAATTATGAAAATGTAATTGTCTGATAGGATAAAACGATGACGTGGATTTAAACTGCCATTTATTGAGTAATGTTTTGCTTTTCCTTTTCTCCCTTGCAGATTAGCCTCACATAAGATTTATGCTGTTTTCACTGATTACACTCACGATAAGGTAAATTCATTTGTTTTGTTTCTTGAAGTAAACTAAAGCAGCTTGTCACTGATGTTTCTCTTCTCTGTGATATGACAATGTCTTTTGTATTTCAGAAGATTATCTTCTCTCTTGATCAGTAATAATCTCATCACCTTGTTTTTAGATTTCAAGAGATGAAGCTATCAACAAAGTTCGACTAGAAACTGAAGAGAACGTAAAAGGTATAATTTTCAGTGTTTATGTTGCCCCCCCCTCACACAATCAGATGTTTATATTTATTATATTTCAATTCATTTGGGTCTGTGTACTTAATTTGTCTTCATATGTGTCAGCTGAACAGTGTGAATGATGTCTCATGTGTAGAAAGATTCCCTGAGGCTGAGCACTTTGAAGTCATTGAATCCTTCAACACTGTGAGCAAAGAAGTCTTCCGCAATTTAGTGCTTAATGAGTACAAGAGGTAAGCTGGCCGTGATATGAATGTATATTCTTATGGCCCATTATTTGCCTTTTGTAACTGGAATATAACATTTTTTATATTTTCCATGTTGTAGATGTGATGGGAGGGAGTTGACTGCTTTAAGGAACATTTCTTGCGACGTGGACCTCTTTAAACCTCTGCATGGCTCAGCTCTGTTCCAGAGAGGACAGACGCAGGTAGGTGCAGAGCAGGAAGGCCACGGGAGCTTCATTTGAAAGATAAATTTTGTTGAAAAAAAAGAATACCATTGTGCCCAAATTTCATTCCTCGTCCTCTTTCTTTTCTTTATACAGGTGCTGTGCAGTGTCACATTCGATTCCCTGGAATCCAGTATCAAAGCAGATATTATCACCACAGCTTTGAGGTAAAGTGTGAACTCATTTTCACACATAAAACCATATATTCCCGCTATCATCAGGGCAGTTCAGATAGTGCTGGCCCTCACTTTTCAAGAACATTGACTATCTGTCCATATCTGACCGTCATCACACAGGGTTTCGTCCAAATCACCCACGCAGACTAAAATAAACCATGGAAAGTATTTGAAAAGACCATTTAACCCATATCTTCCATTCATTTTCTTTCTGCAGTGGCGTCAAATCCAAAAATTTCATGCTTCATTATGAGGTGAGTAAAATCCTGTTTTCATTTTTGGAGTCACAGGTTATTATGATTGATCATTTGATTGTTTATCTTTTTAGTTTCCATGGTGAATTTAAAATCAACGTTGCCTTTATTTTCAGTTCCCTCCATATGCAACTAATGAGACTGGAAAGATGGGAGGCACCAACAGGAGAGAGCTTGGACATGGTTTGTCTTCAAATTTACAACTTCTTGTATTCAGTGTCTGCTAAGCACTCTTTCCCCTCAGTAATCTTCTGGACTAAGACTGTGTGTATGTTGTGTTTGCTCATGTTCATGTTTGTGTATTCCCAGGGGCCCTGGCTGAGAAAGCTCTGAGACCAATCATTCCTAAAGACTTCCCTTTCACTATCCGGGTCACATCTGAGGTGCTGGAGTCAAATGGTGAGTGTGGTGTGACGCCGTTTTTAAAGTGTAAAAACACCACTAAAATGTGTTCATTGTCTGGCAGAATTTCTCAGACGGGAACATAATAATAATAATAATAACACAATGTCCGAAAACTTACATTTTTATTTTGAAACACCTCTTTATCCCTCTCAGGATCCTCCTCAATGGCTTCAGCATGTGGAGGCAGCCTTGCTCTGATGGATGCAGGTACTGCAGTGGAGATGCATGAATTTGCTTTTTTACACTTGATAACCTCTGTTGTGAAATTTAAATTTATATTTTTATTATTTAACTGAACTTTAATGCTGCCAATAAAACTGCCAGTAAAACAGTCAATTCTATTTAGGATTTTTTATTTTATTTTAAGAATACAATTTTTAAATCTAGGTTGTATTAAAAGTCCTACAGTAGCAATTTTGAAAATGTTTTATTTGTTGATTTAATATTTGGTAGTTATTTGCAGTATCAGTATTAGTTTTACTGATTCTTATTATGCTACTCAAGCAAATTAAAGATTGAAAGATAGGAAAGGATTTCATTCAAATTTAATAAAGTAAAATGTTGTGATAATGTATAGCAAATATGTCCAAATGTGTGTCTCCCAGGTGTGCCCATCTCCTCTGCTGTGGCAGGTGTAGCAGTTGGCCTCATCTCCAAGCCCAACCCAGAAAAACCCACTGAGATCCAGGACTACAGACTGCTAACTGATATTCTGGTACACACAGTGCAACTGTAGCTAATGTGTGACCAATGTATAACAACCAAGTGGAAGAACGAGTGTAGTATGTTGAATATGAACTAATTATTCTTTTTTTAAACAGGGAATAGAGGATTACCTTGGAGACATGGACTTCAAATTGGCAGGAACAAGCAAGGGCATCACCGCTTTGCAGGTACTGTGTCTGATAACTCGTAGCAAGTGTCTAAATAAACTTTATTGGCTTACTATGTAACTGAAAAGAACAGGAAAACAATAAATTAACCTGAAAAGATATCAGTTTTTTTATTGAAAATATTTCACCCGTCCCATTTTCAGTGCTGTGTAAATATATGTGGTGCTTTGTGAAACATTAAATAAGACACCTGGGAAGGTTGCTTATCATAGATACATGTTGTATTATTTATTATTATAAGAAACTGCAACTCTTGGGGCATCTGAATTGAGGGTCTAAGGATGAAGAGTGCCGTATACCGATTTGTTAAACCCCCTTGAAGCACATTTTGTGATTTGGGATTTATAAAATAGTCTTGACTTGTTGAGCTCTTAATGCTTCTTTATGTTTCGCCCTATGGTGGATATTTTACACTCCTTTATTTAACCTCCAGGCTGACATGAAGATCCCAGGTTTGCCTTTGAAGGTGGTCATGGAGGCTATTCAACAGGCCACAGGTAAGATCACCTTTCAGTGAAGCGAAACATTTTACACTAAAGAATTAGGTGTGAACATATTGTTTGGTGGCTTGATGGATTTTGTTTCAATATTATTATATTCCAGTGGCAAAGAGGGAAATCTTGAGTATCATGAACAAATGTACCGCAAAACCAAGAGAGACCAGGAAGGCGAATGGACCTGTTGTTGGTAAGTTCTGTATTTGAACATATGCACATCTTACAGCAAGATGGACACACGTCTGGGTGAAGATAGGATTCAAATAGGCTTTAAACTTGCAATAGGTCAGAGACTGGTGTGAAAGGTTTAATGGTATAACTAGTTAGTATGTGTAAGACGAGTTGAGCTAGTTAAGTAGGGCAGCTGGACCGCTGAGCGAGCCATGGCATCCAGATGAAGCTGCCACTGTCTGCTCTTTGCTTGGGTGAGGAGTTAAAGGTAAGTTAGGTCAGAGCTAGGGAAGAGAGACCCACTGCAGGGCCACTGAAAGGTCAAAACATTCAATTAACATAAGTTCACAACACTTTTTACTGTGTTCTGGCAACTGATATGTGTGAGTTTTAATTTGTCTTCAGAAAAGGTCCGGGTGCCGGTTTCCAAACGAGCCCACTTTGTTGGTCCAGGGGGCTACAACCTGCGCAAGCTACAAGCTCAAACAGGTAACAAGTAATTAACAGTCATATTAACCTGAATCAGAAAACCCACCAGGAACAGGACATTTTTCTGAATGAAACATGGCACTAATCAAACATCAGTTTTCCTTTTTTCACACAGCTACACAATTCAGATCCTTAACAGACTGTTGAATCTGTTTGTCTGTCTTTTCTTCTTGAGGTGTGACGATAAGTCAGGTGGACGAGGAGACTTTCTCTGTGTTCGCTCCAACACCAGGAGCCATGAGTGAAGCCCAGGAATTCATCAGTGAAATCTGCAAAGATGATGTGAGTCTCTCACCACTTCAAGGGAAATGCTGCACATTTTAGAAAACCGTATGTTGAACCCATAACAAAGAGCACTTAGAGCAACACAGTGCTGAGAACGAGTGACATTGATCTGAACATGAGGCTGTTTGCATGTGTATGTAAGTGAATGTACTATATGTGCATGAACATGCGTGTGTATTTGTTTTGTGTTGCAGCAAGAACAGCAGCTGGAGTTCAGTGCGATCTACACTGCCACCATCGTTGAGATAAGGTAAACCAGTACATTGCGATGTTTTCTGTAAGACAGTATTTGATGCCAGTCATCAGCACACACTTTGAACATGTTTTGTTTTTTTGATTTTTATGAAAATTGTCTTCATGATCTCAATAGAAGTAGAAATAAATCAAACCTTTAGCATTCAAACAGCTGATACTGAGCCTTTACCTGCTCTGCTTCAGGGACATTGGTGTGATGGTGAAACTTTATCCCAACATGAGTGCTGTCCTGCTGCACAACTCACAACTGGACCACAAACGGGTCAGTGAACTCTGCATACTGTTGAGCCTGTGTGTCCGTGTTTCTGTGAGTGTTTGAGAATGAAATCACGACTTACAGGGGATTTCTTTGTATCTTCCTCTTTTAGATCAGACATCCAAGTGCTTTGGGTTTAGAGGTGGGGCAACAGATACAGGTACGTGTCAATAACTACATGCTGTGTTGTCAGAAGTAGCCTCCTGTGTTTACATTCTGGGCTTATTGTCTCTGACTGGACTTATGCTAACAGGTCAAATACTTTGGACGGGACCCAACAGACGGCAGGATGAGACTTTCACGGAAGGTGCTCCAGTCTCCTGCTGCGACTGTCGTCAAGACAATGAGTGAGAAACAGAGCATCACCATGGATCCAAGCAGCAGCCACACGACCAACACCGATTTGTGACTCCCCAACACAACGGCTAACTTCTGGCTAACGGAGTAGATTTAAGCTACAAAACAGTTCTATTCACAAACTTTTCTAGAGTTTTACTCTGCTGTTGTGGGTAAAGAAAGTGATTAAACTGCACTGGTGTGAACTACAGCTCTGCAAATACCGTCCTGCAGTCATCGTGCTTCAGTTGATGTGCACAAACTGAGAAGAACGCTTGGATGATAATCAGACGCACATTTTCAAGAATTATAAATCTGTTTTTATTTTCAAGTATCTTCTTCTGTGGTGTCTGTTTTTTCAGATTTACCACCTCAGCTGTCTGACAGCCTCAAACAGGAAGAGGGTTTTCTTTCGGTTTCCCCCCCACAGACTTATTCTTATTGACGTGTGTGATATTACTGCCTCTTGTGGTATGGGACTTCCATATTTGGTGTCCACTTTGGCAGTTTGTTCTCTAAGCTGCCAGGATCAAGATATGGACAAAGAAAGCAAAACATTGAGAGATGGGTACAGTTTACAAAAACTATATATATTCCCTTTATGTTGCATTTGCAGTATATGTGAGTCCCTTGTAATTAGAACAATTTCGGGTTGCTTTGTAGTGGTAAGATTCACAACCATTTCTACCAAAAAAATACCACGCACACATCAAAAACCAGACTTTGATCTAGCCAACAAAAAAAAAACGCATAAGTGCCACAAATTGTACTCGTAGAGGAAAAAGGTCAATACAACCAATCTGTATAATACAGGTTTTACACTATAAAACACAGGTTACAAGATAGGATGAAGAAGAAAATGCAATGTAATGAAAATGGATAATACCTTTTTATTGAAAAATTCTGTTTTGCTGCACCATTAACCAGGCAGTGGTCCACACCATTTTAGTTTGAAGACATTTCCCTGGAGCGCGCCTTGTTAAAAAAATAAATACGTTTTTTAAAATTTAAATTTATCGCCACTCTTTATTTGGTGGCTCAAATGGGACATACACAAGGACTTCATCTCCAATTGTTCTTCCCATGAAGACAAATGCTTGTTATGTGGAGGGTTCAGTCGCTCGGGATAAATTATCTGATGCGGGACGGTTTGCCACACACGCGGGCTGCACAGCCCGGAGGCTCAGGAAAGTGGGAAATACCCATGTCAGGAGTTTCTGTCTGGATCTGGTCCCCTGTTGGTGATTTATGTGACAGACTGTAGAGTTGCTGTTGTAATTATATGGCCTCTGGCAGAATATGTAATTGTATGTATAACTCAACCCTAACCTTGTTGCAGCAATATGTACCAACATAAGATGTAATCTCCATGGGGTGACAATTGAGACAATTTTAATGCAATTAATTAAACGCTGTTCATGCATACACTGACATTTAGCGTATGTTGTGCACAGGAAACAATTTTCTGATTAATTCAAAGAACAGTCCCCTGTACGGTCCAACGCTGCTTGTAGCATTATCTGTTGTTTAAGGAAGGGAAAGTACAGCACTTACTGTACTGCAGCATGGAGGTTTATTTATTTTATTCGGGATGCTCAATATCTGAACTAATAAACTGAGGTGGTATTGAAATACGTTGTGTGTCTGTTTGGCAAACTCTCTGGTCCGAGGTGTTTAGGAATTCAATCATTAATTAAAAAATAATGTGAAGAACTTCTTTTTCAGCAAGAAAGATTATGGCCGATCCCTCCCGCCCTGGACACAAGCTTTTTTGATTTGAATTAATATATTATAAATAATTGTATTTATATAGCCCAATATCACAATCACACATTTGACTTGAGGGGTTTTACAGACTCTACTCTGTCCTGAAGCCCTCACTTCAGGTAATCTCCCCCCCCAAAAAAATGGAAGAAACCTCAGGAAGAGCCGCTGAGGAGGGATCCTTCTCACTGGATTTACAAGCGTGCGATAGATGTTGTGTGTACAGAATAACCAGCATAATAAAATGACAGTATAGACAACGTAAACTGTATAAATGTAAACAAACACTCCCCTGCAGTGTTTGGCATTCTCCACATCTGACTGGATGTGTTACATTAATGCACTCTTTTACTTCATAGTGTTAATATGAGCACACACCATCCTTATTATTTCACACACTGTTCAGCTCTTTCAATTTACGTTTTTTAAATTTATTTTTTTTTACATATTTTTGTTTATTTCATATTATGTTTTCTATTTATTTTTTATGATGCTTGGCTTTGGAAGTAGATGTCTCTTTTTTTTTTTTTTTTTTTTTTTAAATGTTCTCTTACTATGTTAATTAAGTTATTTACTGTCATGTGCACAACAATTACAGAGGAGCAGTCATTGACAAAGACCATCTTGGATCTCAGCACTCTGTCTCTCTATCTACAGAGTAAACAGGTGTTGAACAGTAAGTACAAATACATACAGTACAGTGACAGCAAAGTATGTGTATGTATGTAGCCTATGTAAAAAAAAAATCCTCTTTCTGACACATCTTTCTACACAAGTCATCTCCATGTAATTGCTGCTGCTGTTACTTGTCTTGCCTGAAGGTGGCGCTTTACATTTGTGGCGCTGCGGTTCTGCCATTGGATGAAGTCGCTCGGAGGAGGAGACCCCGCGGCAGTTAGCCCTTGATTGACGTCGAAGAAGAAAAAGAACACAAGATCGGATTACAAGATGGCGGTCTGTGGACGTTAGCAAGAAGGCCGTTAGAGTTGTTGTGTTCTCTGTGAATTTTACTGTTTGATAATAGGCCTCCTGTTGAGTTGTTTCACATCGTGGACGTAATGTGTTTATGAAATAGCTACTGATACATTTCGCCGCTATTGTGAACTTTACTTAGACGTGCATGTTTTATAACATGCGGGTGGAAACAAAGTTAACAGGTCGAGGGTAGGAAAACACCAGACGGGGTGAGGTGATAGCTTGTTAGCAGCCTGCTAGCCTGCTAGCTCCGACTCGGTTAACCATGTCGGACACTCGGCGGCGAGTTAAAGTATATACGCTAAATGAAGACCGACAGTGGGACGATCGGGGTACCGGACACGTTTCGTCTACGTTTGTTGAACGGCTGAAGGGAATATCATTATTAGTTCGGGCCGAATCAGACGGTAAGTTCCTAGTTAGCTTAGCCGCATTGACGTTACGTTGGCTAGCGTTAGCACGCTAACTTCTTGTTGTTCGGACAGAATTGGCCACTATGTGTACTTGATTAACTTATAAGAATTGTGTCTTTGAATTCGCTGCAGCGTTCAGAGCCAATTGTTTGTAACTGTTGGAACAACCAGTATCGGCACTGCTCGTAGATAAAAGGCAATAATTTATTGAATAGCTGCTGCTAGCAAGCTCGTTAGTTTAGCAGGCGACGTGATCTCAGTAGCATGGGGGGCCTTCAAAGTCTAGTCTTAAATGTACAAACTTGCTATTGCTCAGGATAGTAAACCATTATAGGTCCATTCACAGATCACCCCAAAAAATGAATAACATTTGAATAGGCTAGCGATAATATAAGCCCTTCTGTTGTTAGTTTCAACTTTGTATTTTTTGCAACATTGTTTTATTCAGCCTTTCACATTGTCTACTAAGCGTTAAATGCCCTCTGACTGTAAAACAGAGCAATTGTCCGTAACCTTCAAGAATAGGTTACATTATCACGTGATAATTTTTGTTGTGATCATTCGCACTAGCTCGGAAATGAAGTTACCCAAGTCTTTGTGTTCTAGGATCTCTACTATTGGAGTCGAAGATAAGCCCGAATACTGCATATCAGAAACAACAGGTAAGAATAGATCATCTTGAGTCTTGATCAGCTACAAAAGGCATGCATACCTCCAGTATTTTCACAGTTAAAGTGTGAGAATGTTATCATTTCAACATGAGACTTGTTGCTGGACAATTACTGCTACAGTGATGCAGTGCAGACAATGAGATGTCAGTGTCTGGTCCGAGTGTAAACCTGGAAACAAGCAATAGACAGATCACACTATTAGTATTTACAATACCAGCAAACTATATGATTTTGGATAATAGATCTGATTGTAGACAAAGCAATCTCTTTCATAATTTTAACAGATTTGAAAAGGCATGAAAGTGATTGTATGCAATATGCGAGTTCTCACTCTTTTTGTAGCGTATTGTGAGAATTTGAGCGCATGCAACTATGTTTGAGTGTGTCCTGTGACTATGATAAGCATTTCTTTGTAAACAGTTTGATGTTTCTTTCTCCTCCTGCCAGGACACACTGATTGTCTGGTCGGAAGCAGATAATTATGACCTTGCCCTAAGTTTCCAAGAAAAGGCGGGCTGTGATGAGATATGGGAGAAGATTTGCCAGGTAAAGTCAATTCATTTTTTTCAAGTTTTGTGCATTCTTTTAAAACATTTACTGGGGAGTACTCTTCTGGTACTGATATTTAAGTGACACTACCACAAAGGGTAGGAGGCAGGGCATTGATACTTGCAGTTTAATTCTTCAATTCATATCTACCAACTATTTATTTCCCAGGTTCAAGGCAAGGACCCTGCCCTGGACATCACCCAGGACCCCATTGATGAGTCGGAGGAGGAGCGCTTTGAGGAGATTCCAGAAACAAGCCACCTGGTGGAGCTCCCTCCGTGCGAGCTAAGCCGACTGGAGGAGATCGCTGACCTGGTTACCTCTGTCCTGTCTTCGCCCATCCGGAGGGAAAAACTTGCCCTGGCCCTGATGAGCGAAGGCTACATCAAGAAACTCCTGGGTCTCTTCAGAGTATGTGAGGACCTGGACAACAGGGAAGGTCTACATCACCTCTATGAGATTGTCCGGGGTGTCTTGTTCCTCAACAAAGCGGCCCTCTTTGAGGTGATGTTCTCTGATGACTGTATCATGGATGTGGTGGGCTGCCTTGAGTATGACCCAGCACTGGTTCAGCCTAAACGGCACCGGGAATTCTTGACCAAGACAGCAAAATTTAAGGAGGTGATCCCTATCACAGACTCGGAGCTGCGGCAGAAGATCCACCAGACCTACCGGGTGCAGTACATCCAGGACATCATCCTGCCCACGCCCTCTGTTTTTGAGGAGAACTTCCTGTCCACACTCACCTCCTTCATCTTCTTCAACAAGGTGGAGATTGTCAGTATGTTGCAGGTAATAATCCAAACCAGGTAACTTATACTATTCTTTAACACACAATTTATTAATAAGCTACTATCTTTTTTTTTTTTTTTTTTGTGCCAATCGTCTTTGCCAGTTGAACGTGTTGCAGTTGAACATTTCTGCATGCACAGTGTTTTCCTTAATGTATAATCAGTTGCCACTGATTGAAATTAGTTTGAAAGGTGCAAGAGAACCTGCCCTGTGGTTACAAACAAAAACATAGCTCATACTGTATGATAAATCAATAACTAAATTTCCATAGACATGCTGTCATCAAACGATGCTTATGGCCACTCAGGGGACTTTTTTTTTAAATTCATTGTAGCTTTTGTGGAAAGATGTGTTTGTACATAAAGTTTTGTAATTGTGATGATTTAAACCAGTCCAAATATAGAATAATGAAAAAAACAAGTTGAAAGGTCTTTCAGAAAATGAGTTGGGGTTTATTGTATTGCTTGTAAGTGGATTACAATATGGATCTTATGTGAGGCAAGTGTTTGTTTATCAAACAGGAACCATACGATCATTTTCATGATGTAAATGGTACTGTTTGCGAGAACGATTAATTTATGTATCCACATGTTTTAGGGCTAATGAGTGGCCGTCTATACAAATCATGGATTCTCTGTGTTGTTGGAATAGCTCACTTTATTTAATATTTTTGTAACTGCAAAACTTGAATACAAACAAACTATCCAGGATTCAGTTTTGCATTCCTCTTTTTGTTCGTCTTTGTATTTGATATCTTAAACCTGTTTTTCATGTTCCACAGGAGGACGAGAAGTTCCTAACGGAGGTCTTTGCACAGCTCACAGATGAAGCCACGGAGGACAGTAAAAGGAGAGAGCTTGTGAGTGATGTTGGCTTTCATTTCTGTGGGAATGGAATGGGCTCAGTATTGCTGTTCTTGATATATGGATTGATTCTGCTGTCTGTCATGCCTTTTCTTTTGCAAGAGTTAAACATTTACTGACAGTGTTCTGTAATGATTTTGTTGTGAATTCTTACAACTGTGGTAACATTATTCATTCAATAGTGTAGGCTCTCACTGAGAGTGAAATAGGAAATCATTCATTCTATTGGTCAATGCAGTCGTCATTAATTCAACTTTTGAAAAGTTTCTCACCCTGGAATAGGGAAGATGACTGTGCTTGAGTCCAGAAATACATTCTCCCACTGCTGCACAATATCACAAATGAAACAATGCTTGGAGATAGTATTTTTGTCAATGATCTTTAACTGTTTGCTTGAATCTGTCAAATGCTGATCAATCGTTACATCTTTTGTTTTTCTCTACTCCTCAGGTGAACTTTGTCAAGGAATTCTGTGCTTTTTCACAAACGTTGCAGCCACAAAACAGGGATGCTTTCTTCAAAACTCTGGCCAATCTTGGCATTTTACCAGCTCTTGAAATAGTCATGGTATGTAGGCATGTGTAATTGATGGATGAATGCGTTTGTTGTCTTTTGTACTGTTTTTATTGCAGGGATTTTATACTGCAAACACCAATGTCCACTGCAAATATCCCACAGGGTCAATAAAGCCTATCTATCTTAACTTATGTTCTGGGCGTGACATGAATGTAAATATGTAAGTTGCTGTGAATGCAACAGTTCCTTGGTTTAACATACTGCATATTAGTTTTTTTTGCCTATGACTGATCAAACTGGGGAAACATTATATAGTGTTAAATTCTCTCTTGTTCTGGCCTTAACTCCTATTTTTCTCCTGTTCAGGGAATGGATGACCTGCAGGTGAGGGCAGCAGCTACAGACATTTTCTCTTACCTGGTGGAATTCAGCCCCTCCATGGTCAGGGAGTTTGTCATGCAGGAGCCACAGCAGACAGACGACGTAAGCGTCTCAACATCACTTTTTAGATGCCAGGGAATTGTATAGTGCATTTGTAAAGTTGGTTGATACTTGTATGAAATGTTGTATACTTAGTACAAACATACTCTCTACAGCAGAGGTCTTTAACAGGGGGTCAGCAACCCCTAGGGGGTCCGTGGAGGTACTGCAGGGGGCCATGAAATTTTGAGTTGATTTAGACCAAACAAAAGACAGATTTACATGAATATATGAACCTGTGTATTAATTGCATAACTTAGTATTGAATGCACAATAACAGGGTAGCTATGTTTATACATGGTACAAGGCCCAGTTTATTATAAAACACATTTTTATACAATATATATAGTAGGGGGTCCCTGCTCCATCTCCATCAGTTTTGGGGTCCTTGGCCTGAAAAATGTTGAAGACCCCTGCTCTACAGTATTTCCCTGATCCATTTTTTTTATAGCTCTGTGCGACATCATTTTTTTTTTTTACAAACGTTTCATGTGCACAAATAACTGCACATGGCAAACGCCTCCTCCTAAGCACTTAGTAATTGAGGTGAACTGTAAATATCAAATGGGCTTTTTAAATCCTCTGTGATTGAGCACCTTGCTTTACCCGAGTCTATGACATATATAATGGAGTAAAATAAAAAAGTGGCTGGACAAGAGGCCTACGACTGGCA
>CALSCE010009347.1:5319296-5403349 GCA_943593645.1 Bovichtus variegatus
TAGTTATGGACCAGAATGCATCGTTACACTGTTTTCTTTTGTTCACAGGACGTCCTGCTGATAAATGTTGTGATCAAGCAGATGATTTGTGACTCTGACCCAGAGTTGGGAGGGGCTGTCCAGCTCATGGGTCTGCTCAGGACGCTCATTGATCCTGAGAACATGCTTGCTTCCACCAATGTAAGCAGAACCAACACACCAAGAATTTTAATGGTGACCAGCTATAAAATTGCGTATTCATGACCAGGATCGTGTCTATATCGTATCATATTTGAAATTTTATTTCCCTAAATCATGTTGCCCCCAGACACACTGCAAACCCGGTAACACTAAAACATCAACAGCACTGATCAAATCTTGTCATCTGTTTCCTTTTAGAAAACTGAGAAGACAGAATTTCTGAGTTTCTTCTACAAGTACTGCATGCATGTCCTTACTGCTCCTCTGCTGGCCAACACTGCACATGACAAAATCTCAAAAGGTGAGCTGGGGATGGCGGCCTCATATACACTGAACTGATATGATGCAGACTGTGAGATAAACAGAGGATTTGATTGATTATATTGTGTGATGGCCTTTCAGATCTGCAGGAGGGATCAGCTAAGATCAACCCGGTCTGTCCAGGTGGGTGTCATATGACTTAACCTCAAAATCATGTCATAGTTTACTGGAAATTCTTAGTCTTGGATTCTCGTTTTAGTCTCACCTATCTTTCACCTGTACCCACCAGAAACGGGTGAAATAAATAACGAAATACCTCTTCATTGAAACTTAAATTATGTGGCTGTGATTTTCTACATCATATGAACAGTACCAGAGCGGCAAAGCATTATACCCAATGTTGTTTTTGTTTTAAATAACTTACAATACAATCTTCTGTATTATAGGATTGCACTCATGCTTTAAATTGAATAATTGAAAATAATTGGGCTTGAGTTTGGAAAAATGGCAGGGCTGTAAGGTGTAGTCTGCATTGCTTATTCGCTTTGTTGTTTTATTTTGTGTAGACAACTTCCAGACAGCTCAGCTGCTGGCACTGATCCTGGAGCTCCTGACTTTCTGTGTTGAACACCACACTTATCACATCAAGACCTACATCATGAACAAAGACCTGCTCAGGAGAGTGCTGGTGCTCATGAACTCGAAACACACCTTCCTTGCTCTTTGTAAGTACATAACTTCCTTTGTTCCTTCTATAAATGTTCTGTCAATCGTTGCCCTACTCTCTGAATACATAGTATACAGTCATGGGTTTTAACCATGTTGGAGCTGTTGCTCTGCTATATGCATCCCAGCTCACACCAATGAACACGCTCGCAAAAGCAAACCACTTAATGTTGTCTGTTTTTGTCCAAGGCGCCTTGCGTTTCATGCGCAGGATCATTGGTTTGAAGGATGAGTACTACAACCGCTACATCATCAAAGGGAACCTGTTTGAGCCCGTCATTAATGCCCTGCTGGACAACGGCACCCGATACAACCTCCTCAACTCAGCCATCATAGAGCTCTTTGAGTTCATTAAAGTGGTGTGTATCCACACAAAACGTACCTTAAGGAAACATGTGCATTAATATAGTGGCACTCAAAGGGGAATGCTTGTTATTTTCCACCATTTTTTTTCTCTTTCCAGGAGGACGTCAAGTCTCTCATAGCTCACATTGTGGATAACTTCTACAAAGCACTTGAATCCATTGAGTACGTCCAGACTTTTAAGGGCCTGAAGGGCCGGTACGAGCAGGAAAAAGACCGGCAGAGTCAGAGACTCAACAGGTCAGTAGACTGATCAGACGCAAAGGTCAAATCAGTGCAGTGACCTTTACCTTAGAGATATTATTTTGAAATATTCCCAGTTCCCCCTGCTACCTCATACATGAGGGTAGATAACCGTACATCATGAAGAAACTGTTTCCCTGTAGATATCGCAGAGATGCACGGTCGTTGGACGAGGATGAGGAGTTGTGGTTCAATGACGACGATGACGATGATGAAGGAGAGGCTGTGGAGAAGAGCCGGATGGAGGATGACTTCTCCGACAGCTACGGCAAGTACATGGAAGCCAAAAAAGGTAAGCTGCTCTGGTGTTGCTCTATGCATCGTTTCCCCCCAGATTGCAACAGCCCTTGAAGTTTGATATTTATAGTCTCTGTTACTGCAGGAGCTGCCAACGGAGCTAATGGTGCCAACAATAACGGGAAAGCTGCTGTAATCCCACCTGCCTCACCAGCCGTCACTCCAAACAACAGTTCAACTTCCTCCGTCAAAACAGTTGCTCTTCCTGCCACACCAGTAGTGAAGGTATTGACAAACTTACAAATGTATTTCTTCCTCGTGTACAAATGAGAAGTAATTATGATGACGGGAAGCATCTGCTGAACTCAATGTTGAAAAACCATAAAGATTAAAAAAATATATATTACATTTTTCCTTACTTGTGCTTACTATGTGGGCATTTTTTTTCAATCTTCCTGTTTCTCTTCCTGTTTCTCTTAGACTGCTCTGGTTGGTTTGGTGGACTACCCTGATGATGAGGATGAAGAAGAAGAAGATGAGGAGGAGGAAGAGCAGACTCCAAGGAAGCGGCCCCGCCTGAGCTCTTAAGGCTAATTGTCCTCTGTTTGGTCGTAGTGGACGGACACTGAGTCCCTCCCATCCTCCCTCCTCTGGTCGTCTCATTGGTCCTTGGCCTGCCTGTGCCACCTGTCAGTCTCACTGAGCAGACAGGAGAAGACGAGCTCCCCCCTCACCCCGTCCTTTCTGATCTCTGCTCCTCTTTTCTCCTTCGTGGAAGGAGATGGAGAGCTTCTCTTTTTGGAAAGAAAGACAAATCAGTCTGTTCCTTCAGCCTGTTGATTTTACCTCTTCCTTTTAACAACAGCCTCCTTTAGGAGATCCCAAAATCTTCCTCTTGAGGAGAAACTTATTGACACTTTTCAAACTCATCCCTCCTGTCTTTCATAACTCTCCTGCTCCCCAGTTTTGACCTCCTCCTGAACAACTTTCTCCTCCTCATCCACCATCCTACGTACCGACCAGAGACGCTGCGGTGGAAGTAACAGTGCCAAGGCGGTTTCCAACTCTGCTCTGTTGCTATAGCAACAGCAGCGAGGAAGCTGCGGTACTACAGCAACCCCACAGGAACCCTCACATGTCCTCAATTTGAACTCTTCCCTTCCATCCTTCTCGAACCTGAACCAATGAGCTCCAGAGACAGAGGACGCCAGAACACAACCAGCCAGTGTATGAACGGTTCAGCAGGCCAGTCAGGCTAGCAGGACTAGCCGTCATAGTTATAGAAAGCTTGACTGGCTGAAGCCGTGTGTGCCGCCCTGCCACAGAGCTGTTGAATTTTGTCGGGGATAGCAGGATCTAGGCAACATAGAAGAAGGAAATGACATGTTGAGACGAGGGAGGTCACAAATGACACATGTACCAGGATGAAAACTCAGCCGTAATGAGGCTTAGATCCAGAGGAGCAGGACTCAAACCTACAAAAGCCATGGCGTCAGTTTGGCCAAGGCACACACAAAACACACACAACGACGTCTCACACAGGACTGCGTTAGCCAGAAATCCTGTATTTCATGACTTTGTTAAAAAGTACTGTACAGATGTTTTTTTTTTTTTCTTTTTAATCATTTTTCCCTGATCTGATTTTCAAAGGGGAGAGAGATACCTACCGACCTGTGTATTTTTGTTGTTGTTGCACAAAAGGTGGGGTCACTGTTCACCCTTTCAGTCCAGTTTATTTGATTCAATGTACAATGCAGAGAAGTTGCAAATGCTGGTTTTAAAAACGTATTAAAACTGCAGTAAAGTCATTTTTGCAGCCAATATTTTGAGGATGTCTGGAGTTTTGTATTTTAGTGGATTTAAGAATTTAGTGGCCTCATTATGATGCACACAAAGCCCAGTTTTTGTTTTAACTGGGTGATGACCTGAGCTGTTGGTGTGCTTAGAGTAGATTTAGTGCACACTCTTGTTTCAGGAGGTTCGAGACTTGGCACCCTTCTCTCAGGTTCAGAGTTCAACTTGCATCAGACACAAAAAGTTACTCACCTTGTCTGTGCACTGCAACATCTTGCATTTATTACTGAATGAAGAATGATGCTAGAGAGCTACAATGGGCTTGAGGTGCCAGGTGCTTTTATCCCGGTTTTAATGTCCAGAATGTAACCTAAAAACAACTCTGCAGATCAAAAATATGTTGAAGGAGAAACAGTTTTACGTTTACAGTTTAATTCAAACTATGATTGGATGAGCTGTTTTTATTAGTTTATGATAAAAATAATTTAACCCAAGAGTTGATGCAGTGCAGTTTTAGAATCAAACAGTGTTTAAGTGGAGTATTTCTGACGCAACACACGGATTTGACCGTTTCAGAAGTCAATGAGACATTTTATTGTCGGCTTGAAACGCATGTATCTTCTCTCCTGGTCTCTCCACAAGCACACAGAGGCAGAGGGAGGGAATCCAAATTTGCTTAAAATGCCAGATCACAGACTTCTGTCTAGAACTTCTGAGCCATGAGCAGCAGGGTAGGAGCACAAGTAAAATTATTGCCAATGTGCTTTTCAGGAGTTCAGCAGTACATGAGCAGCCAATTGTCTTTCCTCCTGTCTGTTAGCGTCACCCAACAATGACTGTTTTTGCTCCCCCTTGATGAATTTGTACCAAGTGCATTTACTACCACTATCCATTCTTAACATTTGTATGAATTTATTTGATAAGTTTTGAAATTAAATGTGACCCTGACATTGAACTTGTGAATCTAGCTTTGTTTTAATAATTTACTGATTTGGCAATTAGTAATTCTAACTGATTCTGAATAATCCTTTTGGGTCTAGATGGTTGTATTTGATCAAATCTCCCAAACAGCAATTTTAGGTATTAGAAATGACTTAGTGGAATACAATTTGTGCAAATGTTAGAGCAATTGATCAACAGTATTCGTGACAAATTTGTGTACCGGGAAAGTTATTCATGCAGTTTTCTGTCCTCAGGAAGATGTTCCAAAATGCAAATGAGAACATACGGTAACAAACACATGGCTCTGCAAAACACCAAAGATTAAAACCCAAGATCAGTCTGAGACGAGCTAGCTACCAAATGACCACAAAGTGCTGATCAACTGACCGTAGTTTTTATACACACAAAGTCGGGAGTCGAGCTTGTTTCTATAAAATGTTATTTATTAAACGGCGTACATGAAATACTGGACTCCTCGCAGGAAGCGACACACTGTTCTCTTGGCCCCTTCGTGATCACATGACCGTGTTCATCTTAACAACTTCCACAGTGCTCTCTGACTAAGACGAGCGGCTACAGTGTTATCTGCTCTATGACGTGGCAGCTGGCTGGGAATGCTTAAGACGGGACTGTACACTTCTGCTCGCTAATGTTACCATCACCTCAACATGACAACTCCAGGCCAGCAGCCCAGCGTTGAGTTTCTCCACATTTATGACCTTTTTGACGTCAACAAAGAAATGAGCCCAGAGTTGTGTCCAAAATCACTCCTTCAAAAATGAGTTATGGATCATGATGCACTTTTGCATTACCGACCAGTGTAGTGTTGCATAATAAACATTCACACTATCGATGGAGAAGCACTGCATTGTGAGATTGAAGTCGTGTACAAGCTACGAACACTTTTCATTCCAATGGGAGGTTTTTTTTTTTGAGGACACTATATAGACCTTACATTATGCATTAAGAATTTGGACACTCCACAATGTCATTAAAATGAATGTGGTGCACCCAGTGGCAAATAAGGAGCGCCCAGGTGTGTCCAGTGTGTATTATTGCCTCGCTGCTCTGTGTGTTTTTGAACTTGCACAGTCAAACTCATGCTAGAATACTTGTGTGTGCTCATATGAGTGGAGACTGACATATACTGGTACATCCAAAATAATAAGTATACGTCTTCTTCCTCTGTAGAAAGCAAACTTGAGAAAGAAGGAAGATCTCATACTTTTTGTGTTTCTTTGGAAAAAAAACTGTGTTGCGCAAAGTGAAATATCTGGCTGAGGAGGCAGTGTAAAGGAAGCTTGATAAACAAGATCAGATAGATATAAATGAGAATATGGCAGTTGGAAGGGAAGTTATTTCTTGATTACTTCCTCTTTCAGCTTGTCAGCCAGATGTTTTCTCTTCTGGAGCTTCTTCCTCTCCTCAGCAGATATCTCCTGCGGAGAGACACCAGACCAGGCATTAGGGTTAAGAACCGGATAAAACCATAACAAATCAGCACAAATGGCTTAAAGCGAAATGTTGAGGGAGTGAAAAAGCGATGGCGAAGACTACTAGAATACAACAAAGCACACGTTAGAAAACAGCTAGAAAAGTAAACAAAAGCAGCTCAGGGTTCCCACATCTTCTTAAACATCAAATTCAAGGACTTTCCAGGCCCAATTCCATCAAATTCAAGGACCCAACCCATACATGGTTTGAGACACGGATCATGGTTTATTACCGTCGCACTTTCTCGAGGCAGGTAGCGCGTTAAACAATGACAACACTGCGGGAGACACATGCAGACAGCGGAACGTCTATTTACTAAAGGTATGTTAAAGAAAAGATTATCAAAAGAAGTTTCATTTCTATTGTTGAACAAAATACATCAATTCAAGCACTTTCAATGACCCATGTTTTTAATACTATTATTTATTACTAATGTCTTTTTCAAAAACTTTCAAGGCCTTGATTTTTTCCCCTTAAATTCACAAACTTTCAAGGATTTCAAGGATCTGTGGGCACCATGGCAGCTGGTATCGGAAATATGGTTATGCTACACATGTATTTTCAGGGTTTTCAAAGTGGTATCAAATCATTTGTATAAAGGTTTATACATCTAAAGAGGAAATGTTGATAAATTAAAATGCTAGCTTTCAAATTAAAACCTTAACCTTTTCAGCTTTTGGGTGTGATTTCCCTGTCCACAGTGAGACCTCATTCTTGTCACTTGGTGGAGTAAAAGAGCTCAGACTGTGGGTGGTCTGTTTCTTTTCTGTGCTTGAGGGATGAAGACTTTCAGTACGACACAGACAGAGGGGAGCGAGTACTAAACAGCTAAACCTGAGCAACATATAGGCGTGTATGAGAACATGTGTTCACATCAGGCAGCTGATGGGTCACCTTCTGTTTGGAGGAGTTAGCAGAGTGTTGTGCTGGAGCAAGAGGAGCAGGAGGAAGAGGAGGGGGAGGGGCACAGACCCCATTACTCTGGGACTGCCCCACTGCCTCCTGACAAGCCACACCAGGTCAGATACAGGCAGAGGGAAATGAAGAACAACCCAATAAATAAAGTCAGACGGAAGATTCAAAGACAAATCAGGAGGAAAAATGTGGGATTAAAGAAAAGTCAGGTGAAAACAAGAATGTAGTTTTGGAATTGAAAAATAAAAATGTGACCAAAATGAAAAGTATGCATATGAAGTCTAAAATATTGGGCCCTGGTGATAAGTGAGATAACTGTCACCCTGAAATGATCTGCAGTTTGCATTTACAACAACTTACCTCAATTACTCTAATGGGCCAATATGAGGAGATAGTGAGTAGTTAATTACATCAGCCATGTTCTGCTACGTGCACATGGTTGGTCCTGACCTCTTTGTGAAGGGAGCTTTAAGGAAGATACAGGAACAGGCTGTGGTTACCGGGGCGGGGGTGGGTGTCTCCTCTGGTGGGGTGGTCTGCTTGGGTTTCTGCTGTTCTTTTTTCAGTGCATGCAGCTTGTCTCGCTGCTGACGCAGATATGCCGCCCTCTGCTGGAGCTGCTCCTGCTGAGACGCTGACAACTCCTGGAGGGAAGTGAAGTGAGGAGGTAGAGGTGAAAACAGGAGGAGGACCGGACCACTACAACTCAAACCACATAATAAATGTGGCTCAGTTTTAAAATCTAAAAAAATGAAGGCATTTTTGGGGCACTAATGAGCACTATGCGAAAAAAGCTAAACTACAACAAACATGTTTTTAAATATATGTATCTCAAAGTTATAAGTTAAATCATTCTAGAGCCACTTTGCATTGTGTTTTCTAGAAACTGAGTTGGACTGAATGTGTTTGTTATGCACTGAAGTGAAACCAGGTTCCTGTACGATCCAGATTAAGTGTCTATATTTTCGACCTGGTGGTGTGCACATGTAACACGCCTCTTGCATGTTACATTAGATACATCATATCAGCTTTAAATTGTTGTATACAATGTCATTTTGTCAGTATTTTTCACCTTTAATTGATAGTTGTACGTTGTGCATATTTGTGTTTTTTCACATTTTTATGCCGTTATTTTACATTTCATATTTAATGAAAGGTTTCAGTATCCAAGGTAACGATGCAGCTGTCAACGGCCATCAGCGGGGGAACAAGTCTGACATGAAGTCTGACATGAAGTCTGAAAATGTGTAAATATTAATGTCTCGTCGATCTGAGACAGAAAGTAATTATACTGACATCGAGAGTGATTATTTATGTGTACTGATCAATCTGTATCAATAGCATCTTTGTGTCATTTGTAATTAATGATCCTGGTCAAAGTTGGACCATTGGTCCTGTAATTGGTTAATGACTGGTTATTGAACTTGGCTTCAGAAATCATTCATTAGTTTAGTAGGATTCCTTTGATTATACTTTTATTTTATACCGAATAGTTTTAATGTGACCGGGCTTGTATCCCCCAGATCCCGAAGTGCGTGTAGGTAATTAAATCATCTATGAATCGCCGTCGGAGCCGTCCGTGTGTGTGTTTTCGTTGGAGTTGACAGTCAGAGCCGTAAGTCCGCCACCGCCATCAAACACATAACGCCGACTGTTGGCTGTCATCACTATCAGCACGGCGCTATGAAATAGGTTTAACAGGGCCGTTATAAACTGTATATGTATAAGAAAGATAAGAGAAAGATCCCCCGTTACACACACGCTAAAAAATATGAAACATTAAGAGGTTTCTTACTCTCACTTGAATTAGGTCATGAGGGAATTTGATATGCGGCTGTTTAAACAGAAAATGTGTTTTTCACAGAAGTGTGCTAAATGAAAGAAGGGGAAGGAAAGACTCACAGTAAATGGCTTAGAGAAGCCAGCCTCCCTGTGTGCCTCCTCCAGCCACGCTTCGGCTGCAGTCGGGCTGCTGCTCTGCTCCTTGGTACCAGCACTGAGGCTGACGGGGGGCTCACTGGGCCTCACTGGAGCTCTTACTGCCGGAAGGACTCTTGGCTCCACACCGTTACTGCCACAATCTGCACACATATGTTCAAATCAGTTTGGTAACTTGAAGCTTTTTTCAGATTGGTGGCGTGTTAAAAAAATGATAATATGAAAAAAAATATATATATATTAGCAGGACCCTTGTGGTCTATTTACAAGACAAACAATAGAACACAATTAATCTCCACATTTTCCTTCAGAGGTTAATAAGGGTTTGAAAGGACAGAAATAAGAGCAGTTTTAGGTGGTGAAGAGTTCGAAGCTCTTCTGAGATACCTGGTGTAGGTTTAGACGTAGAGCTGCTCTTAGCTGCACTTTTCTTATCTCCACCTCCTCGGGCAGCCGTCTTGCTCTCCTCTTTTGTGACGGGTTTGTCGTTGACCTGGAGGAAGGCACCCACGGGAGTTAACGCATGTTGTACAGATGACACAGACACTGCATCACATTCAGCCCTTCGACTGCAGACGTGTGGGCAGAAGCGTTTCCAACTGACCCGACTCTTTTGCCTCAATACATCTACAGACAAAGTCTCACATCAAATTGCTAATAGCGTGTAAAATGCAACAAACACTTCCCAGTCACCCTGCAGTCAGTAAATGTTTTTAATCTATTGATACTACACAAGCAACCTAATTCACAGGCTTTAAAGCTACAAAGCTTCTACACGACTTACCTACTAACGCAGGCTATGGAACTCAAAAAGCTATCATCTGCCCCCCGGATGCACTGATACTTAGGTTTGGAATATCATGCTAATACTTGTGCACCATACAGTACATTTTTAAAATCAAGAGCAGGCCACAAATCTAACAAAACCCAATTTACATATGTTCAGTTTTAAATGCACGTTAGCTTTTACAGATAGAGTCAAAATGGTATAAACGCATCCTCAGATTGGGCAGTGAACAGTGGCGTATTAATTATTAGGTCATTAAATTGAAATCGTTTCTACATGGGAGGTTTAGTTACCAGATTAAATTCAGTGGCAGTGTTTCCGTTCACTAGTGCGGCGTGGTGACCATTACTGCGGCTGCTGTCACCTTTCTCCTCGGCTTTGGCCTTAGCGTGGAATAAATAGCACATTGGAGACAGTGTCACGTAAAAAAAAAGGAGAGATTTGTCCTTAAGGAGTAAAGGGATGTTGGCAATAACCATTAAGCAACAGGCACTATATGCAAAATGTCTGAGTTGTTAGAAAAATGGTGAGAGTTCAACAAAAAGGGTAAAAAAAAAGTGATGGTGCAGGTTTTACAGGTCTTATTTGGCTCATACAGCTCTTACTTTGGTAGTGTTGCTTTGTTGGCTGGGAGCAGAGGTGGTATTGTGCGCTTCACTGCTTTCTGCCTTTGGCTTATCAGAGCAGCTGCTGGAGGTGGAACCAACATCTTCCTCTAATAGCAGCCTCCTGGACATTTCCTCATCATACTCCTCTTTTGACTTTCTGAGGACAAAGTTGCAGGACAGAACAATAAATATTACATTTGATCCTTTGGCTTATCGTCGGAATTGTCTTTCGCCATGCACAAATTAGCACAAGCAGTGCAGTTTGTCAGCAGGATTATAGAAGAACTACAGGTCCAATTTCCATGAAACTTGGTAGAAGGGTGGAGCATGGGCCAAGGACGAACCTATACCAATCTCAGGGCCGATAAACTAATTATCTTTCACGTTCGTTAACATTGCGAGATGGGGAATTTGGCCGTGATCAACTTGGACTGTTTCAAAGCATGTTTAGTAGTCCGAGTGTGATAAGAGATTAGTTAATCCAAAGTTAAGCAAGATCTATTGTCCATTTAACCTTTGGCGAACGACACAAATGGACTAGAAACTAGAAAAAGACAGCAACGTCACGTGATCGCCACACAATGCCCGTGCACCACAGGTATCTCCAGGGCACCACACACAGATCCTTTAATTTGATATATTTAACAACTTAATTTGCCTTACAGGAGACTTCCTCAAAGCATTAACAAGTAGATGTATAAGTTGATAGAGAGAGATGTAAAAGAGCAAGAAAGTTTTTTGACACTGAAAAAAGAAAGAAAAGATATACGTATATAACAACCATCAGCATGATAACTTTTTTGACTGATAGTGGTTTTATGTATTTTTTAACAAGTGCTCATTTCCTGACTAGAGACATATGTGACCATTGAAAATACAGTATATTGCAGAATTTGTCTAGCATTGTTTGTTTGGCTGATGTTGATTGACTGATGTCTGTCTGTCAAGACATGCAAACTATAACAACACTAAATGCATGGCGGTATAGTTGCATTTCAGCATTTTGATCAGTCATTCCAGCTGTTACTGTGACTGTGCCTTATCAGAAATCCTGCAAAGATTTTTAGAGCATCCGAAAAGGGACTGACTGGACTGTCAAATCAAGCCAAAAAAACATCTGTCTTATTCAAATGGCACACTAACCACAATGCAGTAGGCATCAAGAAGATACAAATTCAAGTCAGTCAACCAGACGTGAGACTAGTGTATACCTGTGCACTAACAGAGTTCACAGCTATACGATATCATACATTTATTATTGGAAGATTCAACCTATCTAAGGATCTTCTTCCCGTGCATTAAGTTTTCACACAAACTGCCCAAACCACTGGGTTTAAGTCATGTCAGAAAAGAATGAAAGTCCATTTGCAGACTTGAAACTTGCTTGAGATTGTTAACCCAAATCCATTGTTAAGGCAATTTCATCGCCGTAACAATTTCAAAGTATGTTATCATTGCATGATAATGCAGCTGCCGTCAGAGACTAAGGAAAACAATTCCTCCATGGTGCATTCAAGTGTTTGTAGAGAAGTCAGTTGCAGTTGTATTGGCAGTATATAATGTCAGCAAATATGAAAAGGTACATTTGTTTATGTACAATTGTTATTATCTATCCAAGTGGATTTTCAAATCATACTGAAATGAACTGAAAGCAGTGGTGATGTGGAAGGGAGGTAAATGCAGAATGATGCCGCTCTGATAAGCAGCCAAGGTACAATTGTAAAACAATGGGGATAAAAATACTATTCATCTCAGTTGCTTGTTAAGTGTCAATCTCTCCGACCTTAATTGGCTGGACCCTAAGGAGCTTAACTGCGGTCCCATTATACTCAGTGATCTACTTGGCCAGGCTGCCACGAGCAAAATCCCATTAGAGAGCAGGGCAGGAGCCTCTGACACCTGGGCTAATACTCCTGGATAATAAAAATGTGGAAATATCAGAACAGTATAATGAGTAGAAAACTGACATCTAATTACACGATGATTGAATTAATACAAATATTTATTTTAAACCATTCAATAAATAGATATCTAGATTTACTGATCCTAACTGTAAGATGTTTTACAGAATGATTTTAATGTGATATTTCAGCCTAAATACATAAAGAGAAACTACATTTTTTTTCTATTTAGTGTGGTACTGTAGGTTGTTGCATGTGCAAGGACATACCTGTGTTTGTGAGCTTCATAAAAGGTTGAGGATTGAAAACTAGGCCTACATTTCACATAAACTCTGTCAATGACAGCTGATTTTTGTGGGTTTTCTTTCAGAAAAAAAAAAAAGGGACAGTGTGTAGGATTAAACGTAGCGAAAGGCCCTGTCTAGAGCATGTTTGCAACATGGTGGAAGAGAACCCGCTCCCTGTGTAGGTATGAAGGGCTCATTCTAAGCTAATGAAAACACAACGATTCTTAGTTTCAGGTTATTTCACACTAATGCAAACAAAGTAATATATATTATATACCATTACTGCTAATCAATCCCCCTAAATACAACACACTGGCCCTTTAAGGGAGTAAAAAGTCAAGCCTAATGAGGATAAGACAGCTAACTCATCATTGCTACACATACATCACAACTCCACAGTTCAGGGATCATAATGCATCTTTGATTCTACCTTTGTATCTGACTGTCCATCATACAGCTCAGGATATCTAAGAAATTGTTGAAGAACTTGTTTGCAGATTTACATTTTATTGTGGTTCACATGCAACAAAACTCCCAGCAACTGCAAATACTTTAAATGTTTAAGATAACCCTTTAAAAATCCCAAAAGGCCCGAGAGTCGCCTTTCTGTGTGTGTGTGTGTGTGTGTGTGTGTGTGTGAGAGAGAGAAGAAAATAGCGAGAGTGAGACAGAGAATGGAAAAGAGAGAGAAGAGGCGACTTACTTGAGAACCTCCTGCAGGATTTTCATCTCTTGATCCTGTAACTCTGTCATCACGTCCACACCATCAGTCAGACACTCTGGGAGGGCCCCTACGCACAGCAAGCACATTACTTGCAGCTTTATCAGCAGTGTTTCCCCGTTTGTGAATGTGTGTTTGGGTGTATGTTAATCCAGCGTACCGTTCCTTTCTTTAATGACTGTGAGGGCTTGAAGCTGCAGCTCCATGTTCTTCTGGGCCATCAGTGAGCGAAATATCTGGAAGTCATCTGTCGCCAGAACTGGCTGGAACACCGACTGAACAACAAAAACAACAATTACATAAAAGACCATGAAAAATCACTGCGCCTAAATGATAATTACAAACAAATAGAATTACGACTACGTAGAGAAAAGCCTCCCGTGACTGTAGAAAACGTCAGTATACACAGCTATGAATAAACACAGTACAGGTGAGTAATGATATACTCTAATAAACATAATGTCTTTTTTTGATGCCAGTCATCTTTCTGTAAGTTAAAGATCAGTTTATTTCAATGTTAGATATTCTTTTGGAATCAAATGTATCCAGAAGGCTAAACCTTACTTTCATAGCTACACTTCTGTCTTGTCAAGATCACTGAGGTCTAAAGACATTTTACAGAAAAACAATCAAGATATTGACACATTTGAAAACCTCTGGTGGTCATTCGACTGGCTATGAATTTGAAAATGACACTCTGCTTGATTTTGGTTCAGTATTTTGACATGTTGGATTTTTCTTCTTTTTTTTTTAGCAACAATGCTGTAACCAAATATTGTGCTTGATTATTACCAGAAACAGGTGTCTGTCTGCATGAGATTAAAGACCAAATAATAAATGTTCCTGCAAGGATATTATTGCCCTGTTATCCCCTGTAGATCAGGACAGGACGTTCAGTACTTCCAGCATGATAGACACTCAACTCAACACAAATTAAGCTATGTTTGCAAACAGAGTAGTGCTTAGGCCTAATCTTTCACATCAGCCTCCTCTTTATATTCAAGGGGTCGTTCCACTATCTAGGCTAGTTCTTCGACCAACTGGGTTACTGGGTTCTCCATCTCCATGCTTGCATTCTCTCTTTCTCCTGCTCACTTTTCCCTCTCAGACCTCTCATGTTGTCACTGCAGACGCTGTAAACAACTTTTTACAGTGTCATGTGCTAGATTTCACACGTTAGCCTACATAACATTACTGAGTGATGCTGCAAGACTGTCTCGGATAAAGAAGATAATAAATAAAACATATTCATTATTCTGAGCCTTATTTTTTCTTTTTCTAGGTTTTTCCATCAGGACAATTAGGTTGATATATATATACAGTATATATATATATATATATATATATATATATATATATATATATGCTGTTTTGACTATCCAGGAGACAAAGGTGAAGCAAGCAATCTCTCATATAGTTGAACCCAAAAAGAAGCTAAAATGCAACACGACACTCATGAACAGAGTGAATTATTTCCATTTGAAATGGGAGTTACTTCTCCAACATTAGAGGGCCAGTCTAGTGTGAAGGACTGGGAGAGACTCAAGGATTCAAAGTCCTGTGTACATTTACAGTGTTCATTATCGCTGTATTTGACAGCACTGAGTGTGGAAGTAGTCTATTATTTGGTATTGCCCTGTGTGTATTTATTTATTTGTTTGACTTATTCTGTTTTTTCTTTCTCTCGTTGGTCTGTCTGTCCTTGGCACAGTCAGTTTTTATACTTTCTATGTACAAGTACAGACATTAATGCTGCTGGTTGTCGAGATATTTGTCACATTTATGCTTCTATACTAAAGTAGACAAAATAGGGCCTTTGTACTGCTGTTTGTATGATTGCATCAGACTGCATACTGCAAACTGTTACTTCTGCTACTGTTAATCTTTGTTTTGGAAGAATTTGACCTGCTTTGCAGACATTAACTATTTATCTCAGTGGGAATTAATGAGATCCAAGTCTTGAGGATTGCGATGACATCCAGATCTGCATCTCTGCCAATCTGGCACAGCCACTTTACACCTGACCAGGACCCAGGAAAATGTAACCATGGAATCTAAAAACTGAAACTGAAACTAATATTATCTTAAAATTCCTATTCAAGCACTAACAATACATGTTAGGTATTCTGACATCTTTCCACATTTGATGGATATGCATGTGTGTGTGTGTGTGTGTGTGTGTGTGTGTGTAAATCAAGAAAAATAACAGAATTTAAAAAAAATAATTTCCCTCGGGGGACATATAAAGTACATTATTAGTATTATGTTTGGCACCAGGTACAAAGCAGGATAACTGTGGTTGTGTAAGGCAAATCCCATCTTTGATTCTCCATTCAGGTTAACTGGCAGGCTGCCAGGGGTGTGCCAACAGGGAGCTTAAGGTACCTGCAGTGTTTTAGACTTGGCAAAAGGAGAGGTGCATGCATCCAGAAACTGCTGCTCGTTGATGCCAACCTCCTGCATGTAATTCCCCAACAGCCTCTCCACCTACAAAAGCAAATCAGCTTACATCAGTCCAGTTTAATGAGTCAGCAAAATATAAACCACTAATGAGTTAATGTTGATGAGGCAGTTTGACACTGTAAACTGTACTCACCAATTTCTTATACTGCTGGTGGATGTCAGTGTATGATAACTTATTTTCATCTTCGTCATCAAAAACTAAGAAAAGGCCAAATGAATAACATACATGTTAGTCATTCAACATGTATATTGTGCCCGGAGGAGACATTTGAAAAACACTTCCTAAACTATCTTTATTTACATGCGTTTTAGCGTTAATTGCACACAATAGGTTAATATGCATGACATTTAGGTAGCTAATGTGTCTACATTGCTAGCTATCTTCCCCATGTTAACTACCTTAACTGAGTTAAGACTTGCTACCTGAGTCCTTTGCGGCTTCATATCGAGGTGAATGTTCTGAGAGTCTGATTAACTCGCAAACAGGACGTTTATTAAGCTAAGTGTAGAGTTATACAGCGGTAAAAAAATATATATCATAGCCTACAAACATGTCAACAAAAACATCGCAGTCACAAGTTAGCGTTAGCTTAGCCACCATGCTAACGGTGCACACAGCCCCAGAGAGGCTTTACTGTGCAGCCAGATAAGACTGGACATGTCGGATAACCTGTTTGTACCTGTGCATTTGTTTTCCATGAAGTCTGTGACAGGAATGACCCATTCAGGACTTCCCAGGTAGCCAACGATGCTCTCTACAACCCACTCCCTGTCATCCTCAGCCATGTTGGCTGCTGCTGGGTGACAACAACAACACCAGCACAGCGAGGTTCGTCAGGTCGGCGCGTCCAGCTCCACTACACCACGAATATACAGAACCCAAACTGATGGGAACAGACATCTGGTGTAATGTCCTTCATAAAAGAGTCCCCATTGGGCGTCACAGCGGCTGTTTTCCTCCTTTTGACGGGACGGGACGTTCTCCGGGAAGAAAAGCGCACTCATGAATTTGCAGCCCAGAGTGGTGACGCTTAATCGGTTGCTAAGGTAACCGTTACGTCAGTCGGCTGGTGCTCGAGCCCAGACAGGTATGTGATTAAAGAACACTTTAAAACTATTACACTTTTAAATACTAAAAGAAATAGAAACTCTCAAATTGTATGATGAAATATATAATAATATAATATAATGTTCTTATCATTTGATATTTATGAAGTATATTTATCCTTATTCTATTTTGTTAGTTGTCTAAATTGTAGTTATTGTTTAAATATTTTTAATTTACTTTCATTGGGCTGAGTTGGTGACTACGTGTCTAAAATGTTTGTACATTTGAATTTTTTCAATAATAATAAAAAATAAAAAAAACAGGTAGGCCACCAGCCACAGGTATCTCTGCTGCTGACTCTATTTCATTTAATTTCATAACACCTTTTATTTCAGCTGTATCGAGTCCAGTGGTGGAATGTAACTAAGTACATTTACATTTATGCTTTAATCCTACCAACATATTAACATACCGACTAATAAACTACTGTAAAACACAAATGTCATAGCCAAATGTTGGTTCTCCAGGGTGGTGAATCAAGTGAATATTATTGGTAATTATTCCGTATAGAATCAGCCGATATGTAGCAACATGAGTACTCCGCTGTTTAGCCAGAGGCATGTCCATTCAGCTGCATATAGGGCCTGACTGACAGCCACAGTGCAGTGATGTACCAAGGATTAACTTCTGAAGTAAGCCACCCTGCTTTAATTAACATCTTTTGTGTTAATGAAACACACTCACTTTTGCTAAACATGCACACACACACAGACACAAAAAGCTAAGAGTATATATTTTTTAATAAGAGTAAAAACATAGCGATCATATAATTCAGTAGTGTGCATTAACAAGGGTATTCAATAAATATACATTCCTTCTGTATTTTTTTTTTTTTAAAGGTATATACGCTTTCATTATTATCATTATTATCTCTAGAAAGGCTCATAGCTACTGTGCACAGTTCATAAAGGCAGGGCATGCAAGCAGCAGTCATGCCGAAACAATTCAATAGAGTAAAGGTTGGCGACATTAAAAAGCTTTTACAGTGAGCATTTACATTGAACCAGTCAGTAATAGTGCTTCAGTCTGTTACACTTTGCAGCAACATCAAACCCATCCACCCTTCTGACTTCAAGAAAAACATCTTTCACAGAAACCTTCCTATTACTTTTCATTGGATTTGATTATTTGCATGTAGCAGATTGTAAACTGTTGCTGATTAAAGGTAAAGTCCTGGTCCCTGCTAACTGGAAAACAGTCACTGTTTTTAACTATCAAAATACTTTGAAAACAAATAAACACTTAATGTACACATAGACGTGGGTACAGGGTGCATTAGCAGCATTCCTGCCCCCTGTGTAACAATCATATAATAGCAGCGTACTACTGAACTACTGAATCTCACTCCATGTCCGATCACAAGCAATACAGTGTGTTGACGTAATGCTTTGCAAGACAATATGTTGACATTATCATTGAGATAATTCTCAAGTTCTACTCACTCTGTATGGAGAAACTGTTCTACAAATGAAACAGATGATTGTGCTGGCTTCATAAAAGAGTCATGAATCAATTTGGATGGATTAATACTTGTGTCTCGCCAAAGAGAAAACGTGCACACATACAGACGCATGGGAAAGTTGTTCTTTGTGTTATGCATGTTATAATTACATATGTATCTATTATTTTCATAGAATTAGCAGACATCAACATCATTTCAGTTCAAAACTTAGCAGGAACAACACTTACATTCCCATGTTGCTGCCTTCTATACATGTTATAAGACGTGGAATACAAACAGCAGTTGTGAACAATGTATTTTAAAAATACGTTGTTTTAAAAAGTTTCATATATTGTTGCAAATAAGTGTTAAGAAATGTTCTTTCTCGAGACATCCTCTAGATGGCAGAAGTTATCCATCATGACCAGATTACAGATGTCAAGTGATGTGTTTTTGACTGACAAATGTTTAATTTTCCACTGATATCAATGGGACAGCTACATGTGTCCTGTCTGTACATATAGGGAAGGTGTTATGACTCACTGTATGACCGGAATGAGTCCGTGTAGTGGGTTACAGCTGACTTGTAGCTCAAATAACTCAATACAAAATACTTTGATATCCACCAGAAATCATGTGATATATAAAAATGTTTTGCACAAATGACTGCCTGTTTATAATTATTTCTGGTTCTATTCAAAATAGACAGATTATGAACCTACCAACTGGGAAATAAGACAACCTTGTCAGATTTTTGTGGGCTGCCTAAATCAGGAAACATGGGATTCAACAATCCCCCCCCATCTGAGTATCTCCACCCACAGCTTGAGAAGGTGCGCCACTTAAAGAGACAGGAGCTAAAAACTGAGCATTTCTGACAGAGGGTGAATACAGGTATATTCAGACAGACAGTATGAGAAAAATAATGAAAATTATAATTTTTTTAACAATAAAGCATGTCAACATGTTCTAGTAGAAACCCATAATACAAGTATGAACCTGAAAATGAGCATAAAATGTCCCCTTTAAAGTTCGCCATTGTTCTTCCTGCTAATTGAAATCAGACACAACATTACACCTGTGCTGCTATATATAATAATACCCTCCATGTTGTTGATGAACATCACAATGTAGCTTTTCTGTTTCCTTGATTAATGGCTTTCGAAGTAAAAACAATGTTCCAACATTATAAACTAACTGGCATTGTTTCAAAAAAAGTTGCGCTCACAGCAAAAGAGTGTGTAAAGGTCTTAAATATTCAAATATGCAAATGAGAGTTGCTACAATTTTTAAGTCAAAAGTAAATACGTTTTTTTTTTCTTTTACCAACTATCGTTTTTTTTTTTTTTTTTGCTGTATTGCCAAATGGTAAAGGTAATAATATATTCAGTCACAGGCATGATATTACAAGCAACAATGTCCTTGAGGTTAAACTGCAGCAACTGCAACTGCTTTGTTAAAAATTCAGTGTATTGATTTGGCTGACAGCAGAGACCCTCTGGCCCTTCTTCTGACCGCCCCTTTAGTATTTGTTCAATGACTCACAACATTGCATTAAGAAGAATACTATAGATTTATATGATTTATATACGGCATCTTGAATGATTATCTATAAGAAGCTGTTCAGATCTATAGCCCCTCTTCTTCCAGGGGAAAACACCTGCCTTCCACTTTAACTGATGAAGGCCGTAGTTTTTCACTGACTCCACGCCTTGGAACATTTAGTGTTTCGTATTAAACACAGTGGTATATGTGCATCACCTAATTTAATTATTGTAAACATTTTGATGTACACCATCCTGCTGTGGAACAATCCGTGACGCATCGTGTCCTGCTGTCTATTCAGTGTTTAGTGCTTCTGGGATTGAGGTTAAAACATGGTGGACATGATCGGATCAATCCCTTTAGAGCCACCAGCTCCTCAGCCGTGGGTCAGCACTCAAAATGAGTTATGGGCCGGTTTCCATTCCAAGACTAATGTTATCAATGTCAGTGTATTATTGTGAGAAATGAAATTGATATTTTGACTGGGATTTGTGTTAATACGTACACATCAGCCGTATAGAATTTGACAATAGAATAAATGAATTATTCATTAAACTGATGGTTTCAGTTTGATTCGATCTGGGACGAAGTTCTGAAGTTATCAGTGGTAAATAAGTTTACAGTTTCAAGTAATTATTTGAATGTACAATAACTTATTGAGAATACTGCTGGAGAGCCACAACATGCAATCAAGAAGATTTCATCTGTTTCCTTTGCTTGAGAGATCTCAACAAGTAGAGAATAATATTAAATAAGTAGCAAGGTTGTAAGTTATCATTAGAGTGTATTATTCAGTGTTTCTTCTAAACCACATTTATTTGGCTCCATTCTTAAAAAATTCCATAAAAAGTGCCAGACTGCAGTAGAGTCTACTTTCCTTCCTGAGTTCTTCCATGAACATTATCAAGTCCTACAAACCAGATATTACTTAAATCTTACCAAAGTTTTCTTCAAAATGGCAACAATAAAATGCTACAAAGACCCAGTGTGTTAAGTCAATTGTTGCTGGAGGAGAGCAGTTCTCATGAGGCCTCGCGGTCACAGGGACCCGTTGAAGATCTCTCTGCTGCCGCTGCTCTCAGCTGACTGGCTGGGTGGATCCATTGGATTGTCACGGTAATTACCTTTGATTTGAACCTGTCTGTTGTCAAGGTGGCTCATTTTGACGCCCCTCTCTTGATAACTATCTATAATTGGCTCCAGTCCATTGGCCTTGCCTTGGTGACTAATTCTGCTTAGCCTGTCGTCATGGTGCTTTGTTTTAGCTGGAGTCTGTCCATCATCTTTGCGATTGTGTCTCATTGGGGCAAGTCCGTTATCGTGCGGGCCTATTCTGATAGGCACTGGTCCATTGTCTAGGTGGCTAGTTTTCACTGGCACCAGCCTGTTGATCTGGTGCTTGTTGCAGACGGGGATCTTATTGGCCTGTAATGAGCGGGTGTAACGTGAAAACCAGTCCCTCTCGAATGCAGCCCGTAACTGCTCCACCACTGTAGAGTTCCTCTCCTCGACGCCCTCTGGCTGACTGATCACCAAGCCTATTCCTGCGTTAAAGGTAAACTCATTCCCCACCCAGTCAAGATTACCTGTCAGGACACCGAGGAAGAAACACATAAGTGACCACAGTTTTATGTCAAATATCTTGTAGCACAACAAATAAGACAAAAACAGCATGCCAAAAGGACCGAATACATTTTTTTAAATATTGTCATGTAGTATCAGTGGATAAATGTATAATGTTTTGTGAAATTCCATGAAAGATACATTTTATAGGTATTTCTTTTTAGGAATCATTGACAATTTTGGGAAATACTTTGCTTTCTTTCTGAGCGTTAGATGATGAGAAGATTGATACTACATTTCATGTCTGTGCGGTGAATACAGAGCCAGACCCGAACCACTCGAGGTCAATGCCTAACCTCAACCAGCTAGGGAGGGCAGGTCTTACCAAGCAAAGCATGATTGTGGGATTCATGATTATGTGGAAGAAAGGCGAAAGCAGCTGGCCTGGCTCTTTCCAAACCTCAAAAACAGGAATATCAGCACCTCTAAAGGTCACTATTTATACGTTGTTAATTAATCCATACCCAAACTAATGTAAAATCAACAGTGTGTGGTTGAGATGTGCATGAGGAGAGCAGCAGCATGTAGGACATACAGTCATAAAGTCTAGTCGATGAGCTCACCCAAATAAATGGCTCTATCTGTCACCATAAACCTGTTGTGGTTTATTCCCTGGAGACTGCCATCCCTCTGCACTCTGGGGTTGAAGAACTTCTACACGCACACACACACACACACACACACACACACAAAGTGGTGCATTGAGCATTGATAAAGCGTATCTGTAGAGTTGGAAAAAGTACGCGGTGGCCTTGTACTTACAGCTTCCAGTGAGCAGTTGGCCTGCTCCATGCACAGACTCTTCAGGGACCAGAGGAAGTTGAAACTAAGTGGATGAGTCTTTTCCCAGCAACTTATCAGCAGACGAACCCGGACCTTCCTAAGGATCAGAGCCTCCCGGATAAGACCGTCGATACGAGACCAGTACCTTGGCACAGACACAAACAAAAAGACAGATGTTGCCACACAGAGTTTAAATCACTTGAAACAAAGCGAAGCATGCACGCTTTTGATGATAAATGCCTGGCCAAAGAAATTCCAAAGAAAGCAAGTCCAGAAGTGGTTCTAACCTGTGAGCGTTGCGGCTGAGGAGGGGCAGGTAATCGATGATGGAGATATATATGAAATGGCGGGCCTCCTGGATGACCCTGGAAATTGCTTCAAGATCACTGCTACGATCTTTGGGAATGAAAACATCTGGAGAGCTCTGAGGAGGAAAGACAGGAAAAGACAATTAGGAAGTGTTGGGGATGGGCGATGAGAGGAGGCACACCTGTGTACTAAACACATGAAAGATGGTCAGAGCATGCAACCAGATATTTATTACCTAAATGATTTAGAAGGGAATCTTAATAATATGTAGAATTACCATCATGGTCGTTATCAGCACTGTTATTATAATAACAACCAACTCAGCTCTCATCATCTTTATTGTTCACCTAAATAACCATTAGGGTTTGATTGTCTTTCTTGTTTTGTGTGTGTGTGTGTCTGTGTGTCTGTGTGTGTGTGTGTGTCTGTGTGTGTGTGCATGTCTTGTACAAGGCCTTGAAGGTTGTTCTTCTTGCTGACAGACACCTGTGAATGTTTAACTGTGATTGTGTACTTTGTGTGCGCTTTTTTTGTTTTGATATTGATCTTTACAGTCGGACAGCCCAGACAAATCTGCTGCGGGAAGGCTGACTTCTGCATCACTCATCTCCAGGAGTGACGTGACACTGAAAGACACAGTGTCCTGCAGACACACTCAGCATGAAACATTTACCAAACTGTCACCTCCACTGGAGATGGTTACACTTGAGTGGGCTGTAGTTTAAAAGTTAGAGTCCCTTGTTATGAAGCCTGAATATCCGTGTTTAATTTCAGCTGTTATGAATTGCTAACTATTTCTGATCATAGACCTTTTTCAGATCAGACATTTTGACTTGTCATAGCAGACAAAGCACAGGTGGAACTGACAACATTAGCGACGGCTCTGCTCCATTTAAAGACTAGTTTCCCCTTTTCTTAAGCCATCAATACAAAATGCCTGCTAAATTATGGCTTGTCATGTTAACTTTGTCCTTGACATATCCACCAGGGAAAAGCACGTGTTGGGCTAATGGACAATGCAAACTAGTGTTGGCTCGATACCACTTTTTCATGTCCGATACCGATACCGCAAACTTGAACATCTGCCGATACCTATAGCCTACCGTCTTTACCCTCTCTTAAACAACTTTTAACAATTCATTTTTTAATAATTCATTTCCATGGATGCTTGACCTAGCCGTCCAAAAACATCATGCTCAAACTGTGATACAAATATTCTAAATTAAAAAAAAAAACATGAATTCAAATCTGAGTATAGAATATAGAATAAATACTGGATGTAACTCAACACTCAATGTAAACTATACATCAATGACAGTTGCGGATCGATCGTATTGGATTACCTACCCCCCCCTCCCCATCAGATCCTGTGATATTAGCCAGTATTGGACCAATAGCAATAGTGAGTAATGGATTATCGTGTCCCTAATACAAACTAATTATATAACTGTGACTTACAGAGATGTAGGCCTGAGCCTTTGTGTTGTTGAGCGTGAGCTCCAGCGGTGCGTCCCTGTTGAAGAGGGCAAAGAGGCGCTTGGACCAGAAGGAGGGGATGAAGTCTCTATACTGGAGCCCCCAGTACAGGCTGAACAATCTGTGGAGGTCCAGAGCCAGACAGCTGCAGTCGTACACCAACACACCGAGCTCCTTCCTCTGCAGAACAAACAGTCTCTGTCAGATCATCATACGCATGTTGGAAGTCTATCATCTCTGTCAACATCAGATTTTCCTCTTTCTAAGTAATATTGGTAAACCTGTCTTTTCTTTTTTATACTTTTATACGTCTACCTTCCCCTTGTCGGGCCCAATTGCCTGAGACTTTCATCCAATCTTCACAGCATCAGCAGGGTTTCAAAACACACAACAGTGGTTGTCTCTCTGTTCACAATTGTCTTTATTTGCTCTCTGTTGCATTTTCATTTCAAAGAGATACTTCTCAGTTTCAGCTTTTCAGCTTGTACCTTCTAAATTGCCTTGTGTGTCTCTTTCACTCCGCACAGTCTTTCTCTTGCTGCAGTGTTTACATGAGCAAGGTATTCCTAAATAAAGCTCAGCTCCCACCTACTAAAGTCTTATTCGACTCAACCTATTCTATCTCCCTCAGAACACACCAACATGCACAATGTATCTCCAGGTGTTTAAAGATAGATAAAACGTATGGGTCCGCACTTTAATGAACCGGGCAAGAATCTCAGCTTTGAAGAAGAAGATGAAAGAATAATGGCCGCGCTATTTTTGCATGCCACCTCACCTTGCATGGCCCCATTAAATGCCAACACCCATCCTCTCACCCCCATCTATGACTATTTGAAGAAGAAGAGACTGACATATAACTTCAAATATAACCTCACTATCTGTACAAATATGTTTTTATAGTGTCCATAACTTGTACATATAAGTGTGCATATGCAGTATGTGTCATATCAACTGAATCCTCTTATATGTCCACAAAAATCTAAAAATGGTATCCTTTAGTCACCTGCATACATCGATTTCTGAGAAATTATTGAAAGTAAAGGACTTACAGGATGTATTGGCTGTTATAATAGATGTATACAAATCTGGTTATATCAGACATTACTGTAAATGATTTCAGATGATGCTGTTTTCAAGAGGAACAGCCTTTTGCATGAGAGGGCTGGGAACTTCAAATCAAATGCTGTTCTTTTGAGTCTGAGCCAGTAGAACATTTTCAAAGCACTTTACATCAGGGGATACGGAACATGTTATGTCATTAAATTTCATGTAAATCTGTTGGATACAAAATGACAACAGAAGGTGTGAGTTGCCGTTTGTAAATGTGAGAATTTACGGCTTCATAATTCATAATTTACGGGACTGAAATGATGATGTTGCATTTCCCGCCACAGCCTCTGTTTTTGTGTGTGTATGCATATGTTTAAGTATGAGCATTTGTTTTGTGTGTGTGTGTGTGTGTGTGTGCTGTGATGCGTGGCGGATACTGTGGCAAGGGATCTCCAGTCCATGCTGCCGCTGCCGATGTAGAAATGTCTCCTGTCGACCACCCAGAAAGAAGACAAGAGTTGGCCTTTGGTCAGCGCTGTCGTGTTCACATAGTGGACTTCAGCATCTAGAAATTGAGAGTGAGAGAGGGAAAAAGAAATTCATTATAAGAAGAATAGCAGTAAAACAAAGAGACTGATGAGTGAAGGATTAAGGCAGATCTGGCAGAAACGGGATCCCAAAGACAGATGAAGGAAAAGATGAAAAGAGAGGGACAGACTGGAAAGCTGAGAAGGGCAAATAGGGAGAGTGAAGAGTCAACAGACAGAGCTAAGCTGCAGCACAGACACACAGAATGTATAATACAGTGAGAAGGAGAGCTGACTGTGTTTGGCGAGCATCCCGAGCTCAGTTGAGTCGATCATCCCGCTGGAGATCTTCAGCTGGACTCCTCTAGCTTTCAGCCCTTGCAGCCTGGACAGCAGAGCCCTGCCCTGAGGGAAACACACATAGTACATCTGCTGTCACAGGAAATTCATGCACTTTGTATTCAGTGTACAGTGTACAGTGTACTTGTGTATTGCTTCCATCAGCAGTGATGTATGTTCTGTTTCTGTGCTACATTCCTCCGGGATCCTGATGTCTAGTTAATTTTCTGTGTTGATCAAGTATTCATATTTGTGGGTGACACTCTTTCCGTTGTGTGTTCAGCTCCCTGCATTTCCTTCTAAATACCCAAATACAATAGCTACTTTGCAGAGCAACATATAAAGAAATACATCCGTAAACTACGTGGATGATTCACTGTCACCAGATTATTTGAAGTCACACCTTTTTCCAGTTTTGAACGTGTTTGCTGTTATTCACACACTGAGAATACAACATATGTACAGTAATTGACTCTTTTCATGAAGAGGTCCAGAGAGGTAAAGCCCATCATCCCTAAATTAATTTATCTTACTGTGAAAGTAAGAAAATACCAATCAGGAATGAGATGTGGATGAACAGAAAGTGTTGCAAAGAAGAGACTAGGTTAGAGGCAAGAAGTCTGAGCTCAAGCGCGGTGAAGCAGAACGCCATGTAATGTCTTTGCAGATAGTCAGCAGCCACATCAGTGCCATGTGATGCTCATTGTCTCGTGCAGCACACTTCAGGAAACTCTTGAATCTCTCGATTTCCTTCCATTTTTTTTATGATTCGTGGTGATATAGCTGACGCTGCCATTTGTATGTGACAGCTAAAAGTTAACGACCGCTAAACGTTAGAGTTGAGTTATCATATTTTAAAATAGGCCTGCAGAACTGACAGCAATTATTCTCAATGTGGTTTCACAAAACACGATGATTATGATCTTTAAGTCTATTCATGGTAGCGAAACCACTTTGTCCAAACTGATGTTCACAAACAGACACAAACAGACATGCAGTGCATATACAGTATATGTCTGCTACAGAAGCATATCCATCTCTATATCTTCTTACTTTGTCTTTACAGTAAATTACATTTTCCAGTCCAGCTTCTCTCTCAATGAATTTTCTTTTTGCGGAAAGCTGCAGGCTGAAAGGCCATTAGCTCTCCTCCGCCCCGAGGCTTCGGAAAGGAGCTATTACTTCCCAATCAACAGCCTCGGGCTTTCATTACTCCTGACCTGCTCTATTCTTTCTGAGTGTGTGTGTGTGTGTGTCTGTCCAACCCTCCAGGCAACTGTCTATAACACACATGTAGCTCAATTCCAAAATGAATACCTCACTTCAAGCAGCCTGAAAATAGTCCAGACGATTGTACACGCAGGGCCTACAATTCTGCAGGGACAGTTATTGATTTTGTGCTCTGGTCTTCATTTGTGTCTGTTCACTTATATTATACTGTCATTTCGGTCTTCTTTGACTTTACTGTCTAATTTCGCTGAAGCACAAAACCATCTCTTCTTTATCAAGAGATGATAAATATGAGACGTGGCAGCTGTGTAGTCTGCTTAATGACCTATGACTTAAGAATTAAAATAAATTAAATATTGCTTGGACAGCTTAATGCAAATAATGTAAATCAACTCTTCTGTCACATTTTACTGTATTATTATCAGTGGTAGCAATTCTTTGCTACACAATCTACTCAACTAGAACGATATCGTACTTTTGTCTCCACTTCATTTATTTGACCGCTGTAGTTGCTAGTTCATTTTCAGATTAAACTTTTATCAAAACCTTGCATTAGCAAGCTTGGGTTTTTATTTATTAGTCTATTAGTCTAAAATATGAATACAGATTGATGTAGCACAACTTCATTTTTTTATTCTTTCTTACATAATGAATCATCTCACAACCCCCCAGATTTATCTGGATGTATCACCTCGAAGAGCTATAACAATAAAAAAGATGCTTATGCTTAGATGCATCATTATAAAACTAATAATGTCATCTGATATTAATAATATATCACTTAAAGGGGCCCTTTTTTCTGCAGAGCAACTACATTTAATCTGATTCTTTCATACAATGTTCCTGAAAGATATTTCTGTACTTTTTACTTAAGAAAAGTTCTTCATGCAGGACCTGTTTCTGCATTGTTCCTTTTACTTAAGTAAAGGATCTGAGTATGTTTCTTCCACCACTGATTATTATGTAAAGGATGTAAAGACACAAAGAGGAGGCAGAGAAAAGGTCTTCTGCAGAGTCAAGTCTCTGCAGGCGTGCTCTGGTTTTACCTGTCTGGCAGCAGGCTGGAAGCTGGATTCATAATCGGAGGAATTGAGGAGCCACAGCGGGGAAACTATCTCTACGACCCGGATAGCTCGGTCCAGTAAGTTGTACAGCCCCGCTGAGAGAGGCAGGTGTGATGTACCATTGTCTAAGAAGGAGATGTCTTCTGGGATGTTCTCCACAAGCACTACTCTGTGAAAGAAAAAAAAAAAACAGTAAAGAGGAAACATAATGATGTGAAATTTTGGAAGAAAAAGCTGCAAGAAAAAAAGCATCATTAGGCTGAGCCATAGATTAATGGGAAAGTGCTGAGGAAATGAATGTGAGGCTCCTAGTCTTTCACAAAGCAATTATCTGTTTGCATTACTAGCAGAATTTGTATGAGCTTGGGTGCCACTGATAAGAGGTTATATTCCTTCGGTCTTACTACTGACCAATTAACTAACAGCACCCCTCCTCTAGATCGTTAGCTTAATGAGAGTTATCAAGATTTCTCAGACTCCATCAAGCATAATTTAATATTGTACTGTGCCCCTGGCACGGGGTGAGAATAAGTGCAGGTTGATGTTGTCAGCATTGCAGATTCAATTACACCTTGTCAGGGATTTAGTTCAGTCCTTTTTGCTGTATGCTTGTTGGATTCTCATATACACTACTCTACCTACGCTATCGCATGTGCATTTTAATGTAATCATCAGCAGTCTGGTGTCGTCTAATAAACTGTAGTAGCAGCGAGCATAATTAATTCATATACAGAGGCAATACTAATCCACTGTATAACGGATTCAGTGGGTTGCAGTATTGCAGATATTTCTCTTTATTATAAAACTGTCCCACCAAGCTGAAGATTAAATAATGTGGAAAATGTTCTCCATGATGGTTGTTTTGCATTATATAATGTTTTGTATATATTACTTTGAATATCCCTGTACTTTCTGCCAAGGTGTATTATGAATCTATCTGGCTCACCATGACTCCGAGCTCTCTCTATTGCATCTCCAGTTCCCGTTTTACCCCACCAGGATGTCTGGAAGTGACAGGGGCATTAGCAACAGATTGAATTAGCCGTGGCAGCCCGAGATCTGCAGCCACACAGAACCAGGCTATTCTCAAGCTCCAACGCTCACCACATTTCCTCTGCATCTGGGTTAGACATCGATTTCTGCTAGCTAGATTTTATAAGAGAAATATAAATGGGTAGAGGGTGCTCAGTGAGGGTGAACTCGGATATACATTTTGTACCTCCGTGGTTGATTACGTTTCCGGATAAAATGCTTTCCAATAAACTAGCAGAGCCACTTCAAGACTTTACTCAATTCCATGTGAGGGGATGAATTGTATAAGAAACATTGAGGTAAATATACTGTGGATTAGTTTTATGGCTCAGGTAGAGCATGGAGTTAAGAACCGGAGGGATCTTATTAAACAGGACATTATACGCAATACTTTACAACCATTGATGTTATCAACACAGCATAACAAGCTGTAAACACAACATTGATTTATCATCACCTTATAAAGTTGATATACTGCAGATATGTGCAGACAGTTGCCTGTTTACATGAAGACACTACAACACTATGATTTATTTGGATTCATGTTTCTGCCTATCTGATGAATGTAAGTCCAATATTCACTCTCTTGTATCTCTGTGTTGCTCTCCACCAACTCCTGAGGGAATTATATTTCTCATGTATGTCTCGTATATGTCGGTACGCACGTTGGTGCTGAACAGGTATTGTACAGTGGGCTTATCAGAGACTTTTCTGAAAACTGATGCTGATAAGAGCGGCGAGAGTGAACTAAAACATTAAAGAAATGAGCTGAAAGACACAAAAACAACGCAAAGAGCTGAGGGCTGAGTAATAACTCTCTGCAGGTTCGTCACCACGAGCGTCACTTCATCCATTATCAATACGACACGATTGGTTAGTGCAGATTTTAAATGAGCTTGTGTCGTAGTGAATGATGTTGTGTTGTTTTCCTATTAGCCAGTTTGTAGAATCTTTTTTTTTAATGGAATAGCATATAAGTTTCAAACTGTAGCAAACAGTTTAGGTGTTCGTGCCAAAGTGATAAACAAATATATATTTTTTCCTCTTTTTGATTGAACATTTCATTGTATTAACAGCCTATTTTACACTTTTTTTTCTCATTTCTGGCTGTAAAGCGCAGTGGAGTCTGTGCTGGCGGACTCCCTTGCGAGGACTCTGTAGCACCAAACGGATGTTAGGAGTCAGACCCGTCAGAGCACGGGGTCAGCTAAGGCGGGACAGATTGGGGTCTATCGAGTGCTTCGCTCAAGGGCACACTGGCGTGAGCGTGCGCTGCCGGTGATACTGCACAGGCATCATCACATTGAGGAGCCAGCTGCCAGTTCGCAGCTTGAAAATGTATTCCTGGCTAAAGTAAAGCTAAATTAGATTTTGGAAAGTGGCCAAGGGTCAAACTGTAGGACTCACACCCTCTACGATCATATCATGCTGATTTCTCCTTATGGAAATGACAATCAATATGTTAAGTGAAGCAGAGTTCGGGAGAATCACAAGAAAAGTTCATATGTTACTGAGGGTTGATATTCTTCCACTTGAGGACTGAACACAGAGGGAATAACATGAAAAGAGGAGCGCAACAAGACACAAACAAAACAGTGCGATGATGAAATTATAGAGAAGACTAACGTTCCTATCACACAGCGTAGAGTCTCCTTTGTTCTATAAAGACAGAGAAAACTAGGACAGCTGCAGTCAACAACTCACAATGAGGAAAAACAAGGATTGATGGTAAACAGATAGAAGAGGAGGAGCTGTAATCTTATTTTGAAAGAAATCCTCCCAATCCACTGTAATGGCTTGGAGGTATGATGAATGGTCGTTTAAACAGGCAGACAGGTTTTGGTATTATTGTCGGAGAAAGTAGGGAGGTAGTCGTCTCTGCCTGCAAGGGATTCATTGATTTATGCTGTCTGTGAAGTTGGCTGCTGGTCCCCTCCATTGTAACCCATCTGCGCACTCATGGGTGTGATTCATCCCCAGAATCCAATACCTACAGTAAGTGGTGTAAACTTCATGGTGTGTGTGTGTGTGTGTGTGTGTGTGTGTGTGTGTGTGCATACGTAAGACAGAGAGTGTTTGAATGCAAAATCCCTCTCTGAATGATAATGGATTCCCGTTTTCACAGTGTGGTATGTGAGCGCAGTTGGACCAAAATGATAAACTCTCCCTCCTGGTGTTTTATTCCAAAAAAGCACAACATAATAGAACATTTCACAGCAATACAGAGCTGTCAGGGCTGAGGCAAGTTTACATGTTAAACAAAATAAAAATCACTAAAGCGAGTCAGGACACCGTTGTATGTGAAAATGACAATTACACTTGCAAATGTGTGTGATAGAGAGTGCCTGCTGTAGCACTCTTAGACTAACAGCATGGGACGTGGCAGTGTCAGCTCCTGACATCTGATATAAATGATCCATCCTCTCATGAGCTGCCCTGAGCTCTGGGTGTACAGCAGCGAAGACATTAATATGGGTGTCACAGGAGCTGCTGCTCCCTGCATGCTGTTCGTTTTAAAGTTAAATGTCAAGTCCAGTGTTTCAACGGGTGCAACCAGAACACTGTTGTCATGGTAAACACAATTACTATGTCAACTGTAATCCATTATCTGAAACTCGAGCCACTAAATGAAATGATTCTTCAACCATGACCCTTTGTGTTTTACGCAAGTGAATGTACTAGTTTATTACAAGGTCCCATGTCTGTCACCACCGCTGTCCTGGGTGTTTGCTGATATTTTGACCGATGGACAATGGTTTTCCTACACTAATCAGACCTGTTAAGATCACTATACTATAGCTTACTGTCCAGATACTGGTCCAGATACTGGTCCAGATACTGATTGTTTTCTGAAGTCATCGTTTTGCAAGTCACAGGTAAGTCCCAAGTCAAGACGGACAATTCCCAAGTCAAGTTCCGAGTCCTAAACTTTAGGTTTCGAGTCCTAAACACGTCATAATACGCTCTTCACCAATTTCGACCCGCACATTTTGCAAACTTCCATTCGATTTTGGGCGACCACCGCATAGTTTTTGTATGCAAACGACATTATCTTTGGTATAATTGTTTCCAACTGGTGCTCAGTATGGTACCGATAGTTATTCATAGTTCTCTCCTGCAACTTGTTTTGATGCTACTGGGTTCGTTCAAACAAAGTGGATCCTGTGCATGAAGTGTTGACTTGAATACTACAAGCTACTCCACCAGCTAAGACATTTTTTTAAGTTTTAAAGGTGCACCCTAACTTAGAAAATCACTAGTTTGAAACAAAATCGTAGTAACTAAGAAATCAAGGATTTACAAATACGCAATGTAAAAAAAAAACATTTTGAGCATGTAAGACTAAATCATATTAAATATCTTACATCATAATTCATGTATATATATAAAAACTGTGTGACTGGACTGGTCTAATTTTACAAGTGACAATCCCATTTTAATCTGTCTTTATAATCACTTGTTTTGTTGTGTCTTCAAGGAAACGTGAAACTGTAGTAGGGGTGTCACTTTTAGTCTTTTTTCTCGAAAGAGGGAAACAAGTGCTTTTCAAACTGTAAAGCAAACTTAACAGTCAATGTAGCAGATTCTGGTGATAAAGCAACACAACATTTGGGGATGCTGCACATCTGGTTCTCCATTGTTTAAGCTTTTCCACAAGGCAATTGTAAATCCATACTAACCTGCTTATCATCCGTCTGAAGCCAGGCAATTACACATGTACATCAGGAATTCATCAGACTGCCATTTGGATCTGCTACCACTTTGCTCCAACAACCAAGCAACACACACTGACGTAAGAGGAATCATGTTATACTGCAATCATGGCTGAAGCTGTTCATCCTCAGAGAAAATATGAAACAATCACACCATAAGTGTTTGATAGTATTTCCAGAAAATTACATGAAGTGATCACAATCATCTCTCTGCATCAGTGGGAGATTTCTTTTTTTACATTTTTAATGCAGATGCACAGTAACAGCAACCCATCCCAGGTCTCCTGTCCCAGAGATGCAAGCATTAGTATTGTGTATTTTGCAGGAAAAATAGATGAAAGGGAAATCTACATAACAAAACAACCAGCTGCGGGTGACATGTCGGTCTTACATCACAAACAAAAAAACTGCTGAGTTATTATTTGGAAAACGTTTTGTAATGGCTGCAAAGCAAGACAAGATAGAAGATCGGTCTGCTGTATTTAGATTATTAAGAAGAAATAGTCATGCATTTACATTTTTAAGTTCATCTCTGGATCCATTTCAAAGGGTGAATACTTACTGAAAAGGGCTTTACATGCTTTCCTTTGATGAATACAACCTTTAGGAATTCAAGTATGCATGAGTAAGCCTCAGTGCCCATTATAAATGTGTCAATCTCATAGGAATCTATCACTTTTCCTATTGTGTACTTGAACCTCCTTGGAGCAAAATACTTTACCAAATCATCAATTATGTTACACTTGCACGCGCTACAGGTCTTTCAAATGATGCGTGTCACAGTAAAAACTTCATCGTTAAGCTCACGGGACATAAATAACAGTGCACACCTGGAGAAATGACAGCACACGTTTCTGAAATGTGTTTGGAGTTAAGTCTTGAACTGCCAATAACAGCTGATGACTCTGTTCATCGCTCTGATATCCTCTTCTTCTTCCTCCCTCATCCTCGTATTCATCTCTCATTCTACCTCCAAGCATTAGGGGTCCTTCAGAGCGGGAGAAGGAGTCCAATTCAGCTTTACAAGTTTGGATTACACTTTCAGCCCTAAGTAGAAAAGAGGGATGCCTGATAGAGTTCTCTGAAAGGTTAGTAAATGGCTGATTTTGGAAAGAGGAGGTATAGAGTAGATGGACACAGACATAAAGAAAGAGACAGAGAGGGGGAAGTAATTCAAGGCTGAATAGCAAATTGGATGATAAGAGTCTAATGGAGGGGAGCTAGGAAGTGGAGAGCAGGGATTGCTGTATCAGAGAAAATGACTGCTGATCGGCCATTTTCCCCACCAGGACAGAAGGCCTACTGCAGTGTTTTTTGTTGTCTGGGGATCCATATTCTTAGAAGAAACTTGCTAAAGGAACTTTTAAAAGAGCCTGGTAATCATTTCAGCCCAGTGGGGGAGGCTACAACAGTATCAGGATGAGGGAACACCCATTTGTTATGCATTGGTGCTCCTTGGCGTGTACTGTTTTTTACTTTGAGACAACGGTATAGTCTCTAAATGAATGCGAGCAATGCGATGGGGTTTGCAGCATCCACACTGAAGTTTTTATATCGCGTGCCAGCGGGTTAGACCTGCCGGATTGCATCGTGTCATAGACTGGGGTTGATTTATGGTTCGAAACTGGAGCTTAAAAACAATCAGCGTTTCTAGCAATGGAAGCTGTTGGAATGAGGGAACAGCTTAAAGTTTAAAACTGCACAAAGAGCAAGGCCAATGCCAGACAGATGCGCTAAAGGAAATGTGGTTTCAATTAAAAAAATGCTGCTGACACCAACAGAGATTCCGAATAATTTCAAGCGTTTGAAAAGGTTTAGATATCAGAATCAGAAATCCTTTATTAGTCCCACAGCGGGGAAATTTACAGATATTATAATCCACTCTATTCACTCATTTTTGCTTTACTGCTTTTCTTTACACATTGTAGCTCCTATAAATAAAAAAAACTCTGTGTGTTGTCACATCCCGTTTGTCAACTTGGAAGCAGACGTTTCAAATAATTTAGAATTAACAAAAAGTACAAACTGATGTTTTTCTTGTGTAGCATAAGAGGACTAGGCTACAACTGCACTTTGTTGCGCAATAAATGATCCTTGTATCCTTGTTTATGCGGCTCTCACCTGCAGTTCCTGCTGCAGTTCTCCTCGGTGATCCCGTCTTCATCTTCGCCCCAAATGTCCACCGCTGAGAAAATCAACGCCACCAGTATGCCGAAGCAGCACACCAAAGCAAAGATCACAATGCACTTCTGCTGAGACTGCAAGAGAGAGAAAAGGAGAACCACATTGATTTGCAAGATGTTTTTTCTACCTTTCATCACTATTGTAAGAACAAGGCCAAAGTGCCCCAACCTTGGCTCCCATTAGCTGGCTCCTCCGGCTGACACAACTTCTGATTTAATGCACAGCTCAGCAGGTCATAACATGATATAGAGGGCAATTTAAAACAAACATTCAAACGTATGACCTTGCAAGTCCATGTTTTCATATAAAGAACACGAGGCAGGACAGAGGAGAAGAAAGGAAGAAAGAGAGGACAGAGGAAGGAGAGAGACAGGGAATAAGAAAACAAACATGATAGATACACACATTAAAGCCTGGGGAGGTAACATTGGGGAAACCAGGAAGAGTAAGCTCGATTTTAAAAATGATTCAACCAAAAAACCCAGACCAATGTTGCCATCTCTTTTCCAATGAAAGAAGCTAGCAGCACAAGCTCCAAAAGTCGCTAAATCTAGCGAGAAAGTCGCAAAGTTGGCAACACTGACAGCCCTTCAGGCCTCCCTCTAAAGCTGCTTCCCTTTAAATGATCAATGTGAGCGTACATTTTTATCATGAAGGTAAACAACAAACATCGCTATTGTTAGTAGCAGTGAGTGCAAGGGCAGAGAGCGCGCAGGGAGGCAGGCCGGTGATATTATATTATACACACAAATTATTACAGTCCTGCGACAGCCACAGATATCAGATTTTTTTTAATTTGTTACAGCATTTTATTTATTTATTACTGTCGGGATGTAAAGGGAGCATTTCAACAAATATAAATATACTAAACTGATGTTTCTAAAGCATATTACCTACCCTTGCGTTAACATTGGATACTTGGATAAAGTCCAAATGCTCCAATATGGATGAGAAGGAAGTGAGGGTCAGCATGTTCAATAAGGGGAATGAGGATGTGAAAGATGATTAATATATGAGCCTCAGAAGCTGCCGGATATGAAATATTCCTTTTTTTTTTTATATGTGAATTTTATTACTACATAAAGGCTATTTTCCTTTTTCGTAAAGCTATGGTTTGTGTTTAATTGGACACATTTCCACTGTGTGATATCTAATGCTGTAACACCTTAATGTCGTTGACTCTGTGTAACTTGTAATGTCAGCTTGGATCATTTCCATGTTTGCTCTGCTGGTCATGAGACGGCTCTGTCTCAGTTTCTGTATTACACAAGCAACCCTGGACACTACGTTTAAGTACTACTCTGTTTCTCCTAATGCATTAGGAAGGCAATGTATTCGCTGCCAGCAAATATGGTCGCTGGAAACATTTTGTCATTCACGAAAGTGCTATATTCTTGCACGGCACAAAAGTTGTTGGACACTTTGGGAAGATTGTGGTTTTAAATGTTAACAAAGTAAACGAGTCATGTCTTCGACTCAGTGTTGACCTTTTGATTATTTAACCAAGACTACAATCTTTCTCTCACCTTCACCGAGTGCTTTGACTGCAAAAACCTAACCGCAAAAACATTAATTATGCTGTACTTGCTGCAGCATGAGCAGATTGTTGAGGGAAAACAGACAAAGTAAATTGTCAATCATCCTTTTGCAGACATGTTCAGTATGAATCATTTCCGACTTTGCAGATGCATTTCATCAACCCTCGTTATGTTGACAAAAACTTAATTTTGCCTCATTACAGTCGTGAAAATGTATTTGATGTTGCACATATACATTTGTGTGAGACAGGGTTGTTTTCAAAGCCTACTGTCAGCTACATCTTGACCGGTGATATCATTATAACTAATAACTAATAATTATGCCTCTTCTCTATTTGTCCCACTAAGCCATATCAGTGAACCAGCATGTGTTAATAGGCACACATACATGAAAATCAATCATTATTATTGTTATTAAATGCGCCTATGTTTTTCCTGCTATCACACAGAGATGTGAGATGTGTTTTGATTGCTCACTGATGCTGCATATACCAGTCAATAGTGTAACAATATAAGCTTTCACATTGTTTAGGTCACATCACAACCACTTGTTTCTATTTAAAGAAGGCACACAGTGTATCATTATCTATCATTATCATATAATTAGGTAGTATTAATTTCAGTATATTACGTTTACATTTGTATCCCTCAGCAACCCAGGTGTATCTATTGCAGCCTCACTCATGTATAATAGATTTGAGCCAGTTACAACTATTTGTAAAAGAATAACAAATGTATCCTGATCCCTTTGAAACCAGCCAGAAGAGCCAAAAACTAATTACCCCCGAACACGGCAGATCATTAGTCAGCGAGACTCCACTCATTATCCTCAGAGACAAATCTCATATCATACACCACCGACCTCTTAGAGCCGCACAAACACCAGGCGCTGGTTATTTTATTGTGCATATCGTAGCTAAAGACATTCATGCACCATAGGTTCCCATGTGGGAATTAAATGAATCTACCAGCCAGTCAATGGAGTGGACCCAGTGGACCAAAGAGATATTTAGCTTCACACTCTCATCCTCTCAACCATCTGTCTGAGCTGATGTCTGACATGGGAATAGTGTTTTCTATCTCTTGGCAGCCCCGGCCGGTGTAATATAATGCCTAAATCCTACGTGCAGCCACCGACTCGCTCACTCTCGATCCCCAGTGTCTCATACTGGTTGCAAAAAGGTGACAACAGCATGGCAGCTAAAGAAAGGACCAACTGCTCAACACCCACAGACCTGAGTGGAGAGATGAAGGACAAGGGAGAAAAAAACATGTCTACCTCTGAACATCAACGAGCCCCGGGCACTTAACAAAAGCATACTCAGCAAACACTGAGAGGGTAAATGGAGGTGAAATCCCATCTGTCACTCATCTGTCGGACCTTATATACTGGACCTACTGCAATGACAGCAAGAACAGATGAAGGTCTACCTGCAGGAGAATCGAGCACTGCATGCTTCTCATATTTCCAGTGTTTGTCCATCAGCTGCTGCATTCACACGTGGTGCGATGTGTGTGTGCATCATGGCAGATATAGAAAGGGGCCAGACTCAGAGTGGGCACTAGGGAAGGCGTTACCTGACACCGGAACGCAATTAGGGATCAATACACCTACAATTACAGGAAGTAGTGTGTTTCACAGTAACTGGTTAGAAGTGCACAGACTCTGTGTGAATGTAATTGTCATAAAAAGAGGACGAAAAGAGGCTTCTAGCTTGTCTTTGTGTTGACATGGTGGCAGAAATGTCACAGAAAGAAATCTCAAAACAAAGGCACATGGAGGCTAAAATATCTGCGTGGCTACATTTGGGTGAACTGACCCTTTAAAATGTGTGTCTGGGGTACCTGATGATTTGAAATTCTTTATTAGGAAGAGATGTACCATCTCATTTTCAAGGGGGAACTTCGACGACAATAATACAACAGAAGCACAATGAGACAAAACATGAAACAAAAAAACTAAAAGATAATCAGACGACACACATGTGACAAAAAAGATCTAATGATGAGTCAAACAAAATGAAGAGATCATACTTCAAGCAGAGCAATGAAAATGATTAACGTCATTCATAGTATTATGAATATGGACATGTACAACTGATCCCATGATAAGAAGACAAGGCATATTTAAACTAGTGGACAGATATGGATCAAATATTTAGTAGATTGTTCCAATCAGAGGGATCTTAAAATACAAAGACTTATGGTAAAACACTCCTTCCCATATGGCACCTCACTGCAAACTGAACAGTATGGTCACTAAAGCAATAACTCTAAAACATCTGTATCCCACTCGACAATTTTTCTAAGCTAACATATACAAACTTTTGTGCTCTTTTTATGTATCTGTGTTTTCAAGAGAGATGTTTTTGCCGTTTACATTTACGGTAACTTACAGCGGCTTATGTCATAAAATTAAAATCTTCCACAAGCAAAGATAGCCTTGAGTGAGTTGCAAAAACAAGAGAGTCATAAATAACATCATTTAGTGAGATTGCTCCCCAGGGTTCATCTAAAAAAGGCTGCGCCAGGTGGATGGCCCGGTGCCACACTCACAGAAAACTGAAAATACACAGTCACTGTCTCACACGCAGACAGCAGTGAAGGCCAGGCCAGAGAGGCTGGATGTTTACATCCTCACATCAGAGGCAGCATTTTTAAGCAGAGGCCTTCTCCCTGCCAAACCTTTGTTGTTTTAAGTCTGCCCTTTTTGGCACATTGTGCTCATTTACAAGTGAGACTGAAAGCTATCTGCTTTACGGAGTTTGAGAACAGACAGCGTCGTGTTTAAAGTAAACTCTTTTTCTTATGTTGTGCCGCTCCGTCACCATATAGCGTGCTGAAGCAAAGCAGAAGGGGAAAACTGGAATTATTGCAGTGAGCTGATGGTTTGTGAACACGATACAGAAGTCATATGGCCCCTGTGGCTTTGGAAGCACATTCAAAGACATCTTGAGTGCGCCTACAGAGAAGCAAAATGAGGTTCTTCACAGTGCAGCCTGAGAAAAGTGTCAGCGGCCCAATTATCCTCTTATAAACATTTCCTCTTTGCCAAGCCATGGTGAGAATAAGAAGTCATGCTGTTCAGAGGGAAAAAGAAGTTTACATCACACCAACCAACTATGAGCAACATATCCTGTTCTAATTTGTGTAATGAGGGCTTGAAGGGCTGCAGATGTTGCGTGGAGGTTAGGACGACTGGTAGAGCACAAGATCGCCACGAGCCTGCTGACAGGATGTGCTTCGCTGGCATTTGATGAGACAATCTGGTTTTTAGTGCAGCCAGTTTCCATCCATGCACACAGATGTTTGTGGAGAAGAGAAGAGAGAGAGAAAAGGAAAGGGGAAGAGAGGAGGCAGTCGAGGCTTTTCTCATTGTATTGGATCAGGACTGAACGAAGACCACTAATTTATAGCAGCCGAAACTGGTGCACATGAAATTTAATAACAATAAATCTACAAAGTGACATTGAGCTAGTGCTCTTCAACAAAACCAGCCAAAGCTGACTTGTTGAAAGATTGAAAGAAATCATTTCACACACATTAAAACTCATGCATGACATATGTGACATATATGACAACATATTTTGTACTTATCCATTGTACTTAACCTTATACTTTGTACTTATCCATTGTACTTTTATCTGCACTGGCCCTTTGCTGTTGTAGCGCTGTAAATTTCCCCGCTGTGGGACGAATAAAGGTTTTCTGATTCTGATTTCTGATACCAACTCCTCTGCGTGCATGTCACTCGTCTCTGTATGAGCTGGACACTCGACATGTTGAGTTTACATTAGCAAACCTCTGCTTGGTGCTTTTCTTCCCTCTCTACATCACCAGTTCCCCTCTTCGCTGCATCCATCCACAGTTTGATTACATTTGTGATGAGCAAAGTGTCCTCGGTGAAAAAAAAGAAAAAAAAAACACATGTTGTTCTGTTTTTGGCTCAATCTGCAAGGAAGCAGATGGTTCACGCAGCTGCTGGAAAACCTGGCGACAACTAAACGCTCAAATAGTGACAGAATTTACACAATACGTCTGTATGTCTATCACATGTATGGACACACACACACACACACACACACACACACACATGCATATACATAGAGATATGGGGTTACTACTACGAGTTCTTTTTTTATCTTTCTTCACCTTGTTGATGGGTGTGGAAGCAGTTCATGAATTGTTAATTAACTGTTGATGAGCTTTGTGGTGTCAAAGTGATACTTTTGACACAGACTCCGAGAATTGTTGTCATGCTGTGACAGAGAAGGACACTCGGGTGCAGGTTCTTCTACATCCTACAAACGGATGAACGAATGAAAACAATCGGATCGTGACTGTTAACAGATAATGTTTGTTCAAACAGATTCAATATTTACACTGTTCAATTAATACTCCTCTGTCACATTTCTTTCCTAAAAATGATCATTTAAGAGGTGTCACTGAGCATCTCAAAATATTTGGCTGAGTGTGTGTGTGTGTGTGGGTATGTGTGTGTGTGTTTTCAGTGTGTGCAGCAGCCATATACTGTTTGTTCCCGATGCCTGACGTGTATAGTACAAGAGTTTTAACAGAATCCTCCCTAAAGCACTAATCCTGTAGATAGTGAGCCGAACATGGCTGGTTTGATGTCACGGGAAAGATATTTCAAGCACAACTACAATCATCCTTTGATGCAGAAAACCTTTCATCTGTCCAAAACAGCAGCATATGTCAGATTTTGGTGTCAGCGCATGAGAGAACAAGGGCGTCTTCATAGGCTCTCATTTTTGCATCGTTCCCTGTAGTCACACAGGGAGACATTTATCTTATAAAAAGCAGCTCTGCCAAAAGTAAATCTAAGCATAACTGAAAACTAAAAAGCTACGAGACATTGATAGACATTGGGTGTGGTTGTAATCAAGTGCAACAGTGTATCAGTGTTTTATGTGCTGCAGTATCTTTGGTTTGACTTTGACTCGAGGCCATTGTCGCTATTAAATTGAGGCAAAAATGCCCAAAAGTGGTCTTCTAAACAAAAAAACAAAGAACAATACATGCTCAACAAAACAGTGACTAACCTATATCAGGCTGTTTTATTTCTTTTTCTTATGAGGCCAACACAAGCTGGGTTTGTACTTGATGCTAATTAATAGCACCACTGCAACACGAAGCAGAGGGATCGTACACAATCATGGGATGAGCATGTACTTAGAACAGGAAATGAATACAGTTATCTCCTATTTAGCAAGTCTCATGAATCAATAAGAGACTATTTCTGTGCAATTGGCTCATGTACGGTCATTCATTCATTGTGACAAAGGGAAGCAGTTGTGGTTAGCTGAAGGTTTTGATGTGTGTAAGTGAAAAGAGGCTCGATTACTGAGACGTTCTTCAACTTGTTTCATGTCGTCCTCACTATAAACAATCGCTCTTAGGGAAAACACAAAGCGCCCATGCTGACAGGTCAGCGGTCTTGCCGTCTCCATGTATCTTGATGTGTAGATACATATGAGCTTGTCAACTATAAGGCTGAATTCACGCTGCGGCGGCCATTCTTTTTGATTCTGCAAATATCTGCCAAGCTAAAACTTAGGAATAGTTTTTTAGAATGACTTCCCGCTTGACACACATGAACACGCCTTCCAGCCGCAGAAAACTGTAATTATTGGTCCGAGCCCCGTGAAGCTCCCCGCTGTGAATTTGGCGTAACGTAGCCCACAGGTACGGTGACGATACACTTCATCCATAGGAATATTTGCCTCCATTAACTTCAATGAATGCTTGAATGGAAAAACACAAGCATGAGTTTTCTGTTTTGGTGCAATGTCCAGACTATAGTGTGGATGTACAAAGTTTGCTGATAGACACACTGATGCAGTGCAAAATAAAATATAGAAAATAGAGATCGTTATCCTAACCAAACATATTATCACATTACACTTAATTTTAAATGAATTAATAACCCCATCATCCCAAATAGAGAAAGTATTGATACTTGAGGTAAAGTGGGACTCTGTGTTGAGAGACGTATTCATATTGTAAGCTTTCAGTTAAGTGTTATTTTCACTTCTCATTATGCAGACACTGTGCCACATACTATTGTGTGTATCTGTGGATACACAGGCGATGTATAATGTTCACACTGCTGCTGATACACTGTATCCTCCACACACACACAAAAGCACTTTTATGGTTATTCATCTGAAGGTGTCGTCATCCTATTCAACATGTCTAGTGTTCACAGCAGGGGTCTGGAGAATGCAAAGGAAAAAGAAGATGAAACACACACACACACACACACACACACACACACACACCAGTTAATGAATATAACACGACTAAACCAAGTGAAACTGAATACAATAAGTATTGCAGCAAAGCGGATTAAGTTGGAAAAGTGAATCTTTTTCAGCTATGTTTGGCATTTTTTAACATGAAAAAATTGTTTGATTAAATTAAATAAAATTTGAAATGCTGGTGCGGCATGTAGCGTAGAAAAGGAAAGTATAGATTGTTTTTGTTATAATGCTCAATGATTTTTGTAGGATCTGGCATTATACTGCTGACTACTTTATATGTTTTTTGCAACTTTTTTGGCTGTTTTCGATCTGTAAACGTTAGGACATTGGACATGTTAAAGATGTAAAGGTGGATATGGCCTGAGAATTAAACTTTATCTTCACACTTCCTCACCCAAAGCTGCGCTGACGTCTGTGAGTTCAAGGCCGCTGCTACCACGACAGCGTTCACCTCCCCTGATTGGCTAAAATCACCCGGTTGTCTTCCATTAACTTTGTAAATCTGCGTCTGGAATCTTTATTAGATGTCACTCTATCCTTTCTCTGTCTCACAGAATGTTACATTTGTGATGAAGATAAAATAACAGCAATAATCACCAAATAAATCACACAGTGTTTTCCTAATATGGCTGCTTCTAGCTACATCTATACACGTTGTGTATTGTGTGTCTGCGTGAATTTGTTTTTGTGTGCACGTGCTTGGAGCAAAATTTCCCTCTCTCTCACTTGTCATCTCTCTTTAGCTCTGTGTAATGATTTGAGCCAGAGCTCATAGGGTATGCTCGTCATTATACTTTGTTTACTGTCGGTGTCTGTGTCCTGTCTATCCCGTCTCTGTTTCTCCTCTCACTTTTCAATGTTTAAACTCTATCCTTAACATTTCCAGGAAAACAAATAAAAAGAGACGCTCCGCAAAAATAGTTATAATGTTCCTGTTAAGTCGTCTATCAGTGGCGACTTGACAACTTTATTGTAGGAGTGGATGTATGCGTGTTTTGCTCAAAGCAACACAAAAAACAATGTACGGCTTATTTGTTTTCTGGTTAAGAGTTATATGAGAAGATGGATACCACTCTCATATCTGTAAGGTAAATATTATTGTCACAATATCCACCTCTGTTTCTGCCAATGTGTCCCTGTCTCAAGACACATGTATACTTTCCCAGGCCCCAGATGCCCTCTGGCTTTTTTTCTTCTTTCATCCCGGATCATGCCCCTCCCACCTCATTCCCCTCACCTGAGCTTCCCCGCCCGTCTCCCCACCTGTGCCTCATTCCTCATCTGCCCTGCAGTATTTATACCAGCCTCTGTTCCCCAGACTGAACTGAGCCTGTCTGCCTGTATTTGGGTCTTTCTCCTGTTGCCCGTATTCACCAACCCTGAATATGCTACAGCCAGCAGCAGGTTATCTTAGCTTACTTAGCATGAAGACTGGAAACAACGAGCCTCGCTGTGACCAAAGGTAACACAATCTGCCTTCCAGCAACTCCTAAAGCTCACTAACTAACATGTCATGTAAATGAGTTAATCTACTCTTTTCATGACGCATCACTGCAGATTTTGTGAGTGTTGTCATGTTGGGAACTTGAGATTTCAACCTCATCCCCCAATCAAAACAACAACAACCACCACAGTTGGAAGTCAAGGTGGAAGTACATTGAGCGTGTAATGTGAGAATGTAAGCCATTACAGGAGCTCATCCAGGTCCCTCCCTGCTGCAAAAAATGTGATTCTCTGGCTGCAGTATTATACATACAAGCAGTAACAACTCCAGGCTTCAAAGCAACCAACATCACACGTCGATGTCCTAATCTCATCTCCAGTTAAGTGAAAAACTTGCTTCTCTAGCCTTACGTACCATCAAGTAGGCCTAACCACTTTTGCAGAGAGATTTTTTTAGAGGTTTTGATCCCTATTTTGCTCTTGATCCAGCAAAAAGCTTTATTTGTTTGTGGTCATTCCATGAATGAATGCTGTCCTGACACAGACCTGGATGATTTGAACCATCTTCATCAGGTGTCATAAGTTCTTTTTACGGTCTGTGACCTAAGCAACACTGACATTTCACTCCAGGCTGGTGGGAGATGATTGTCCCTGGGAAACGTTACCAAATCTGAAATGAAGGGTGTGTTAAAGGATATTACATCTGCGATCATTCAACATATAACTTGTCAACATGTTTGAATGTATAGAAGATATAGGGGTTCAAAAGGAACGACAGCGAGGAACCATGTTGGTCACTGTACTTTGTAAAGGCTGAGTACGCTCAGGTGATGGACACATAAAGAAACACAGGCTGACAGGGGAGTGGCAGCTGAAGCGGACTTTGTAACTGAAATGACATTGGTTCACAATAGAAAATGTGCGTTTATGAATATCTGTGTACTAGTTTTTTACATGCAAAGTATGAGTACGTATGTGCTTTATACTCACTATGCATTTTTTTTCAAAATCTTGTGTTTTAAGGAACGGGAATAAGCCAGAGGTAGGTGTCAAGTAGCCTAAACAGTGAAGGCGTTTGTTAGGGTCGCAGATATTATTGTGAATGTGACTGTTCGTGTAAAGCTGGGATATGTGTATGAGCTGGAAGTGTTATCGATTAGCATTAGAGCTTTATAGGTTATTAAGCATTGTGTGCTCAGCCAGAACGTGAGGAGAATAATAATAAGGGGGGGGTGACTGCATAGTGCATACAAGGTGTTTTACAGTTTTCTCACGTGTAGTAAAATAAATCTAGCTTTGTGCTTTCCTTGGTCAATATTTGAATAAAAACTGCACTTTGTCATGCATACCATAGACAAGTAATACCGTAGAGGTTTTACCATCCATCATTACTCCATGACTGCAAAATGGGGGCAAGATGCTCATCTGCTGACGCATGCCCTCCATATAGCTCCACGTTCTCAGATTTTTTTAATTTAATTTAAGATCCTCTGATATCTTATCACAACCCTTTGTTTACCAAGATTAATCAGTGTCATTACAGGCTGTACTTTATATTTTTTACGATTCAAATCAAAGTGAAATCGTCATTAATGCTGGAAAATTGGAAAAATCAGAGGAGCGACAACATTTATCTGCTTTTTAATATGTGAGAAAAGACTGTGCTGCACCCTTCGTGCTGTCAAAGCCTGTCACCTTTTGAGCCACTGCCTGCTCACGCCTTATGGAAAGTGACATGGAGTGCACCTCTCTCGAGAGACAGTGTGCTCTTACTTCATCTCACTGTCTTGTCTGTTTGGCTCTCCTGAGTGAACCAACGGCTCCAAGTGCCCTGCCAGCCGGATGAGCTGTCAAGCAGGGCTGCGCTTACTCAAGCGCAATCACAGTAGCTTTATAAGGCTGAACGTGACAGAGACTGCTATGATAATGAAGATTATCTGTCGTACAAGTCGTGCACTTTCTAACTAGATAAACGCAAACGGCCATGCAGTGCAAAGTTAAACTTGAGTTTTGGCCTCTTGGATGATTAAGAAATGTCTACGAGACTACAAAGCAAACACAGTTGACTTTGAATTACAGAGCACAGGTTGGCTGAGGGCCCTTTTTCCATCTCTGGTTAATTTAAAAAGTAGTGATCATCTCAGCTTGACGCCACTGGTCAAATAAAATGAAGAAATGGATGACCAGATTCTTGGCACTCGGTCAGTGATGGCTGGAAGTCCAGACCTACGTGTCTTTGAAGATTTTCCCCTATCAGTCTCTCAGCTCTGTGAGCTTGTGGGTCCGCTCACTTTTGTATTGATGACTGTGTATACGCTTGATATGAAACCAGAGACGGGACACCATTAGCTTAGCTTAGCCTAGCTTAATTTAAAGAGAGGAAGTAGCAGCTAGCCTGCCTCTGTCCACCTCAAGGTGACACCAAGATACCAGGAAGTTGCCGCTCGCAACTCTTTTTTATTTTTCTACCTTTTTCTTCCATTCTAAAGTTTTCCCTGTGATGCATCACAACACGTCCCTTTATGATGCCTTTATTATTGCTCTGCTCTGCTTTGTGTTAATTAAACACTGTGTCATGGTATTTTGATGCTTTTTGATCTTGCAAGCTCAGATGTGTAAAAACATCATCATGCACCCAAGGGTCCAGAAGGCCTTCTGCTTACAAGGCATGAAAATGGATGATGGGAATTTCATTATGGACAATAGCTTTTCTTTGGGAGATTTCTTTTGGATGCTTTGATAGTCAAACGCTGATGGTGCCATTGTTCTTTCTCTATAACGTCCTTTAAGGCTTGCTCTAAGTAAATGTGTCCAAAAATAAACAAACGCACAACATTATTCACTTCCCTCCACTTTAGCTGCCTGGCTGCCTCAGCCACGTGTAATGAAAATGTTATTGCTAAAAGAAAAAGTGCTGGCTTAATGCCATTTTCTGTCTTTGTCACTTTGTCTGAATCCACACAACATCATTGGGGGGGAATCAATAGAGCAGGGATATAATCCATCTTTAAGACAGGTACACACACGCACAGGAAGGAGGGTATGATCTGGAATACTGAATGGGAAGAGTCAGCATGGAAGACTTTAATACCAACGGGGCTACAAGAGCATCTCCTCTTCCCTGTATTGGCACAAACTATCACCAATTTGAAAGTGTCAGATACTATGTTTGTGTGAAGGCAGGCAATGTATTTTGTAAGTGACATGATTCTGTGAGTTGAAACGTGTTGTTAATACGACAAAAATGTAAACATTTGTACTTGTATAATGATTAATGATGATTAAAGTATGGTTTTATATCTGTGTGAATGCAATCCCATCTCAGCAGTGCCTCCTTTTCATGTCACTCACCTCTATAATGTCGTACAATCAGCTGCTGCTCTCGGCTAGCATCTACCACCAGATGAACACCTTTGCACTGTATATTCTTTATTAGGGAACATTGTGGTGCTTCCATTGGGCCCTTGAAGGTTGAATGTTCAAGGAAACTTGGTACTAAAAAAACACCAAAATAATTTCTGTAAATGAAATTGTAATGGCACAACCTTGTTCTTAAACCTCTGTTAATTGATTTTATGGTTTGGGTCCAACACCATGAGCTGTAAACACAACATTGACATGTTCTCACCTTATTCAATTTATATTGTGAATGTGTGAGCAAACAATAGCTTTGTGACCTCCTGACGAATATAAGTCAAATATTCACTCTCCTTTTAGCTCTGTTTTGGTCTCCACCAACTCATATCTGGCTCATTAGCTGTTAAATGCTCCACTATGTTCACCATCAAGTCTCTAACCTTGTCTTATCTTCCGTTTGGTGCTGAACAGTGTTTTTGTTGCAGAAACTGCTTCCTGCTGCAGCTGAAAATGTTGCTATGAGAGCAGCGTGAAACAAAGCAGTAAATCTGTGGACAGCTAAACAATGAGGCTGGAACTCTCTATAAAGATCAGTAAAGCCGAGGGGAGCCGCAGATTCAGGTGATAAATCTTTATACAGCAGGCTCATGACTGCGATCGACGCCTTTCACAATGTCACATTGTTTCCACATTGTCACGTTGATTTTGTTAATGTAAAATTAGAAGCGACAAAAAGTTGCGGACCGGACGGCTACACAATGAGCGGAAGCTCACTGAAACAGCTGCCTGCTGGGAAATGCAGAGTCAGCAGATAATTCTCTGTGGGATCGCCACTATAAGCAACTCATTACACTTAGTCATATCCACTGTGAATGTAAAAACATTGACACGAGTAGCTTAACGATAATAAGTAAGCTTCACATTGGTAAAATGTGGTATTTCATTAAAAGTAATTATGCAAGAATTTCTAATCAGTCATTTTAGTACAATTAACAAATGAACATGCTGTACTGTGACTTCCTGTTGACAGTGTATTGTGTTGTGTTCGTATATACTGATTTGTGTGCTTTCTTTTGTGTCCACAAAAAGAAATATGCTCACACAGCTACACATACACTGTTCACACTTTTCACATTTCATGTTTTTGTGTTTTGTGTACATTAATTTAATTTAGGTGACGGATGACTTTTGCTATGAACCCGTTTCGTCCCTATGTTCTTGTTCCAATGACATTTCTAAACAAAGTTGTTTTAAATTGAATTGCTCCTGTGAAAATGAAAGACCATTCCTCTAGAAAGTGAAGGCGAGGCCATCCATCACTTCAGAAGGCAGTCTGGGGACGAGCGAGTTGGGGCTCGACAGTCCCAGCACCTCCAATCTCTCCCAGATTTACTCTGACAGTCACGCAGCCTCATACCTACACTAAAAAAAAAAAAAAAAACTCATCATTTCCTGCTCAACCGGGAACTGCGCTCTCAATTTGTTCGCTCCATCTCTATCTGCACCTTTATCCCCGGATCTATTCCTTGATTTCCACATGGGGCTCATCGACATTGAAGGTTAGCACATTGGATTGCAGAGGCCTGCTGAAATGTTTTCACACGGGAGGTTTGGACGCTCAGTTTATGTGTAATTTGTGCAGGAAAACTCTCTGTAGCAATGAAAAACCGTAATCCAGCTGCAGCATCGCACGGGTCTCAGAATGCGTCCTGGCTCACTGACAGTCGGTTTGGGAGTAACTGATGTCTGAAGGCACGACAACAGCCCGTGAGTGACTGAACACTAGAACTGATGGCTTCTGTGGAAGTGAGAATGAATCTACTGTGGACACTTGTGTGACCCAGCTAACCAGGACTGAGTAATGGTTGCACAATGGGTGCGATGAGCAATGCAGCCACTCAGTGACGGCCTGCTCACGGCTTCCATTTATCTTCACGCGTGTCGAAGAGTTAATCTAATGTACCAATACTTCACTAACAATCTGAAGTACAACTACTAACATTCAAACGCACAAAGCACTGATGCGTTATGAAGGCTAGTCAGGTGAAGCGATGCAGTCTGTCCCTCCCTCCGTGTAACTTTTCGCTGACCTTTTCCCGACCTTTTCGATAACTGACTAAATGGAGAAAGGTCAGTGTCCATCTCTGAAGACAAACGGCAGCGCTGCATGGCCTTTAAGCCGAGCTGAAAAGGCTCACATACACTCCTAAAATGCTGCAAGTGTTTGCTTGTGTGTGTGTGTGAGAGACAAGAAGACAGACAGAGGGACAGGAGATCAATCAACAGTCACACAGACGGTGATTCATGAAGAGAGGATCAAAGCATGACGAAGATTATGAATTTATTATATCTCGTAGAAAAAAAGACGTGTGCTGCTGTTCTTTAAAAAATAAAAAAATAAACAGACTTCTTTTGATTTTTTGTAAATGCTCTGGGAACAAAAATGATTCAGTTGTTATTTGTGACATTTTAAGACACGGTTGAGATGTTTTCAGCATTGACGTGTGTTTGTTCTTGTAAATGTGCTGTATTTTAAGTAGTGAATGAGACATATTTGAGGGCATTTTAAGCCATAATAATTAGCAATATGTGCTTCTATTTGTTGCAGGGAGAGTGTGTACGCCTTTTTTCAGGACTCATTTTTGTAAAATTACTTTTTTTTTTTGTCTTATTTTTATAAAGAAAACCAATTTATTTGAAAACAATGACAATAAAAACACATTGATTTAAACCAGGCTGTTGTTTTTACAATCTTAAAAAAAATGTAATCATATTTTTTTATATATTTTAGATGAAATTGTTCCATTTAAATGAAATAAAATGTAATCACATATGCCACACACACACAATGGCGTCTACTTTCTCTCTCCCCTTGCAACGCCACTGTTCCTATTGATCCCACCTGGGCTCTCAAAATCAATAAGTCAATTATAGTTCCATTAAAATGACATGAGAGCCTTGTGGACCGTGATGGGAGAAGAGCCCACCCTGAACTCACCCAATCAACCCTCTCGCTCCCTTCAGTCAGCCAGTCTTTAAGCAGCGAGCACGACGCCAAAGACTTCTCAGCTCTGACACTGTATTTAGATATATGCACAGCACTGAGTGGCTTTAAAGCCGTGGAAAGACTTATTCCTCCTGCTTTGCCGTGTCAGCATTAAGAATAAGGAAAATATGGAGGTAATCGCTTTTCGCTTCTTTGCCCCTTTTAGAGTCAGCAATATTTGCCTTCTCATTTTAGTTTGTAACATGACTGAAATGACGTGGACACATTGCAGACAGCAAGTTATTTTATTTTTCCTGCCTGATTCCTGACATTAGGCTGCATGTTTAATAAAAGATAATCAATAATAATCTCAATGTTTTGTTTGGTCATTGATATATCGTCACCTTTTAAGTTGATTGGCTTTATTTTGTTAGCTAATATAAACATCCAGCAGTTTATGGAGCTGCTTTATTGTTCATATGGAGTCGTGTCTCTTGCCACCTTGAATATTCACTCTTTTTGTTCTGTTTTTTTTTTTATTTTTATTTTTTTATCTCTATCAACTCCAGAGCAAAATATCTGAGTCTTTAGCTGCTGAATGCTGCACTTTGGGCAAAGTGCAAAGTTTACATTAGTTGCATTGTGTTATATCTGATTGCACAGTTATATTAGTATTTGCAGAGTTGACTGTGTTTGCCCTATTCTCTCCACCACACACAAAAACACACATTTATTTATAATAAGAAACACTTTGTCAAAAATAAAATGTTTAGTCTGGTTTTTATTTCTCCACTTTTGCCATTTTATTTTCATCATCAACCAATTTAACAGTATTGTATCGTCCCTGTGTTACACTTTTAACTCTGTTTTATATAGATTTTGTTTATTATTACCAGTACTCTGCAGAGTCGGATCTGCCCACCCTATACCCTCCACTACACACAAATACACACAAACACGCAACATAAACTTTTACAGATGCACAACCCTCTGAGTCAGCATTTCAGTCCTCCTCCTTCACAATTTCTATACTTTCCACACAGATCTGATCCAAACTATTAATAATATAATCATGATATCACTCTTACAATATGCTCCTGCTGGTGTAGCGATACATGAGATACATGCTTTTTGTTGACGACAGTACTCATGCTCCCAGAGCGTTCTCATCTTACTAAAAAGTAGATGTTTTTGCAGATCCGTGCATTTTTCTCTACACGTCCGATGGCGTTTTGCTCGCCGCATCCGTAATAGCGAGTGTATCCTATTGCCATTGGTCAATACACTACCAACTACACTTCGGTGTGTGTGCATGTGTTGTGCATGTGTGTGACTCCATGCATCTGTGGTGGAATCAGCAGGAGGTTCAATTACACTGGCTCAGCTGGTGTATATAGACAGAGAGGATGGTTTACTGAGTAACACACACACACACACACACACACACACACACACACACACACATACAGACACACGAAAGCTCTGTCAGTAGATCTTCTTGGGCTTGATCCCTTGACTAACTGCCTCTATGGACTGTCATCAAATCACAATAAAGATTCAGTTTATCACCTTTTGTTTAATTCGACTGGACTTTTGACAGACTGGCAGATTGAGGACATTATTATTCTAATTATTATTAGCAGCTTTAAAAACATGATATTAGCCAACGAATCATTAAAACAATATGTCCTCTGTTGGAATTTTTAAGGGACTGTTTAGATCATATGATGAAAAACTGCCCAAACAGGTGTGTTCACAGATATACATGAAAACAAGCGTACCCAGCACAACTTAGTTGCTTAAACCTGATTCAGGAACAAAATTCTTTTTTTTTTCCCTGCGTCAAAGTAAGAGTTTGTATTTTTTTCTTATAGCAGAATGAAGTGATCACATTGGGGACAAAGAGAACTGTTCTCCAGAAGGGGCTTCAGCACAATATCTGCAGTGCAGCTAAAATAAAGCTGAGCAACAACTCTTCACTGTGACCTTTTCAGAGACCTGTATCCACCACGACTTTGTGTGTGTGTGTGTGTGTGTGTGTGTGTGTGTGTGATACAGTGTCTTTCTTACACAAATTCAAACTCTGCAGCAGATTATTGAAAATGTGTCAGTTGGTTTATTGGTCCTGTGTGACTGACTTTTTCCTCTAGCGCCATAATCGGATATCCACGGTTCCCAGAGGATGAATATGGACTTGATCTCAATATTAATGAATGCACAAATTGTGATTTGTATATAAATGACTTTCTCCACAAATATACTTTTCAATGCACACAACATAGTTATCGTTGTATATAAATGTAAAAAAAGAAATCCACATGTAAAAAGATATGTTTCACGATAATAAATAATTGTTTAAAATCCACAAGTGTTAGAATTTTCATTAATGTTTACAGTCATGTAAAAGCTGTTAAACCTGCTTTTACAAACTGCTTGTCTTGTGTCAACATCACTGCATTTATGGGTTTTTTTGAGACTCCCTTGACATCATTCGATAAAAATAAAAAATATTTTTTTCAACAGGTAAATTAGCTGTAGACTGACTTTTCGTCACATGACTGTTTTGCTCCTACGTCATGGAAAGGGGGTTAAAATAAATCTCCTGGAAACTAGTCAGAACTACAGACTTTTGGCAAAAAGTCGATCTTCAAAGCCACTGTTCACATTATTCATCTTTTTCAAGATAACCATAAATCTTTTTTGACAAACTGATAATCTCTCTGCATGTTGTAGTTAATTTAGGTGAAATGCATGTAGCTGTTAATTGCACAGTGACAGCGGTTTAATGAGAATCGATGCAGAGTGAAGCTGTCAGAGTTATGAAATGGATGAGCTCTCACACTTTAGTTGTAGCAAACACTGAACTATCAGAGACGTGAATGCGCCTGTTCTGAAAGCACACTGAATATCAAGGACAAACATGCACATCTCGGACTCTATGTAGCTGTGAAACATGTAAACCACAACAATGCCATCTGGCACATAGACAGCAGCTATAAACCTGTAAAGTCATATTGAGGCATTAATACCATAGTGCGATTTAATCTGGCTCGCCCTCGTCTCAAAACTAGTTAATGCATACCGGTACACAAATGTATGAAATGTGTATACAATACATGCTCTGTGATTAATGATCGAGTCCCTGACGAACGCTGAGCAACGAAGAGTCAATATCCTCTCCTCTCCTACGCATCTGATGTAATAAAGGGCCATCCATAATGAATGCTTTGATAAATAAGACTGTGGCTTCTCTGCTAAGATCGTGTAATGCTCTGCGAGGTGTCATTTTGCCTGCTTAAACCGTTGTTTGCACAGGATGATGGATAATGTGTCTCCCCACAGTGCAGAATCAGTGGTTTCAGGTGTGTGTGTGTGTCTGTGTGTCTGTGTGTCTGTGTGTGTCTGTGTGTCTGTGTGTGTGTGTGTGTGTGTGTGTGTGTCTGTGTGTGTGCAAAACAGCAGTGAGGAGAGCTGCTGGCTCCAGAAATATGTCTATATTGGCATGCAGCTTCAAACCACCAGGTATTTTATCTTTTGTACCCACACAGGCATGTGTACTCTACTACACACACACACATACACACACACACACGCACACACACACACAGGTTGTGACCTCCTTTGTTAATGTAGTAGGTATAAATAATTGACACAACTTCTCTTTTTTTGGACATGGAATGTAAAAAAACAAAAAAAAAAGTGCAAGGCTTGTTTCCTGGGCTTCTTGAGGAAAGACCTCAATAACATCTGTATTAGATCTTGAATTTTCGTGGACTGAATTCTCACTCTTTTATTGTCTCACATTTTGAGAGACGCTTTGACACGAGGGAGAGCCAGTGTCACTCAGCTACCGCTGGCTGCAAGGAAGCTCCTGTGTTTTTACTAAATACTACATTACCCATGAGCCTCGTCAGCTATTGCAGTGTATAGTGTAGTGTTTACTCAGCGGCACCTTTGTGTTAGTGGTCCAGTTGTGCAACAGAAATGTCTGAAAAATGAGACTGTGATGTGTTTATGGAACAGGAAAAAGTGCGATGCAGTCGAGGCGGTGGATGAGTGCACGCTGTGTTAGCCTTCGACATTAGAGGCCCAGCTTTTGTGATGTAAATAAAATATTCAGTGTTTCAGTGCTTTTAGTTGCCTAAATCTAACCACACTGTATCTTTTCATGTGATCGTTTCAATAGGAATAATAGAGCTTTTTTACACGGCAGACATTTTGACTTGTAAAGCAGTAAAAGCACAGGTGTAATTAATAATATTAATATGGCTACATCCTGTTTCTTCAGGTCCAGGGCCCTGGTATTATGTACAACATGTTTATTGACCCAGGATAAATATTAGATGAATATTTTAGACGATCACAAGCAACAGTTTTAATTTATAGACATTTTAACTTGTCATAGCAGGAGATGCACAAGTAAAACTAATAAGATTAATGATGTTTTTCCTTTCGTGTAAGTGTTCCAGTTAGCCATGTTGGCGACCAATTGCTGTAAGTTTTATCTAGATTTTGATTTCATATCTTGCAATGGTTGAAGTTATACTGTAATGTGCAACTTTGTATTTTTTTTTTTAAGTGTTAAATCAACCAATGATCAACCAGTTCTCTAAAAGAGCGAACATGTTTGAATATCTAATTTTGTATTATATTCCCTTGTGCTATGCAGTGCTGTAAAACAGTCTTGGCTTTTTCTTTTTTCTTGTCTGTCCACAAATCACAGTACAAACAGTAAAGCTGTAAATGTCAATCCTCGCCAATCTCTTGTAACGTGCAGCCCTGTGCATGTTTAATCATTGTGATCAAAATGCCATAGTTCACATCAGAAAACACACATCAGAGTACACTTGTATATCGACTGTCTTGTCTGTCATCAATGACACAAGGACTTCTCATTCTGATGGAACCGACCTGTTTATTGACATAAATATTTACTTTTGTGGGATAAATTGAGGATTTTTAGCAAGTTACGGGCTTTTGCAGGTAATCCACTGTCTGGTGCTGTTTGTACGAATTGTTTCGATCAATGCACTTACTGTTAAGTAAATATTTGTCAATATTAGCATGCAGTTGGGTCTGCCACTTGTTGTTTCTCATCGAGAGTGGCAGCGGGGACAGACAGGGAGTCTGAAAAATATATAACACATGAGTCTCTGCAGACAACAGTCAGACCAAAAATCCCTCAGAGTAAACAAGCCTCTTCAAGGAAACAAGGTCTGAACAGAATGACCCGTCTTTGAAGAAATACCAGTGAACGCACTGACTCTGGATCTGTCCTTCCGGTTTTTTTTTTTGACAAACATGCAGGGAGCCAGTGGTGCGGTTGCCATGGATACCGCTTCAGGTGTTTTGGCCTGCTGGCGCTTTGCACCATGGTCTGATGGGCTTCTGGGTCTGTTTTGTGTGTGTGCATGTGCACTGATGTGGGAGTGTGTGCTTGTGTACCCCGCATATTGATGCTGAATGCCAGGAGAATCACTAAAGACTTTTCTTTTTTTCTTCTCTGTTTCACGCCACCTTTTCTGTCTGTAATCTGCTTCCCCCACATCCTTCTCTTCTTCTCTTCAGATTATCTCCACTCTCTCTTCAGCCTTTCTTTTTTTGATCTCTCTCTCCATTCCCATTCCCCCCACCCCCTCCGCTCTTCTCTCCCCTCCTCCCCACTGATAGACAGTCTGAGTAGGTCAGACTTGACCAGCCCATTTCGGCCCAGCAGCCCACTTGTAAGGCAGTGCTCCGTGCACCCCGGCTGAAAGACTGATGGGACCAGGAGACAGAGAGAGACGGAGACGAAGAGGAAGAATCAGAGAGGAAGACAGAGGGATAGAAGGAGTAATGGTGAATGGAAAACCTTGTTGTGGAGGTCCAGGGATGATTCATAGTTGTCCAAGATTATCTTGTGGCACATGCTGGATAAAATAACAGTAAAACCCAATTACAGTAATACTCCTGGTCAGTTTACAGTGAGGGAGGCTGGTTGTCCTCCTCTGTCATTCTTTGATGTGATTAGTTGTGATGAAGTGTGCTATGAAATTAGAACTCCTGAATTCGGTTAAAGGGATATTTCACTTATTGGGGACGTGTGTTATTAATCTCCAAAGTGACACAAATTCAAGGATACTTTGTGTATGCTTCTGGATGCAGTTTGTGATGCATGCTAAGACAAGTCTGAAGGACTGTGACCAAGATATACGTCTTGAGCAAGACATTTTACATTTTAAAAATGATCTTGTTTTCAGTGCTCTCTGGTGGACAAACTATTAAAACACTGTTTATAAATTACCTCTAACATATTTTTGCATTTCTGTAGTGCCATTTCTCGTTTACTATCAGTCTACATATACCCCAATATGGCAACCCTGTTTCCTATGAATAATATTTCTATACTATATTTGCAATAAGCTATCATTGGTAAACAAAAAAAATGTTGTTCTAGCTTTAAATAGCTTTTTACTTTTAAATACTTTTCATAAACTAATTACTGGATGTGCATGGGATGAATTAGTTTTCTTCCCATTGCTACATAAAGAGGTCATACCTATCATGAAAAGTCTTGCAGGTCTGGTAGAGATGCACGTCACTCTGTCGCTACAAGCTTGGTGTAATTCTGTCTGCATGTTTATCAGGTGTACAACACAGTCACAGCAAACAATGCCACTGAATGAGATATTCACATGACCAAGTCGATATCTGCACCTTATTCTAGGTTTACTCAAGTGTGCACTGCCAGGAAGTCATGCACGGACTCACACACAGGGATGCACATGAGCAGACCTTCCATCGTGTAAACGCCAGTGAAACAGACACAATACTGATTCTTAGAAACGAGGCACAATATATGCCTGAACTCCATCAACACAACGGTCCTTGAATCTGTTCAAGACTCCCTCTCTGCTCACATACACACATTCCCAGTTGAAAAGCCACTTGAGTGTGAAGCACTTGAAGCCAAAGAACAATCAGAACACCTGACACCTCCAGAGAGAAACATTATCACTTTCTCATCTACAGCCTACAGCACATAACATTATTCTCAGTTCAAGACAAGTAGGAAGACGGAGAGATGGATAACGTAGATAAAATGTATAGATAGAGAGTCAAAGTGTTCTAGGTAAAACATTTATCAATTTTTGGCTGAGAGCCCAGTAACACAACACACACACACGCATAAAAACTAATCACATTTATAGAGCTCACCTTCATGGCGCATCCTTCTGTCGCTAGTCCACTCTGAAACACATGTGCTTTTCTTGGTTTCTGTGGTATAGAAACAGAACGAGCGTGTGTGCGTGTGTGTGTGTGTGTGTGTGTGTGAGTGTGTGTGTGAGAGCTGTAAAATCTGTCGCTTCCCCTGGAGTCACAGCGGAGGGGAGTAGGTCCCTCTCCGCAGCAAAAAATCTATGTGTTGTAAATGCACGTGTATATGGGTGTGTGTGTGTGCGTGTGTGTGTGTGCGTGTGTGTGTGTGTGTCTGAGCGGTAAAGGGCTGCTCCTCCTCCCTGTTATATGAATATGAATGAAAACTCTAACACAGAAGGACACACCTAAATCCTAACATGATGCCAGCTCCCTTTATCAATCCATTTATCCTCTACTCGCACTTTTTTCATCTGGCAATCCTCTGTTCTCTATGTTTCCTGTCCTCCCTCCTTTCTGTCTCACTTTCCTCCTCTCCTCTCGCCTCACCGTATCGTGTGTTTGTCCACCCTCCCTGCCTCCCTCTATCTACCCACCCTCTTCCTCTAATAGAAAGCTCACATTTCTCTCTTCTCCCATATAGACACAGAAAGAGGGAGGGAAGAGAGAATAGTTAGACGGATGGTCCGGCTCTCCTCTTTTTTTCACTGTCCATCCTGTCCTCATACAGTGCATGGTAGTGAGCTGCAGAGCTTGTGCGTTCACTTAATTAATCTCCATGTGATTAAAGGCATTAGAGGCATACATCATCTTGTCGATGAAGACTGTTATACAATCATTATCGTACACTACATCTACATCCTTATTCACTATTTTGTTTTTTATTTCTGTTTGATCGCATATGATGAACTTTGCAATAACTCAAGGCACACATACACTCTAATGCATCCTATTTCCTGTTCCTATTTACGAATGAAACAAGAAAAATGTAGGGTGCAGAAAGATATGCTTCATGGTATTCAAGAGCAAATCTCAGCTATCATAAAATAGTCATTCTTGGAGGTTAACTCCCCACGCTTTTAGTATGCAATGGCACCACATTGAAATTCAATGCAGCTCCTGTTCACATGCAGAGTAGGGATAGTAAATCTTTTAAAGTCAGTGCCCTGCAGCTGTGTAGTCACACAGAACGACCAGCAGAGGGTGCTGTTACACTTCACAGCTCAGAGCTCACTACAATGAAGGAGGTATAAAGCATTGCATTCTTGTTGCTTACCCTATTTAAATGTTGTCAGTCGGTTAAAATACAACTGGGGATTGGTTGAAATATATATAACTTTTTCGGCCTAAAATCCATCAATCATCATTTGTAAGAACTGTTAAACTCACTAGTGTAAATTCAAATATGGATCAGAAAATCCCACAGAATAGAAGATACAGGGTTTTATTTTCCATTGTTACATACATAGTACAATATTATATATATATATATAATATTGTATAGTATAGTATAATAATACATAGTCTTTGTGTTTTTATGGAGTACCCTCCTGCAGCTTTCTACCTTCTAGTTCAGTATTACTTTACTGCATTGATAATAAAAGCCCATAAACAAACATTATTACTGTAATTTACACTTAACCTGACTGCCAACTTCTCACAGATCCCTTGCAAGGCATCAAGGACGGCCTTTAGTTCAAGTTCAAGATTGTTTTGCTGGACCATCGGTGGAATTGCTCATCTGTATTATGGGATATTCTCCTTGTTCATTTCAACAGTAGGTGACAGGAGGATAGTAATCAAAATCATCCGTTTAGATTATCCTTACTCTTATTCTAACTCTATGTAAATCACCCTGAAATGCAAAAGGGTAGATTCATAAGCATTAATCCAGGAGGCTTTCAACCCTACAGCATTAATCTCACCCGTCTGATGTATAATATATATCTGCATGTCTAGTTAAGAACCTCAAAGGGATCTACAGAATATAAGATTCAGATCAATAGGCAATCCCTTCTCTGCGGCTGATTAATATCTACCTGCGGTGACTTCCTCTGAACTCTGTGTGTGTGTGTGTGTGTGTGTGTGTGTGTACACTTCATGCAAACTTCCCAACAGGAGCTTTCACCACGGTGCCTGTGAACAGAAATCTGTGGCCGATATGATGATATTCTGGTATTTCCAAGTGTAGGACGTGTCAGTTCCTCTACACACCGAAAAAAAGAAAAACAAGGGTGGCGTTTGTATTTGTCACAGGCGAAAATGCTGCATCGGCACTCGTCTCTGCCGTCCATCTGTAGAAGTTTTTATATTTGTATTGCACTGCAGATTTGTGACCTTCTAGCTGACTTGCACGGTTTCAACACAGAATGAGGGAGACTTCGCTTGGTTGTCTTAAAATGACAGTTTGGTGTGACTGTGTGTGACTGTGTGTGACTGTGTGTGACTGTGTGTGACTGTGTGTGACTGCGTGTGTGTGTGTTCGTGAGGCTCATGTTATTTCTCAGCCAGTCTTCAGCTGCAGCTCTCCTTTGGCCTGTCCTGAGGCAGGTGGTGGGGAGCCTCCCTCTGGTCAGTGCTAGGTAGCATTGTTAGAAGCCGCATGCTGATGTGTTGGTTTTTGCTGACCCTGCAATGTTCAAATCTTTGATGCTTTGACCGAAGCTGTGAAGCTCCAGAACTGCTTACGCCAAGTGGCACTGTTTTTATTGACTATTTTTGCATCCGGCGCTATGTTTTCTGACTATCTAGCCTTCTAACTCTTTTAATGGTTAGTCATAAACATAAATAGCTAAAAACACAAAAAACTAAATAGGGGCACTTTTACCACATTTAGGGACATTTTTGTGTTTTTTTTTTGGCCCTAAAGTCACTGAAGCCAGGGTGAGTGAGATAAGATAAAATAAGATATACTTCATTGTAAATGTTGCTTGGGCAATAGTGTTACAAACAGCCGCAATTAACTTAAAACAATACACAGCCAACAAGACCGTACAGTGGTACACTAATGACACAGTCAAAAAGAAAGATATGTAAAATATTGCACATGCTTGATGAGATGAAATAAAAAAAAATACAGCGTCATAAAAAATCAGGAAAGAAATCATTTAATACATAATTCACAGAACTGAATACAACAGTGCAGCCTTCATCCATCCTGCACATAAGTAAGGAATCTAAAAGGTCTGTCTGTATATTCAGGTAATGTTGTATTTATATGCCATTTTTGGGGTGTATCATTTCAATCTTGATCTTGATGTTAGCTCACAGAGCTACACTGTTATTGTACAGGTTGTGTACAATAACTAAGGTTCAATACCCTTTCTATTTACAGTTTAGGCTGAAACAAAAAAGAGGAACAACAAAGAGGACGAAAAGCTCTTTGTACAAGCAGAACCACCAGATGGCGATTTGTTACAGGAACCACACTGGTGGCTTTAAAATCAGCTTACTGCAGGATCTCAGGGGTGTGAAGAAGGTACAGACTCTAACTGGAGTGATGAGACAGATGCACAGGTTGCAAAAGCTGCCCATGCATTGAAATAGGGAACAATACTGTCAGCAGATGTATATTCTCTGAATAAACAAATACATGAGAGTGGTGTTGATCTTCTCGTCTAACTCTGCAAGTGAATAAGCATATTCCCCAAAATGTCGACCTTTTGCTGTAAGTCTACAACAGAGGTGTCTACTAAACCAAATCTAGCCTATCATTTTAGCCTATGAGTATCTTTTCATGAATAATCACAGTCAGCACGCACTTTGAAATCCGATACACACAACCACACAGATGGTTAAGAAGATGCGCAACAATAAAGGCATCAAGTTATAATGGACAGTGCACTATGTAGCTCTGCTTCATCCGCTTTACTGAAAATGTCTGAACAGTGAGAGCGTGTTAAGCTTCCAATATTACAGCTGTAAGCAGTGAATTGTTCGCCTGTGAAATTCAGTACAACACATTCCTACAAATCAAGATACTAGAGAGGCCTGAAGGGAATATTGCATTGGATTATTAAAATGATTATTATTATTTTGGTGCGAGCGTTTAAAGAGCCTGAGAGCTTCTTTATAAAACATGTAGAGATCACACACACAGACGTTTACGGCAGGTTTAAATCCTCTGACATTTCTACGACATATGGATTTCTCAAATCACTGAGCACCCCGCGATCACACTCATGCAACACTTTTTTGTCTTTGAGTCTAATGAGTTTCAGCTAATTGCCTATTTAGTTCAGCTCATGAAAAAAGCACGGGTATGGCTTCCAGTGGATTCCCACCATCAATTAGTTCCGGCATGTGGTTGTGTGTAAAGAGAGTGTGAGACTGAAAGAACAAGAGAGAGGAAACATGCTTGGAGTCTGAGATGCCACATAGTAAAGAAAAAACAGCCAATTAAAGTAGATGAGACGAGGGAGATTTAGAGCTCACATGTGGTAAAACTGACAGCCACTTCAAAACCCTCGGATCCTGGAGAGATATTAAATTAGAAAGTGTTCGAACTGAGTGTTCGTCATTGTGGTAGTGTGTGTATAACACACACCTGCACACAGACTGTCCGATGCGTGACACACCAAAACTTTTTTTTCCCATTACACAATAGCTCCCTCTACTGTTCTTCAGGTCTAAATGAGACCAGGGGTCTTCAACGTGTTTCAGGCCAAGGACCCCCAAACTGATGGAGATGGAGCAGGGACCCCCTACTATATATATTGTATACAATTGTGTTTTATATTAAACTGGGCCCAGTGTCATGTTGTGCCACATGGCTACCCTGTTATTGTGCATCCAATACTAATCTATTCAATGAATACACAGGTTCATATATTCATGTAAATTTGTGGTGAAAAAATTGGTTGGAAAAAAAAACAAAAAATAATTAAAAAAAAAAAAGTGTCTAATTAACCAAAAATGTTGCGACCCCCCCGCAGTACCTCTGCGGACCCCCTAGGTGTCGCGGACCCCCTGTTGAAGACCTCTGGTATTGACCCAATCACAGACAGTATGCAGTACATTTATAGGCTGCACTGATCTCTCATAAAGCCTCTGTGGATGACATGATTAACAATAACATTTTCTAATCTGAATTTAACTAAACACATGGAAATGATTTTAGTGAGGGTGCATGACTATACATGAATGACAATATAGTACAACTAATATAAAATATGTCTTCAAAGGAGATGTTACAATTCTTGACAAATACTGTACATTAATGATCACTTACAAATGTCCTCATAGCTGCATTACAATTACATTATAATGTGTTATTAAATGTGTGTATACTGCTTATAAATGCAAAATATATGAGTTAAAGAAAATTGTTACCGAAGCAGTTAAAATGAGCTCCACCTCGACCTGACATTAAAATTCTGTTTACACATTAAAGCATCAGTTAGAATAATCTGACAGTATATAAAACATGACATAATAACATACAGTAGCAATACAGCAGTACCATTTTGAAAGCAGGATGTGCACCTGTATTTTTTAATTGAGGTGTTGCTACTTTTACCTTTTGTCAATGTGCCGTATGTCACTCTGCAGAAACACTTCTTCACTGCAGATGGATTTCTGCCTAAACTGATTACAGAGATACCAAAATACAGTGATTCACAGGTGATTATGTCTCACTACTGTAGCGGCAGTGAGTGCAATTTGGACAAAACGCAAGATGACTGAAAGCAGTATGAGAGGTTAGCGTGTTGATCTATGTCGTGGGTTTTGGTGATTTGGTTCAGCAGATGACAGTAAGTGAATCATCCATTTAAAATGTCTAACAGCTGCAGCATCACACATTTTTAGCAGTAAACAGACGGTAGGGAGGAAAACTTTAATTAAAGCCAAAAGCCTGGGCATAATGTCACATTGCTGCCAAGCTGTCAAATAGGGAGCCAAAAGCTCCGAGCATCAATTTAATTAGTACCCGGTATCGAACACATATATCGCTCTATCTAGATTTATTTCTGACTGTAAAATCTGAATGAAGTCACACCAGCAATATATCCCTCTCACTGAAATAATAAAGATATCCCTCTCTCCTTGTCTTACTTCCTGCAAAAAGGACTCTTGTGACTTTGATAGGAAAAACACTTCTTACACGTGAAAACTTGACTAACTTTAATGAATAGTGTCCTCTTTCTTTTTATTGGCTTCTTTTCACTGGCTGTCTTCCACGTACCACACGGAGAGAGACTATCCTGTCTAATGGCTACGAGAAAACACCCTTAATTAACCAATCACACCGACAGTGATGTATTTTTCCATGTCGAAGAAGAGCAGACGATGACACTGGAACGTCTTATTGAAAGATCAAAGCCATGTAACGGCGTGATAAGGAAGCAGTTTAATGCCTGAGTGGAAGTGTTGAGAGACAGTTGCAGCGTGAAGCTCAAGGTGAGTGTTTCCTCCTGCTGAATAACTGTCAGATAAAACAAACCAATTAAAAATGAAAGGAATACAAAACTGAAAACATGTCCATCTTTCACTGAAAAGAAGTCAGGTCTGTGCTGCTTTAAAAATGCAGACAAAGCCCAAGGTTTTCACAAGATAATGGGGATGAACGGCAGCGCTTTGTTCAGCCCGCAGAAGACGGCAGCATTAATGCAGCTTCTTCGTGGAGTAACGACCCTTTATCAAAGGGATTTGTAGGGATTAAATGTTACGATAGGAAATCCTTTAAGATCACTTAGGGAACAGATGTGTAACTGAGTTCAACTCTCCATAAATCTCATCACTGTGAATCTGTTAATGCCTGTATATGGCATTACCATTAGTTTTAAAGGACTACTTTCTTCACTAAAATTGAGTTGTTGGAAAGAGATGTTGCTGTGGATATTACAATTAAAATATTAAAAATGTCATATTTAAATGTTGTGAGCATTAAAAATGAAACCTCCTTCAGGGACGGGCGATATAAAAAGACAGTATGTACCATGAGAAGGAATACATTTGTCAACCATCGGATTCTACAGATTGGATTATTTGAAAGCTTTGGCCATCTTTTTATTTTATGAATATATAATGTATATATTTATAATAGTCTTGCACCATCATTTTACTATTTCTCACAAAGGGATCAGATTCATTCAAGTGTAGTTCCAAACCACCTCCCCTAGTTTATAGTTTGGGAAGCACAGGTTTATACTGTGTCCTGTTAGTATCCTGGGTTCTACAGGCCATCGTTGCAAATCGATGGGCAGGACTGTTTTACCAAAATATTGGATGTCAATATTTATAAGAGTTTTTTCCCACAGATGTGAGGAATCACCTTGATTTGGTATTTCATTGGCTGGTTTAACCAAACAAGTGTGTGTGTGTGTGTGTGTGTGTGTGTGTGTGGTTATTTAATTCATAAAAAGTTCCTCAATTGAATTTATAAATCGTGATATATGTTGATATTGCAGAAAAATTAAAATTACTAATTACTAGCCCTGCAGATAGTTTTGTCATTTGTGTGAAACCAACTTTTCTTTTTTTTTTAAAGGAATACTCTTTATTCTCCAAATCAGAACTTTATTCGTTGTATCTGTGATCGCCCTCCTATCCCAAATATATTCCATAGATCCGTCTGTCGGCTATTTTTGCTTTTATTTGATAATTAACAGTAAAATGCCAGGAAGATGGACAAAGCTAATCAAAAGGGTATGTGTTGAGCTTTTTGCAGCATATAATCAACACTAATTATTCATACAATGAGTGCGATGGTCAGTCTCCCACAGCACGAGATGAAAGTGAAATAAACCTCTGAGACCACTTTGTGTCCAGGAGAAAAAGCCTCAGGGTCCTATAGTTTGACAAACATTACCACAGACCTGGGCCTATACATCTGTTCAGTCACCATGAAATGGGAAATGTAATCAGCGTGAGTAGCAGCTCTACTTTGAGCTTCCAGACTTAAAAAGTCCTCTCGGAGATTTCACCGTCTTTGATCCAGACTCATCCTCCCAACTACTGCTGCCGTCTTAAGAGCACGGTGAACACCCTCTGGATCGACTTACCTCATTGCAATGTGCATTTGAAACCAAATATGTGAATTATAAGCTATCCTTAGTGACTACAAAGTACAGAACAACACTGACATAAAATATAAGTATACATACGGCCATTAACCAAAGACTCCTAATGGTATTACGTCCACTTAGATGCACTTAACATAGTTTTCAGAAAAAAGCAACCGCAGTAAAAACACTGCACATGAGCTGAAATCAATCAGTCGGCATAGGTCCATGTAACAGCGAAGGGAGTCCAATAACTCTATCAGCATGTCGTAGCAGAACGCTGGCGCTCTGCTGACTGTTAAAACATCTATAGACTGTGAAATAGTCTCACAAGTTGACTGTTAACTATTCATCATATTCTGATTTTAGTGGCAACAGTCACATTGTAATATTTGGGCTTAAATTTCTGACATTGTCCTATTTTGATGCAGCCTTTCTCACTGTAGGATCTAAGAACACCATTTTTGATTGACTACAAAGGTTTTCACCGCATTTCTCGAATAATTGTCAACTTTTTTCTGGAGACAGCCCAAAGTTTCACACTGCCAAGGGGCCTTTGGGGAGCCCCGTCCTTGAGCTGGCCTCTCAGATTTCACTGATTAGATAGATCAGTGTTCTGTAATAAACTATCATACAGTACTTAGGATTCTCATAAATACATTGTGTAACTGTATTTTTCTTGGCAAACCTAAATTTGATAGTAATATCTGTCGTAAATCCTGATTGCAACAATTCACATGAACTGTTTCATGTTGAAAAAGTCCTGGTTATCCTTCAAAATAAAATGTGTGATGCATTTACATTTCAACCACAGCTTAGGCTATAAGAGGTAATTAATGGAGGTTAAAAACATAAAAAATTACAACGGGTTTGTCTGTTTTGTGGCGCTTTACTCCAGGATTTCCTGTGACTCATCTCGGACTCTGAGTTTGACGTTGATGCTGAACTTGTGACTTGAATCACGTTGCTTTGACAGCGATACTCAACGTGCCTGAAGCACTTTGTATTCAACTTCTCAGCTCATCCTCCTCCTGCTAACTCCCCATTAATCACTGTTGTCAGCAGGGGAACTGTTGCTCTGGCGTTAAATGTACTGCATGTTTTGGCTGTTGAAGAAGAAATTCCATTACATTGTAGATGTGACTAGAATGTGACAGACTTAAAGGCAACATTTCTTAAAAATAATGTGTGTGTGTGTGTGTGTGTGTGTGTGTGTGTGTGTGTGCAGCTCTCTGGACATGGCACTGTTCCTCCCCGACATCAAATATTCAACACACGCCTTTTCCATTTCTTTCCCCGCCGCTAAATGTCTACACCTAAAAGCCCTGTGTAGAATGCCGATATTGTTTCACCTGCAGGCAGCAATTCTGTTGAAAAGGTTTATCATAAAACAAAAGTGATGGTTGAATATCACAAAACAATGAAGGCAAGGTACAGTGTTGCAGTGTGTGAAGAGAAAAAAAATGCTTTTTCCTCCGGCAATAACAGGAGATCTCCCACAACATAAAACATTTAACATTTAACATTTAAACGTACACTGCATGCCTCATTGAAAAAGTTTACTGTTTAATTTCCTCAACACAGTTTGAGGGGGACACAAAAAATATACTTTGTGGTATGCCAACTTTCTTATTTATACACTTATTTATACAATTATTTAAATTTCATGTATTATTCTCTCAATTAATTTAGAAATCCTAAAAATGCGAATATAATATAGAAATATAATTATTATTTCTCCAAGATCAAAGTGATAAATGCAAATGTCTTGGTTTGTCCAACCAAACCAGTCCAAAACCAAATATATTTAATCCACAATGATATAAAACAGTATCACTATTGTCCAGTAGGGCCTCTGAGCCAAACCCTGATTTCTAGCTCTTGCATACTGCACATAGCCGACTTCTTCTTCTAATACCAATCTACTCTCGGGTCCAATATTCAAACATTACGGTCATCAGAACCTCCTCAGATATCATATTTCAGTGCCAACACCCATACTTCTCTCCTGTTTTATCCAAGCATTTCAACTTTAATGTTCTGAATCCCTTAATAAACCTTAATAAAAGTGCTTTACTGGAGAAAAATGCATAAATGTGACATGTTAGGACTAAAACAACCTAACAACAATTGTTTCACTTCCTGTTCCACTACCCCTTCAATCAAATGATTTAATATTTTGTCACAAAACGAATAAATATTTGTGGAATATATATATTTTAACCGAATGACTCAGTGTCCAACATTTTAGCTCCCAGATATTTTGTCTAAACATCTCAGCCTCCCTACGTCTGTTTCTCAGACCCCAGATCCAGTACTCAGAACTCACATGTTCCAGTTTGTCCTTCCTTCGAAGCCAGACGCTGGCTGAGTAGTCCTTCTGCTGCACTGCCGTTATTATGGAACTGGCTGGCATCCCAATAGGTGGCATGCCCAACCCTAACCCCTGACCCCTCACGTCCAGGCCACCCAGTGACACGCTGGTCCCTCGTAGCTCCATATGGCTAGATGGATGGACGGAGTGATCTTTCGGTCTCGGTAAAATAATCAATTAACCTGTTCATCTCCCGGTAAAAGCTGAAGAAAACTCTTCCTTTTTGGGATGCATCGGGTACATTTAGCTCGACTGCACCTTTTACTTCCTATGGACATGGTAAAAAAAAATGTATATACTCCTATAACTGTCCAGCTTTCTTCCAAAGCAATTTTCTGCAAAGCATTCAAAGAGATTGAAGCTTTACATTCCTCAAATGCATCACTGCATAGCTTTCATTGTCATCATACCCCCATGTTCATAAAGTAGGAGAATTCCTGTCTTTACCACTATTGGTAAAGAAATGTCCACAGGCTGTAGGAAATCCTCTTCCAGTGTGCCTCCAGAGAGCAGGGCTTCACCTTCTCATGACAATGCAGAGATGTTTGCTGAGCACGGCTGTACTGGGTTAAGCTGAGCACAGACCTGTTAGGCTCAGCTCTCAGCAGACAAGGGACTCCGATGGCTCTGATCAGGACTTCCACTGATTCAGGCTTCCCCGGTGTGGGAGCGTATGTGTGGGGAGGAGGAGGAGGAGGAGGAGAGAGGGGAAGGGAGGGGTAGAGAAACACAGAGGAAGAGGTAGAAAGAGAGAGGGGACGGAGAGAGGGGTGGTGATGCTGATGCAGCGTCACAGACGAAGGAAAGACCCACATCAGTGGAACCACCGGCCCTGCTGACGGAGTCCATGGACACACACATACCTACAGCTCTGCTTTCTCTCATTCTCAACTCTTTTCTTTAATCTTTCAGACACTTTCACACCATAGCACTATACCTTCCTGTATACTGTATGTAGCCAACTCTCTCCCTCCTCCAGTCTTTTGCTGTGTACATGTATGTACTGCCATGTTCTCGCTTTCTTTCCATCACTCCCAACTGCAAAATTTAGTTTTTTCTTTTTCTTTATTTGGATGTGTTTCTCTCTCATTTGACGGTGCTATCCCTGGCTGCACATATTCACCTCTGACTACACACACACACACACACACACACACACACAGACCTTGGCACATCACAGCAGAGTGGTGCAGTGAGGCTGCAGTACCTCCCTTACCTTGCCAGGGAAGCAACAAAGCTTAAAAAACTTTAATTGGCTTATAAATGGCATCTGGGCAAAGCCAAACATGTTGTACACACACACACACACACACACACACACACACACGCACACACAGACACACACACTAAACATTGAAATCATTAGTGGCTAACAGCCAGTGCACCTTAACTCCAACTTGAAACGGGAGACAATCCATTATAATTGCATGCCTTGACTCTCAGCTGCTGCTGTTGAGATACTTACTGCTCGCGATAAAAATATTTTGCTTTTGATATGAAAACTATAACTGGTGTGCCAATTATATTAACTAATATATAAGAGGAAAACCCAATTCCATCTAGGTATCTAGTTGTTTTTCTTTTGGATATGCAATCCAATTAATTTAATTCAGTATGCCGTCAAAATGAGTGTTTATTTTCAGGTGGAATTCAGCCTCCATCCAACACAAATCCCCCGTCAACACTACCATTAAGACTGTGTGCAGTGTGGTGGAAAAGCCCATTCACTATTTTTCCTGACAAAGAATGTAACATCATTGCATAATTTGCCAGAAACACTTAAATATTAGATATACAGTATGTATACAGGACTTTACATTCAGTGATGCTCTTGATTTTGTAATACTTTAATCGTCAGTGTGATAATCAGGAAAGATTGTTTTAAAAGGATTAACAGCTGCTTACAGTGCAGTCATGCCTTGATGCTGCACAGTCAACTCTCTGGACACTAAACAGATTGTGTTTGTTTCATATTTTGCTGTGTTTGTTGGTTGTTTACTGAATAGAAAGATATCGCAGTCATTTCGGATTGTCATTTGTCAGTAAAATGATTGTGATACAAACGATCTCAGCTCATCTAAGCGGATGCAGGGAGCCTGAACTGGCCAAACAAATGATCCTGGACTACAGTTAACATGCAGTCTGAAGAAAATCTGTGTATAATAGTATAAACTATATAATAATTCTCTTGCATTACCTCAGAGGTCTGGAAACGTGGGAGGTAAATATTGCCTAGTTTTACTCGTCTGCTCAATGGGACAAATGATAAAGAATCAATATTTAAAATTAATGCAGTGACTGTATTCCATCCCAACAATGCTGAGTCACTTTCAAACAGTCACAGTCCTTCTTCACAGTCCCTCTCTTCCAGTCCAATCACATGTCTGCCAGCTGAGTGCACTGTATCCGTGGCCATCGCAGGAAACGCCGGCTGAATACTGAAGACTGAGGTTAATGAGAGAACTTAACTGAACATGAGCCAACTCAGCGCACATAAACATTGAGCCACTCTAAAAGGCTTTCATATTCAAGCCATAGAGAAATGCATCACATCATCTGGCATATTTTAAATGTTGATTAATGGAAAGCTTTCGATACACTATGGCGGGACTAAATATTTCCAGACCATGTGCAGTGCAGCAACACAATAAGCACCACAGCTTATACATCATATACCTACCTACATAGACCCAACGCAATGCAGCCTGTTGAAGCTGCAACACTGCTGAGGCAGGGCACAGGTTATGAAACTAGAATTCAGTGCTTTTGACACAAAGGGGAAGCAGGGGGGGCAATTTTATTTACAGACTCAGCGATAAACACAATCGCTAATGTTTTAAGTTGCTGTTTGTTTCAGAACGCCTCCTTTCCTCTTAAAAACAAGTGAGTTTCAGGCCCGTTTTGTCAGAGGCTGACAGATACCACAGATTAAAGTATCGAGCCCAGGTAAGTGTACATTTAAAACAACACATTCTCATCACAAAAGCTACACTGATGACAACATAACACAAAGTTATGACGCTTTTGGTATTTTATCCCAGTTTTACAGTATTTGAAGACACCTGCACGTCTCGCAACTCTTTAGAAAGCTTGTGACATCCAATATGAGGAACAGATCAACCGGATATGATCAATTGTATACCTTCAGCTCAATATTTGTAAGTAGTTACAGTCCATTTATCTACTATAGATGAAGCTGCTGAAGCTGAAGTTATAGAATATATGTGCTTATTACTGAAAGTCACATTTTTGGTGAGATGAACCCGGTGCACTGATTACAAAGAATATTTTTGAATTATTCCTCAAAACGTACTGCGAAACAGACAGCCTTTGGGTCCTGAAACTGATGTGCACAGGACTTTGAATTATAACATCTATATCTGCACAAACAAGCCTTGCAATTACTGTTTGGAGTAAACTGAATCCCTTTCATTATATAAGAGTAACAATTCAGCTGTGCTTGTTTAATAATAGATTAAGCTTTAGTCACAAAGCTATAAAAGTGGAAATTATTTATTGTTTTGCCGTTCATTAATTGAAACAATGTAATGTTTATTTCACTGCTTATTTCAAGTGCAGATTGTTATCCTGCTTCTCAACTCAAGCTGACAGTCCAAATATAAATGTGTGCCCCTGACGTTTATGGTACATGAATACACATTTCCCTGAAGCACATCACTGTGATGATTGCGCAACAAGCTCCAATGACCTTTCCTTCACAGTGGCATCCAAAGATTAGTCAGCCAAATATGCCTCAGCCAAAATCAATAACTCCCCTAAACCATCAACAGCTTTGAAGATCAGAGGCGCCTTACCTCCATCGCTCCCTCCGCATCTTAACTTCTCACTCCTGCTGTGTGCTGTGTTTCACCTCAGACAAATGCAAAAGACTGTTTTATTCCACCTTGAGCAGACCGTTAAATACTGTGGTCCATATATCAGGTTGGTCCTGTGATAATCCCGAATAAGTAAAGGTTAATGGGCCCTTCTGTCCTGCTGGAAGTGAGGATTAAATACGTTCGGGCCCTCTAGAGTATCAAAGTGCTGCAGAAGAAAACACCAAGTAGTGTAATCAGTTATGTTTGGGCAAACTTTTAAAATGAGTCTGAAGAAGAGTTTTCTCTTGTCTGTCTGTCTTTTCCTATCTTTCTTTAAAATGGCAAACACTCTCTTGTTCTCTGTTAAATACTTCCTTTCTTCCAAGCTCTGCCATATTCTTTCTCTTTCACAGTCTCTGTGCAGATCACACCTGTGGCATGTCTTCCTTTAACAGGCCACAAGTAGCCTATTGAGAAGAACTTGAAAGGAACACAACGTTTTAAATGTAACTTAGTCCATGCAATCACTAAACATGTGTAATCTTATTTCTATGGGGAAACATTCGTTTTACTTACTTTTTGAATCCTAACGATCTTTCTTCCTTCTTCAGGCTTTGAGTTGTTGCCGTGATGGTGACAAAACAGCTCTGATTAATGAATATCTTATTCCTGCCATGACATTTCATCTTTCTCTCTCTAATTATTTCCTCCAATTCTCTCTCACTTTTCCTCCCTCTCTCTCTGAGTGTCTCGTCAGCGGTGCTCTCTCATGCAGACTCTCTGGCGCCGGTAAGTAAAAAGCTCTGACTGCACGGTCTGTACTGAAGAAACCTCGAGTTAATTGGAATGATTCCTCTCATCTTCCTCTCAGCCAGCTAGGAGTGAGGATATGGAGCTTTGTATAAACTACACTGTAGATTTAAAGTTTGATAATAAATGCTTTTGTGGAATGCACATGGCATCTTCATTAATAGCATATGTGTATATATAGCAATCGTAATGTCACACGCCATAATGTCAATATTCATATTAATACTATTTTGTACTTTTGCATTTTGATGCTTCAACAACATTGTTTCTTAAAACATTCATGCAAGAAAAAGTCACTTTGGATTGATTTGAATTGATAAATATATTATTATATATTTTGCAATGTTGTCGGAATACTTTCAAAAACATGTGGGGGTGGGGTAGCAATACTGCCAGCGTTTGCAGAACAAATTTGCTATGTATTTCACGTACTATGATGATGTACACTATATATATATATATATATATATATATATATTGTCATTTTTGTAATTATTGTAATTTCTGTCATTTTTATTCTTTATATTATTTTGCTAAATACCGCACCTTACCCCACCTTGTTGAATATTGCACCTTACCCCATCTCAGCTCATCTTATGTTTACATCTTTTTATATATATATATATATATATATATATTATAAAAAAAATCATTGCACTATTTGTACATTTTAGAATTGTTATACTGTCTCCTACTGTGCATTGCAACTGTTGCACAGCAATTTCCCTCAGGATAAATAAAGTTCTATCTTATCTTATCTTATCTTATCTTATCTTATATCTTTAGCGTACTATATCACAAAATTTAAACTTATGGGAGGGGATGTGACAAATTATCCAATTATCCTGACGCTGAAAGAGTATCCACACATACAATATATATTTTTATATCTATATATCTATATATATATATCTATATATCTATATATATATATATCTATATATATAGATGTATATATATTGATATATATATCTATATATATATATATCTAGTATCTTCATCTGTGTTCTGCCGATGTAGTGTCCGTGAGTGTCCAGTGGAGGGCAGTAAGATTAATTTTCAACAGGAAAAACAAAAAGAAGAAGAAGAGACACATCAACACTGACAGTGAAACATGGCAAACGACAAGGTCGGAGTTTTCAACTTTCTAACTTTGCTTTGTTCATATGTTGCGTCACTATATTATTATAAAAACCCGCCTAATTTACAGTGTAGTTCAGCAGTCATCAATCAACGTTAGCTGCTAATGTTAGCTCATGAAGTAAAACAGTTTGCAGTGTAGCAATCTGCTGCTGGTTCTGTTAGCTTAGCTTAGCTAGCCTTAACCTAAAAGTAGTTAGCTAGTTATGTTACCTAGCTATATGGATATAATTAACGCCAAAGTCAGATTTATTAAACGTGTTTAAACATGTGTACAGTGCCATAAACACACCAAGCAATAATACGCTGTTATATTCAAAAGAAATAAGGAACTGATGGCTAACTGCTAACGTTAAACTACCGCTAAATTAGCTCATTTAGCCTCAGACATAAATACGTAAATGTATATATGTCTATGGAATTAGCCACTAAAGTTAGCCTAGCTGGCAGTGTCAAAAACAACAGAGTATACTGTATACCTACTGGTGGAGGTGAATTCATTAACTTAATAACTTCATCATACACTATACAGCAACATTAATAACCACGTGGACTAGTTTAGATAAATCTTAGACCTGTGCTGCATTCCTTAATAGTAAAATCGTGTTTATGCCGAATATGAACAAGTTGCTTTAAATCTGAGCTGTGTTGTTGTTTGTTTTATAGAGGCCGATAAGCAACTTTTTGATAAATGCTCCTTATTGGCAACCATTTTTACCTCAGGTCCTAGTTGTTAACATGGCCTGTTAATGTAAATGATTAATTTTTTTATTTTTTTCAGTGTTTCAAGCCATGAGAAATACCAGCATGCACAGTTTTCACGTATATATTTATTTTATAATGTTGTCATTGTCATTATTGTCACAATAGCCTACATCATTTACAATGTTTACGTGAGCATGATGCGCTCTACGTTTTAGGAAACCCTTGTAACAGACACTAACCTGTTGTCGTCTCTGTGTGCAGGGTCCTCTGGGCCAGCTGAAGGACCTGGTGGAGCTGAAGGACCAGCTGGAAGACATTCAGAGACGGATGGAGGATGAAATACAGGCTGGGGTTCCTCCAGTAAGGCTCGCACAGGCATACATATTTACATTTTCAGATCACTCTGCCTTCTATTTTTCACACAAGCTAGGCAGTTATGAAAACATACATAGTATCCAGATGTAGATGTAAAAAACATTGGTCAGACTACCTAGTACTAGGTATAATCTCTCCTCTCCTTTCCTCCTAGGGAGGCAGTCTGCTGGGTTCTCCTTTCCTGAAGGGTTTTCTGGCCGGGTACATTGTTGCAAGGCTACGCTCATCAGCATTGCTGGGTGTTGCTGTAGGGACGTGCACAGGTATCTATGCAGCACAAAATTATGCTGTTCCCAACATTGAAACCACTGTCAAGGACTACATACGCAACCTAAGAGGAGGAAGCAAATGAGAAGAGAGGAAGAAAAACCCCAAGAAGAGGGAGCAGGGGGGGAGACATCTATAAGCAACAGGTGCCACTTCAGCTGCATATGGGAACAGATACATATTTCAAAGGTTAAAAACGTTTCAGTCGTTTTTCCCCTTCCACATGGATTAGTTAATAATAAAATTCTATAGTAGTAAGCCAACTTATGGAGTAAGGTGAAACTGATTATTTTGATATTTCTTTTGATTCAGTGGATCTGAACTCTTGCTAGCTTACATGAGTATAGAGAATGAATGAGTGACATACAGTTTGTAATACATTAAGCATATTAGCAGCATGTGGAAAGTTTTACAATTCAGTAAATTTAGAGACAGGCGTTCCCATATTTCTTTCTAATATGTCCAATGATTGAAATTTAGACTGCTACATATAAAAGAATCATTAAAACTGCTATAATTGATTTCTGTCCTCAAACCTACCCCCCCACAATGTCTGTTTTCTGTAGTTTTATTGATACCAAATGAGACCAACCAACATGTACACGCCAGCTGTGTTGGCTATTTCACCTGCTTTCTTAAGGGGGTTCATTTGAAAGAAACACACCACCTCTCTTGCTGTCCAGGTAGATGTACTGTAGAGTATTGAGTCCTTCCAAGAGGAAATGTGTCTGTTTCTGCCCTCTAGTGGTCATAAATCAATTATAGCAGCCTTTACTAATTTGCACTTTTTGCTCAGGGGGTGATAGAGCATGTACAAATTGTGTCACTTCACACTCGTAGTGCTCTTCAGTGTGAAGCCTGTCAAAACCTTTCATTTTTGCAGGTGTCTGAGCAAAGTCTGGAGTGGTGTGGTATGATGCGTCTTTGCAGGGACAACACACCTCTCCATATTGTTATAGGTCAATTTTTCACGTGGTAAAGCATTTTTATTATTAAATTATAGTCTTCATCTTTGTAGAGGTTCATGAACAATAACCTGCGACTCCGAAACTTACACACTGTTCAAATATAATAAGTATTTCTCTATATATTCAAACTCGCACTGCTTCAGCCTGCAGTTACAGTTCATAGACTCTATCAAATGAAAATGTGCACCAAAGTGACATTTATATTTAAAGATGTAGTTTTAATTCCACTTGGGGTTTTCAACAAAACTGGAAAATGTGTGGTAAAGTATTTTATGTAAAATATATATATATATATTAAGAGTGCCTACTTTGGTCTGGACTTGATATTATCATCTCATATCATCAAGACATTTGTGCAATAGCCTTTCCTGATAGTGGTTGGCTGCCTATTTCATATGCTGGAAAATAGTTGATCTTTCGCACTTCAATTTTAGGGATTTACAATTGTTACTTTGTTGTCCAACAAACAATGATTTTGTTTTTTGTCTAAGAAATATCAAAACCTGTCAAAGAAAGTCAGTTATATAGACATGTTTACTAAAATGTGGTGTCTGCATCGTGTTTTGAAGAGTTGTACGTACTGAAAGTTGTTTCTATGTTGGGTTTTTTTGAGGAAGAGAGAAATGTAAAATGAATAAATGTCAATAATACACTCATCAACAATGCTGTTATTGCAAGACACTAGTCTGAAAACCTAATTCCTAGAAAAACACCTTAACAGGAGTTGGAATTTTTATTTTGCTGGGCAGATATTTCACTTGGGTGAATAACCTTGAAATGCACACGCTTTTGTTCATTTATGACTTAAACCCACAAACAGGAGATGTTTTTTTTCACGACCCCAGGTACTGTTTTGCTGCTGTTGAACATGTACAGTCAGGCCTGTGACAGGTATTAGACAAAAAAAGCCATATATGAGTAACAGAAAACTATGTGTACTGTATCGGTAACTGGAACACAGAAACAACTTGTGCCTATTGACAATCATTATGTTGCTGTCTTTGTATTGCATGCTCTTAGTTTCTTAATTTCTCGACTATTATGTTTTTGCATGTTTTCTCTTGCTTTTGAAGTAATACTTTTCTTTAAACACTTGATATGCTGTGGGAAATAGAATATAACAGGTCAATTGATGGTGCTTTATTTAACTGTCTTGTCTTGTCATCATGGTTTGGAAATTCCTTTGTGATATTGTGAAAGAAAACCACCAATTTTGTCTTTAAGAGTTTTATTTGGGTTGTTCAAATAAATGGGGAAAATACAGATTACAATTGTCTCAAAAGTGTCTCACTAATTGTTCAAGTGTCTCACTAAGTGTGTCAACATTTTTAAGTTTAATCCCTTTAATTTTGGCCAAACATTCAAGATCCAGTACTAAAAAATACATATTAAAATTCACTGCTCTTTACAAATTACCAACATAGAAAATTTTCTTTTTAATCAATTTGACATGGGGAAAAATCTGAATGAAACAACATTTAAGTCTTCAAAAAAATAACAAGATACTTTAAAATCCTTAACTTTTACCAGCCATTTAAAAAAACTGAAAGATGTCGGTATGCAATCGATAAGCAAAAGTCACCTATGTCCATATAATATTGGTTGCAGCTGAGGTATAGGATAATAGCAAGCAGATAAATGGTGAAAATGTATTATTTTTAAGTAGTATGTAAAACCCTATTCGCTTATCCAGTACTACAACTATGAGGGTGAATAGAAGCTGATAAAGATGCCATTTGGAGATGAACTGTTGGAGATGAAGCTTGTCTCTCGAGGAGATTTCATCAGCTTCAATTACCAAAAAAAGAGAAACAGATAATGAAAAAATACAGTTGATTTTAAGTTTCAGCAGCAATAGAAAGTCATTTTCATTTTATATAAACCCCTTTCCAAGAGTATTTAAATATTCAAAGTCTGAAAAAAGCACGTCTTGATTGGACTGAATTAACTGCATTGAAGCTACTACGGAGAGATATAATCACATCCTACATACAGAACTGCTGACAGATGTAGATATATAAATACAGAATCAGAGGAACGTCATATGTGCACTCACCACAGTTTCAGGCAATAACATCAGGCAGACGCATGGTTCTCAGGCCGCCTACAAAGAAAAACGTGTCTGTCAATGACATTGTAGCTTAAATCAGGGTTCAGAAAAAATTTATTATTTTAATAATATAAATGTTTAGATATTTTAAATCTGCATCTGGATCGAGATCTGCAGAAAAAAAAACAATTGCATATGCCAGATGTTTAAAAAAAAAAAAATACAATTAGGTGCACTATTTCATTTGAAATGTCAATAATAACAAATGATTATTATTTTGTGGCAAAGTGAAATCCATCTTATTTTTCATGGAATCAAACTCCCATAATGGTTTACTGATGGGAAAATACAATTTGACTCACACACAGTGCAGGTTTTTGATTTAAACTACTTCATACATTCACTTCACACTATTCTCAATCTGACTTCATGACCAGTTATCTTGTCTCACCACTGTGGACACGTGCACCACAAGTGGCATGTCCGTTGCTCAGGGATCCAGGGACCTCTTGCCCGTCGGCCGGGTTGACACACCAGCAGCTCTTCATGAAGCACTGCTCGACCCTGTAGAGGCCACGCTCGTCACAGGCCGGACGGAAACCTGGGACCGGCACAGGCTTCACACCAGCTGCCTCCAGCTGGCATTCAGTGGCCTGCACAGGGACTGGGAGAGGATGGGAGAGGAGTTAAATGTTAATTATAAGCACTGTAATCAATTCTATTCTAATGTATAGATACATAACGATTGATTGATGATTCATTCATACACTGTATTTATACAGTAAATATATACAGAACATACCCGTTTCTTCTGGTACTTCGGTGGAGTCCTGCAATACAATCAGTGAAACAAAAATGAGAAATAAGAAGAGAAGAGAGAGAACAAAAAGATGTCCAGTTGTATAGAAGTCTACGAGAAAATGACCCGACTTATTACTTGATTTATTACATCAGTAAACATTTTCCTGCCGAGTTTATGGTCTCAATCGCTAATTTCAAGACTTCTACAACATGATGTTCATATTGTAAATGATGGTCCCATTTCATATAAAATAGAGGATAAATCAGGGTATGTTTCAGGGCGTGGCTACCTTGTGATTGACAGGTCGCTACCATGGTGTCACAGTGTTTTCAGTTCATGAAAGTTAATTGTAACATTTTTATCGCCTAAAATGTCTTGTTCAGCATTCAGTTGTACTTTACTCCACCCTCTGTGTCATTTCTGGTTGAAAAAAACAAGATGGTGACGGCCAAAACATTGAACTCGAGGCTTCAAAACCGTAGTTCACAAACCAATGGGTGATGTCACAGTGACTAAATACACTTTTAATATACAGTCTAGTATCAGCCTCAAAATGTGTTAAGGGCCTTTTATTTTTACCTTGTCCACAGAGAGATCCTTCAGATTGGACAAGACTTTCATGGGGATGTGCATCCGCATGGGCATAGCACCTACAGACAGAAAGAGAAACAGTGTGTGTGAGATGTAGGAAAAAAAAACAGATTGATTGAGAAAATGAAAGTTAGACCTCGAACAGAGATACATGGAAACTTGGATCCAGTCAAATTTTTTAAGCCAAATAAAACCAGTTCGATACAGCTTGACCATCTTTAGAAGATACATGATTTGTTAAGGACATGGACAAAGACAATATGTATTTGTTGTTTATAAGTGAAGTAATGTTTTTTCTTTTGCCCATCCGTTTGGAAAGTCCCATCAGATCACTGTCAGAGTCACATATGGTTCAATTGGCTTTTAGTTTCAGAAAAAAAGAGGAAGAAATGCACTGTTTAGCACAAATCTAATGAGTGATATTAGTCGGCACTCAGGATTTTGCTGACATTTGACATTTTCTCTTTATTTATAATTTTTTCATTATATTATTTAGCTGCTCACAAGGCTGTTGACATAAGCCATTGGGCCTAATGCAGTCCAAATATATATATATATATATATCGTAATGTGAACTAAATTTGGCCTCCTCACCAGATCTTCCCTTCGTCAGCTCTGAGTTCATGTTGTTATTCTGCTCCTTCAGAGATTTGATGTCGCTCCTCTGGCTGATGAGGAAGTAGGCGATCATCGCCTGGCCCGCAATCAGGACACAGGCCAACAGGGTGAAACCTGCCACCTTATAGGCCCGGGAGGAGCGGCCACTGCAAAGCATGAAATAAAATGAAGGAGGGAGGAGGTGAGGGGAGTGGAGAGGAGAAACACATTCCATTTGTTGTACCTGTACATATTAAAATCAAATGAGAAGCATAACAAAAGAGTGACAGACAGTAGAAAAAAAACTGTAAAAAGGGGGAAAAGACACTAAAAATGTATATCTGGAGGTCATAGGGACTAAATCCTTTAGGTGGGGGAAGGAGATGAAGAGAGACAGAGAAGATGAGACTGATATGAAACTGAGAGAGCAGAGGAGAATGCAAAGTTTGAGGAACATTTTAGAGGCTAAGAATCACGGCAATTCAGTGAAACAGGAACCTCAGCCCTGGTACTGTATACAGTACGTCACCACCAACTCATTCATGAAATCAGACTTTTAAGTGAAAGTTTGGGAATTTCTTTATATCTGATTTTTCCCTTTTTAGCTCACACAAAGGCCTCCTTTGGAAATTCCCTTTACTTTAAATGTCATGTCCTCTTTGAGAGAGCTTTTTAATCTCAACTAACTGGTATGTATATTATGTAATTAATTGCTGCTAAATAAAATGCTAAAAGTAAACTCCACACATGGTTAAGGCAATATTACTTCCCACAGGGAACTCATTTTATCTCTCTCTCTCTCACACACACACACACACACACACAAACAAAAACACACACCCAAACTGTTTTGTATTTATAACAATACCCATGTACACTAAGGAAGTCCCTAGAAATAATTAGGAGTAAATAGTTAACTTTATGGGGACCAGTTTTTTTGTCCTACAGTAGTGTTGGGACCCCATAAAGACACAAAAACAAATACATACACAATCCTTACCCCTGTGCATTGATCACTGCCTGCTGGCTGCGTGCTGCCAGGAGTGGCTGGTTTGGGGTCTCGGGGTCCGACATCTTCGCACAAACACAAACCTGTAAACAAACATACATATCCACATGAGTGTAAAACACATAGAAAATGATGCTGCTGACAAAAAACACACAGACAAATTATACCTTATTTCAGGTCAAGTTGCAAAGCTGTTTCACAAATGTCAATGACGGAAATGAGAGAGTTTTTACCTTTAAGGCTGCATTGAGACAGAGGGAACTGAAAGTAACAGGCGGGGGAAAACCCACTATCACAACCTGAACAACCAACTTGACTGGATTTTTTACAAACTGAATTTCTGATTGGCTCCTGATGATGCCGGATCATCTGTTACCAGGGGCAGAGTATGAAGATATCTTGTAATAATGAAACTGCTGGGTAAGGTTTATAATGCCTTTATAAATCTTCAAATGGTTTAAATTTATAACAAATTCAATATTTTTGAACAGATAATAATGGTACAGTAATGAGTGTGAAAGAGATTACATCTGTGATAATACAAAGGAATAACGTAGTCCATACTGGATACCTGTACCATTGGTTATGCATTTAATATAGTACATTATAAATAATAACTATATTAACATTATTAGTATTTGTGTTTTGGTATAGTAGGCTTAATATATATTACATAGGACAGACAGAGGAGCTTGGGTATATATATTTTACAATTATTTCTGTATTGAGGTATACTTTATTCCACCTGCCCTGTGCTTAACTTTGCTATATATGATTAAATTCAAAATCTTGGGGTTCAGGGTTGATAAATCCTTAAATCCCAATCTCTTGAATTTTTCCGATATAATCCCCTCGCCCATTTTTTAGGTCCCACAATCCCCAGCATACACCAGCATTTACACAGGTATGAAGTTGTAATGGTATATGTCAATATCATAGAAATAATGATAGAATGTAATATTTGTTATCACATTACACCAAATTATTTCAACACATTCTGTTCAGAGATCTCCTGTGACCACGTCTTCTTACCACTCTGTATATCTATTCTAACTAATATGAATATGTACACACTGTATATGTAAATGATATGCCCGTGTTGTACTTGCAGACTCGTTAGGTCTACTGAATTTATCCAATGGTCTATATTTATTAAAACAAAGCTAATAAAAATGTTGCTGTAGCTGCTCCACAATTACAGCATTTTCAATTTATCGAATATTTGGAAATTTGACCCAGACTGGTTCAAACCATCTGAAGGATACTGTCCCGAACAATATGGACGAACAAGACACATATCATGTAATTACTGAGCCATGGCAAGTATTTAGGTTTTATCTGTTTTGACTTTGACTTTGGAGTTACAAAAAGAGTTTCATCAAATGGAGATACAATGGAAGTCTGACTCTTCCTTGATTACAGGAAGTGAAAGTGCAGTGAAGTGAGACTGCTGTACATTTACAGGAAGTCAAAAACAACCAGGGTCACAAACAAAGATGAACAGTATAGTCTCAGTTATTCATAAGGATTGGCAGAAGTTGTAACAAAGTTCCCCTGTCTTCTTGTATGAGTCATTTACAGACAGAACAGATCCAAATCCAATCCAAACTTATTTATAAAGCACATTTAAAAACAACAGTTGACCAAAGTGCTGTACTATCAAAAAAACACCAACATAAATCAATACAATAAACACACAAAGACCAGTTTAAAAGACAAAAGGACAACAAATAATGAAAGCAATAAGGTAACTCCAATACTGAATTAAAATCCAAGGAATAAAGATGTGTTTTAAGACAGGATTTAATAATAGGCAGTATAGGGGCCAGCATAACATGTAGAGGCAACTTATTCCAGAGTTTTCGGGGTTTCAACTGCAAAGGCGCAATCTCCCTGTGCTAGTTCAACCTTAATCTTGGGACAACCAGAAGCAACTGGTCAGCGGACCTGACTGACCTTGATGGGATGTGTGGTTGTAAAAGGTCAGAGAGATAGGTTGGAGCTAGCCCATTTATTGATTTGTATAAGCAAACAATAACATCTTCAGATCAATCCTAAAATGTAGGCTACAGGGAGGAAATGAAGGGAAGTCAGTACGGGGGAAATATGATCTTGCTTGCGTGTTCGTGTAAAAAGATGAGCCGCAGCATTCTAGACCAACTGCAAGCGTGAGAGGGACGCCTGGCTAACATCAATATAAAGGCCATTACAAGTGGGGTCGAGATAAAAGCATGTATAACCCTTTCAAAATTATTAAATGATAAAAAGGACTTGACCTTAAATAAGAGCTTCAGCTGGAAGCTAGATTGGATCACTGAGTTTATCTGTTGATCCAATTTAAAATCATTGTCCATTATCACACCCAGAAGGGGAATTGATGGATTTTAAAATCAATATTGGGATGGTCTGAAAGCTTCTTGAATCATCATTGTGAAACCAAAATGACATTTAGATCAAATCTAGTGCAGTACCCTCCCGTCCGATGGGGGCGGTAGAGGGGCGGTAGAGGGGC
>CALSCE010009347.1:5403359-5419916 GCA_943593645.1 Bovichtus variegatus
CCCATCCACTCATTTTATAGTCATAACAGCTAAATCCTTCAACACTAGACTAAAGGTTACATACATCTTATCCATCAGAGCCTAATATCTATCTGGTATAAATGACTGTCTTCCCTGTCTCAGTGTACATTTCATATGAGCCCATTTTAGCTTAATCACATTGGTTATACTTATTCATCACGCAGTTACATTCAAGCGTCAAGGCCGCAAAGCCTACATTTAATTTCTAACAGTCCCTCCTTTCACACCTTTTAAGGTGTGAACACCTGCATACATTTAATTTCTAACACAAGGCAGCAAAGCATACATTTAATTTCTAACAATACGCAAACCCACATTATGATGCAAATAAGAATATGTACTCCATTAAGGATTGTCATCCCTGTGTTTATAATGTTGGAGGAGGGCAGTTAAGCCAGGGGAGAGCATTTAGGAGAAAGTTATAGGCTAATTCATATTCTAGTAGGAGAATTAACTGATTTTCCATTTTGTTATTATTCGACCATCAGGTCCTTCACCCAGTCCGTGAGTAGTGATGAGGATTGTGAGGAATGGAGGCCACCAGAGCCAAAGCTAAAAGCCTCCACTAATACAGCTGGAGGCCGTGCAATAGCAGGGGGGAAGAAAGCAGCCGCCAAGAGAACTGCTAAACAAAAGGAGCCAAAAGCACCCAAACCACCTAAAGCTCCCAAAGTTCCTAAAGTTCCTAAAGTTCCTAAGCCAAGAGCACCACGCAAAACTGTAGGAGAGCGAAAAACGCAGGTCCCTAAAGTTGTGAAGGATTCCAGTGCATCTGCGTTGGCTGGAACAAAGAGGAAAAATATTGATGAAGGCAGAAAGGATGATAAGGCTGGAGAGGACCACGGAGAAAAACAAACAGACTGTCCGCAGGGAGAGAGAGCTGAAGAGAGTGGGCCTGGTATCAGAATGAAGGCGGAGGTAAGACTGATGTCCATTATAGTATTAGTATATCGGCATACACACACAAAAGAAGATGAAATAGAGTTTGCAATAATTATAACTGCAGGTTTGCTAGTAATATTTACATAACGCTGGTTTATTATTACTGCATGTTGAATTAACTAGTTATTTTCGCTGAGTTGTCATTGTCTTTGCAACACATTAAAATACAGCAGCAACGCTCTCTTTTGAGTATGGCTGATGTTACCTTCTAACAAATTACATATCCCTTCACTAATCTATTATATATATATATATATATATATATATATATATATATATATATAAATAAACAAATTCAAATTCTCATCTCATCTCTTGTTTTTCTTCTAGAGGGTATCATTTATCGTGTCAGAAGCCCATCAGTCAGACTTATTGGCAGGCGAGGGGTCATCACTAGCTGGGCTAAGAACAAAAAAAGAGGAAGTGGAGGATTTCACGTTTGATGAGCCCTGTCAAAAGAAACAGAAGACCAGTGCTGCCTGCCTGGGACAACAAACTGCTCTACCATCATCAGAGGCACACGCTCTGAGGAATGAACTCAATATGAACTGGGACTCAATAGAGGTAATGTAGTGTTTATCTATGTGCTTTTATTTGTGGGAAAGTGTTTTATATTTTTGTCAGATGGTGGAAGCAGTGACTGGCAGACACACAAGGCTGAAATGTGTGACAGTTTGAGGGTAACCCAATGGAGCGCCCATTAAAAACTGCCGCCAAACTGTCAAACAGCAATACTTAAGTGCTTTAAAGATTCACATTTTAAAGTTTAAGAGGACACTACGTTAGTGAGTGTATGTAAGTTACTTATAGCTGACATACAACAAAACAGTAAAATGACCCACCACCCATAGTTAAGGAGAGGGAGAACATACATTTTTATCACATACTTGCATCTTTATTTTTTTCTTCCTCAAACATTATGCAGCATAATGCTGTTGTGTATTGCTAATGCAAGAAAACAGGCAGCCGTTACTTACATTCTAATGTCTACTGTATATGCACTCAAAGATATTCGCTTCAAGATATAAACAATGGACAAACAGTTTGTCAATTGAAAAGTTAATAATTGGTGGTTATATATTGTGTACATACTGTTTGTATATCTGTGTGTGTCCTTCCCCTCAGCTGTTGTCCACCCTGACATGTGTGGAGCGATGGGTGTGTGTGAATGTCATTGGACTGCTTCGTGAGGAGAACACAGTGCCGTTCATGGTGCGCTACCGCAAAGACATGATTAACCACATGGACGCCGACGCCGTCCGAGACGTCCAGCTGATATATGAAGAGTTATGGTAAGCAAATGAAACATATTAAACTTCAAAAATAAAAAATAAAATTACATCTCAGTGCCCACTCATATTCTCGCCACCACTCAATACATGCATGCAGAGGCATATTAAGGTACAGGTTTAATATATACATCTGTAACCATGAAATATGAATGCAATCATGAAATCTCATATGAGCCGAGCAGGATTGGGTTCATTTCCAGACAGACACATATTTGGAAATGGCCACTAGATGGTGCTAGTGGTCCAGCTTTGAGTCCTGAAACAGTATGAAATGTGTGTGATTATGTTACTTGTGTATCATTTGAGTGTGTGTCTCTGTTATAATTTTGCACTTTATATAATCTGTTTCTTTTTTTTTTTGTGTTTATTCAGTGCTGTAGCCAAGAAGACCCAGTCTGTGATTCAAACCCTGAAGAAGGACGGGGTTTTGACAGTTGAGCTGGAACAGAACCTGAGGAGCTGCCGATCAGCTGATGAACTGGATCATGTGGTCAGAATCACATTTTTATGCTAAAGTAATATCGGTCATTTGGTTGCAATATTTTTTTATCCACACCTGAATGTGGCTCTTACACCTTAGCAGTCCTCTCAGTCCAGTGCTTCTGTCTTTGTCTATAGTATTCTCCCTATAAGAAAGGCAGTAAGCTGACGAAGGCTCGCAGGGCCAAAGCACTTGGCCTTGAGGCGGCCACCTCTGCACTCATGGACACACCGCACACTCTGGATTTAAGAGCATGGGTAAAACCTGGTGCTGAAGGTAAGACATAAACACATGCACACAAAATGATGAGTTTTGTAGACATTAAATTAAACGTAGCACTGAAAGTTAACATTATGCAAGATCCCCCTGGACCTGTTGGCCTTTTCTTGTGCCTTATATTTGCTCTTACAGATTTCTAAAGCTCATAAAAGGTCCACAAGTGTTCTGTTTTGTGTATTTGTGTGTCAGGTCTGTCATCGGTGGAGGAAGTGGCTACAGGTATCGAGCATATCTTGGCAGATATGATCGCCAAAGACCCTGAGACACTCACCTATGTGAAAACACTGTGAGAACCTACCTACATGCACACAACATTTCTTTATGCACATTTTGATTGAAATATTTAACCAGCTACACTGATAATGATACAGTGCCCTCCACCACTTTCTCTCTCTCTGTGTTTCATCTCTGGCTGTGTCAGGTGTGAGAAAAGCTTTGTGACCATCCAGTCCTCTGTGTCCAAGTCGGCACTAAAGGAAAAAGAGCAGGAGAAGTCTGTCCAAGGCCACAAAAAAACAGGGACCCAGCAAAACAAAAACAAAGACATTGACAAGTTCCACCTCTACGTTGACTTCACCTCCAACATCCAACGCATCCAGCCCCATCAGGTAGCAAGACAGACCAGTTTATTGTTTTGTTTTTAACAAAACTTCTTTCCTTCCCTTCCATGCTTGAGTAGTTCACTGGCTGTTTAAATTTCACAATACCACTACAATTTTGTAGTAGCACCTTTGGCTAATTTGCTAGTTATTTATTGTTTATTTAAATAAAATAAAAAAAACGCTTACTGGCATTACTCCTTTTAAGATAAGATCAGCCTTTATAGTATAGCTAATAACACAGCTTTAAGAAAATACATGAAAAACTAATAACTTAAGTAGGCTGGACCGTGGTATAGGTTATTTACACCTGTATCGTGTCTTTTGCCTTTACACACACACACACACACACACACACACACACACACACACACACACACACACACACACACACACACCCACACACACACACCATCTGTTTGTGTTTGTGTCATTTCTGTCTGCTTCATGTGTGCTGCTTCTGAATGCTAGCCATGTCAGTCACAGTTAGCCTTGTCTGCGCCTCCATATTTACCCCTCCCGTGCCCTGCTCTGCCTCCTCTGCTCCCCCTCTGTCCCTCTAGTGACTAGTGGGTTACTCAGAGTTGGTCCAGGGCCTCATGTGTCACCACAGCTTCCATCACCCGCTGCCTCTCTGCCACATCACACTCTCTGGCAACCTCGCTCTGCCCTACAGTCATACAATCACATAAACATACATGCATGCGCATACACTTGCTCACACACAAGCACACCCTGCAAGTCCCCTCATTCTCTTCTCTTAACATATGTGACATGTCCCCTGCCGACATGCCATTGGATTAGGAGGCTTTGATTGACAGGCGCTCTCCTGTAGTGACAGCTACTGCTGCTGGGCCTAAAGGCGGATGGAAGAATGGGGAGAGGGGGTGGTAAAGGGAGGGAGGGAGGGAGGGAGGGACTGAACAGATGAGCGACGTTGAGGTGCGTCCGTCATTTATCTCAGCTTCGCTCTGATCTGCCTCCCTCCCTCTTTTTTTCTGACTAAACCTCAGCCCTCCAATCCACCCCACACCTCCCTCTTCCTCTCCTGTCCTGTTTATTAGAGGCCTTTAATTCAATGACTCGCCTTTGTCATGGAGTGTTAATCCACAGGCTGCTGTGACCCTGCTAGCTGTCGGATTCCGGCTAAAATGAACCTTTTCTAGCCGTCAAGTTGTCACGAAGGGGGGAGCAGGTGGGAGATGTGTTTTGACAGGAGCCATGTGTGTGAGCACACACTTGCCCGTTCGCTTTAGCACATTTTTATTAAGCCCCAGTTCTGGTGGTTTGTTAAAGGAAAAGGACGGGGCATTTTGTGAGGGAGCGATAAAAAGGTTTTAGAGTTGGTCCAGTGAACATGCAAGTTCCCCCGTAGATGGGAAATAACCTCCTGTGCTGCCGGACAGAATAAGTTAGTTAAGAAAATACATATAATGTAATATTTATTAATATTTATGTATAATACATACATGTAATATTTTTGTTAAAAAAAGGGATACATCTTGGAATGATGCAGGACATTAAATCTTATTTAAATCTCATGCACACAGGTATTGGCAAGTTTTAAATGATTAGACAAAGACGTATAAAGACAAATATGTTATATAAAGCCACCGGTAAGACTAAAAACAGGATGAAACATGATCTTTTGGTACTTATTGTCTGCTTCTAATGCACTTTGGGATTAAAAAGTGTGATGCTGCTACTAATGCAACTTTTTTATGAATTTGCCCATTAATTGTTTGGTCTATAAAATGCTCTAGTTGATGTCATTATATTTCTTGTTTTCTCCTACTAACCATTCAAAACCGAAATACAATAATTTTCCAATTAAATTAGACAAAGAAAAGCGGCAAATTTACAATTTACAATTTAGAAGCAGGAACCTGAGAACTTTTGGCATTTTTGTTTGGAAGATTACTGAAACAATGAATCAATTATTAAAATAGTTTCTAATAAATTACTTCTTGATAGAGTAATTGATGACCCGATTAGATAAATCATTTTTTTATCCCTAATAAAACATTTTCTATCATGGACAGTTAGGAAATCTAATAAGTAGAAAAGTAATAAGTATACTTTTTTTTAAATAGAATTATGTTAACTGTTTCATACGTTAACGTGTACAATGCTCTGGTTTTCAGTATGTCTTAAAGCCATTTGACATATCCAGTTGAAATGCTTAGCTCAGATTTAATTCCGTCAGATTTGATTTGAGGTCTTCGGAGGGTCCGCATTTACCTTATAGCTATTAGCAGCCTGGACGCTCTTCAGCATGCCAGGGCGGATTTGTTGAATGTGCAGTGGGCTATTTTTAATGCGATTTGCGTTGTGATCAAATGGTAGTTTAGCGCTCCAGTGTGGGGCTTGCCTGCAGAGGAGCTTGGGTAAATGGAACTGTTCCATCAATTAAACACTCCTTTTTGATGGACAGGTGGAGAAAAACAAGTTTATTTGCACCCACATTCACAAAGTGTGTTGTGTGTTGTGTGTGGTGTGTGTTAAAGGGCCTCAATTACCAATTTTTGTCTTTTCAAGAATGGCCCGCACCCAAAAATCTACATATTTAGAACTATTTTGATAAGTGCTTTCTGGTCTGTGATACTGAAATGAATAATACAAATACATTTGGTAAAGCCAGCTTTTAAACTATAAAGTACAGTACTTGCTAATTGAGATGCTTTTCCTCTCTCTTTCCTTCCTCATTCTGAGCTAAAGTTTATTGTTCCATGAACGACCGTCAGACTTCGTGCTGTGTTGTGTTTGTTTTTGGATAGAAAAAGGGAGTGTAAAAGGGACAGGAGTACAGAGTTCTCCCTCAGCAGCCAGTATGTTTGTGTAAAAGATCGTTGTGTCATGCTGGGCCATGATCCCTTGTGGTGACTTATCCTCATTGATATTTAGAGAGTCAATATTTATCTGGAATCATACTGTCTAAAGAATAATATTCACTAAAAGTATCTTACATTCCATATGCTTTACCAGTTAGACTTTCTTTGTTTTTCATGAACATTTATATGCTTTTTTTTTTTTTTTTGCCTTTTTTGTTTTTAACCATCCAGCACTAGTACAGCTAAGCATTAACTTTTATTTTCAGCTGACAGCTTTGTTCAACTGGTATTATACAATGTGTCAGCAAGGTCAGAATGTGTGCAAGACTGCTCTGAATCTGTGTGTGTCAGGCTCGGTATTTGTGTATCTTTTTTTTCTTTATCCTTGATATGTCGGATGGATGGATGTGTTGATGATGATAGTATTCCTCTAAGAACGGGTGAGAGAGAGAAGGAGACAGATAGAGAGAGGACGTTGGCTGACTGCCCTCCCTTGGGGGCTGGTGGAAGGATGAAGGGGCACCTAGGAAAGACATTCTGTCTGGTCTCGTCAGGGTTTGGCCAGTACTTGGCCACATGTCACTCCTGGCCCATCTAACGCACAAACACACGCTTCTCACTCTGTCTCACATCACCCTTCCTCTCAGATCACCCGCTGTCTCCTACCAGTGACCCAACCCAGGCAGAAACTGAGAGACGTACAGACAGACTAGGTTATTTATCATCAGCAAGAGCTGTGGCCAGCTACCAAGGAAAACAGAGCAAGGACACAGATCGCACAACTTTTGGAGACAGTCAGGGTTTGGCAACCAGGCAAAGAGAAAATCATTTTTGAGTTTTTCGGTAGTTAAGTTACAGGATGCTATGAAGCATGAACTTGAATTAGTATATTTGCAGCAGTGCTTCTCTGTATTGCCTTAATATGTATGTTTATCATACAGGCAACAAATGGAAGGATAGGCTTTGGCCGGCGTTCAATATCTGGTACATAGAACATGCATAAATATTAGTACAAGGATAATTTAAATTGTCTTTTATCCATAGGATTGTGTATAGACAGTCACATGTCTTCTGTTGCCTCTCAGTGCTTGTGACCAACAATAAATACTTTTTGGGTGTGAGAGTTAACTAGTGTCATTTTTCTTGTTTTTCTGACAACACTCAAAATAGTTTTTTATTAATCATTTCTTGTTTTTAGTTAAGTATACTCTTATGGAGTTTAAACACTTGTTCATCCTCACATTCAACAAGCCTATGGCACGCAAGCAATGTGTAAGTCACATAGAAATTGGCCTGCAATGCATGACAATCATGTAAAGGCTGTATGTCATTCTTCATTACTCGATGATCTTATAAAGATCAAACGTCAAAGCCTGAGAACACAGATTAAGCGAGGCAGCTTTGTATTTACTACTCAGAAATAAGTGTTTTGCTTCCCTCCTTCAACAGCATGTTAAACTTCAGTGCTTTGATGAAGATTGTTTGAGAAATCTCATCACAGTAGGTGCGGCAGCCCAGGGCAGAAACATGCCAACAGAAGAGAAATCTAACTTTCATCATAATCCAAGCAAGCTCGCTGAATTAATTCTTGCCTCAGCCATGCCATTAGCTGTGTTTTTTTTTAATATTTTTATTTTTGTGTGTGCGTCGCATACGGATGCAGCACATCCGAGGGTGCTGCTGAGTGGTAATGGTTGTGGCACCACGTGTGTGGCTGTGGGTGGGGGTAGGCCTTGCGGTCTCAGCGCTTATGGTGGCGTAGTGGTGGCATTTGTCAGCTTGCTTCTTCCGCTTGGTTTCCAGATTGACGTCTTGTTTCTTGGCCCTGTTCTGTGGTGGGCTAAAGGTTCCCCACTGAAAAGGTCAGACACTTACTACAGTTTGCTTAACAGCATGTAACAGTTCCTCTGAGGGGGGACCCGCACACAACACAACACAACAGGCCTGGCCACAGCCACAGGATATACTCCTAGGCTCATCACTTTTACACGCATGTCTGTGGAGAGTTGAGATGTTTTTTTTTGTGTGTGTTGTTTGGGTGTATGTTTAATAATAATAATAATATATATAGATTGTGTATATAGGAACCTTTTCAAACCCAAACAAAGCCCTATGTGTACAAATTATGTTTTGAATAAAAAAATCTTTGCTTCCCTTACTTTCCCATAGTCCTAAGGTGTTTCCGAAAAGGAAACCATAACCACATTCTGAAAATGAAGATCTCCACATTTACATTTTTATGCTTGTGTCTTTGTAAGCTGTTTTTGTGTAAATTCAACTAAAAGTTTAGTAAAACAACTGCAGCATTTTACTGCGTATAAATCAAATCCATCTCTGATTTACAATTGCATGAGCCAAACTTATCCGATTTCAAATGTAGATTTATATAAAAACAACCACAGAGTGATTTACTCACTGCATGGAAATTGCTTTTTAAATTGTATTTAGTGTGAAAGTTGTGGAGGTTGTGAGTTTTTGAGAGAGAAGTGGGTATTTCCTCTGTTCACTTGCACTGTTAATACAGTTTCTTGTATTGCATTAAACGGGGGATGTGCGTGTGTGTCTGTGTGTGTACAGACCCTGGCTATTAACCGAGGGGAGAGTCTGAAGATTTTGACAGTGAAGGTGAACATTCCCGACAGGGTGAAGAGTGACTTCACTTGGTGGTGCATCAACAACAGGTCAGAAACGCAGTAAAGTGCAGACACTTGCATGCACACACACATGCACACACACTATTTAGATTTACAGTGAACTGGCACCTAAATTGGTGCAGAAATAGTGAACTTGAAATAACTTTTAAACAAGACAAATATAAATGGCTCCTTCATTATAAACAGGCCATTCATGTTAAAAGTCTTTTCTTTAGGTATCATTGGAGAAGATTTTATTTCGAGAAATAATTGAGTGAATCGGTATTGCTGACATGCATCATGTCCTGTACAAATGAAAGTTATTATTTGCACTTAATATTTAATCATGAGGTCTTATTTGTTTGAAAAGGAAACAATACATTAAATATAACATCAAATGTGCAATTCTTGCTTGAAAATCTTTCTTGCACAAATTGGGTGTTTTTGATGTGTGTGTGTGTGTGTGATGGGATGCATATTATCCCCTGGGAGAGCGAGGGAGTCAGTTTGCAGAAAAGAGGATGTCACATTTACTCTTACAGATTGTATTTATTTACTCCTAGAAAAATAACTCCTTTTGTCCAACTGTGTTAATGCAGGTGGAGGCCGAGGACGTTTGCAAGAGAAGAGCTTGGTGCAATCATCAGGAATGCAATCGAGGACTCTTATAAAAGGCTTATTCTGCCTTTCCTCACTAGAAGTTACAGGTATTTTAATTGTGACTGTTAATGTTTGTGTTTGATAACCACTTATTAATTTACACTGCGTCCCTGCCCCCCCCCCCCCCCCCCCACCATTTTTCTTCTTTTTCTTTTTCCTCTCACCATACAACTAACCTACGTCTCTGTCTCTGTCTCCACTCTTTTTGTGCATATGTTCCCTCACTCCTCTGCCTATCTTCCCCTCTCTCTCTGTCTCTCTCTTGCATCCCCTCTCTTTAGGACTAAGCTGACAAGTGCAGCGGAGAAGGAGTCGATCGCCATGTTTGTGCGGAACCTGCGACAGCGCCTGTTGGTGTGTCCAGTCAGGGGCTGCGTCATCTTGGGGGTGGATCCTGGCTTTAGACATGGCTGTAAGCTGGCAGTTCTCTCCCCCACTAGTAAGTGACCACATAGTGTACTGAACTCATATGTACTACCACCTACTTTTGCATAGAAAAAGCTTCGCTCTAATTCTCTTAAGCCCATACTCATCTACAATGTCTTAAGTCTTAATTACACTCTTTTTGAGAGCTCTAGACATCATATACCATACAATCCCGGGATGGCAGCTGTGTCTGAGAGGCTACAGTGTCCGGTTGGTTGACGCATGTTGATGCATTGTGGTTGACAGGGCACCGCGTTGATCTGAAAGGAGCAATGTAAAGTACAGCGCAATGAGCTGAAAGGCTTCAGATATGTTAAATCGATACTCAAATTAAATGTGTGTGTTTTTGTGTGTCTGCTTTACTGCACAGCATGTGTCTCAGTGGGTGTGGCATCACACTGTGCAAGGGTAGGTCCCACCCTCTGGGTGACTGATTATGTGGCCACAAGTCACGCTGACAAATTGCCCCACGGGGACATTAAAGTTTTTGACTCTTGACACACTTACCACAGACAGACACAGGTATAGTGGTCACAGGTTTAGTGGCTCACAGCTCACGTGACTTCCGGTCACAGCTGTCCGTTGAGAGCTCCGCTCCTCTTCTGAGGAAGCATCTGTAAAGTGGAGTTCATACATTTTTTGTCTTGTTAAGGGTATTGCTGGTTCTTCAGACAGTACACAGTGGGAGACATTACCTGATAATATATAGCTCAGTCTCTTGAGCCCCCTCTTGTCATCGCAATACTTTATCAGCAACACTGTCTTTTCTCCCTCCCTCCTCTCAGGTCAGATTCTCCATACTGATGTTGTGTATCTGCATAATTCAGGCCAGCAAAAAGAAGCAGACAAACTGCGCCACCTTATGATGAAATACAGGTACTTCTGCTTGTGTCTAAATATTCACTGTTAAATGTATACTGTTTCAGTTGAGTTGAATAGAGTGTCAGAAAATCTAGCATCAATGGATGTTTGTGTTGACCAATGTTTTATTGCTGTAACGTTCCTGTCTGCTTTTCTCTAGCAGCAGTTAAAACCCAGTGCTACAAAATCAATCTTATGACTGCTTTAATAATCCTCATTGTCCTTATCTTCTTCTTGTCCATAATAGCTGTGCCAAGGTTGTCATTGGCAACGGGACAGCGTGTCGTGAGACTGAGTCCGTCATTGCTGACCTCATCTCCAGGCGCTGTTTTCACCCCATGGACGTGTCTTACTGGTAAGATCTTTCATCCAGTGCATGCTGAAACAGGCCCCAGGTACCCGGTACCCTGAATAGAAGTACGTGGGTACAGAACATGGATGGATGAACCATGCAGTTTGATATTTACTGGGTCCACACGATTCGCACATTATGTATCATGTGTTGATCCTAATTAATATTCCACATTACATTTTGTTTATTTAAGCAAGACCAACTGCATTTCTAATGTCCCACTATTTGAACTCCTCAAGCACGTTTCAAGACTTTCAAATAACCCAAACCTTTTAGAATAAACGCTCACTGGAATATCCTTGAGTGTCGTTTGTAAAGACTCAATGCCATGGTTCAGTGTGCCATAAAACGTACGAGAGAGGTATAAAAGGATGTGGAAGACTGTGGGATTTAAGGGGGTGTCAATGAGGTCTGGAATGATGATGACTAATGAGAAATAATGGTTGCAACGGTATAGAAATGGGGAAAGTTAAGTGTGCGGAGAGGAAAGGGTGGGTGAATAAAGGGAACTGGCGATGTGAAAGAGTAAAGGACAGAGGTGTGGGAGCGAGAGAGCTGGACACAGATGGAGAGAGAGACACATTAGAATGTGTCCCTCAAGCAAATATTTTCTATTAAAGCCATCTGGACTACGTTTCACTTCAGTCCAATTAAAGAGACGTTTTGCGGTGCGCGTTGTGTCTGTAACCAGGTCCAGTCCACACTTCAGAATACAACAGCACAGAACCTCGGTCCAACCATAATAACCACTGGCCTCTCCTTGCTCCGTCTCTTTCTCTCTCTGCTTAGTTCCATGTGTGTTTGTTGACTTGAAGTTAGCGTTGGGACCACAGCCTAGAATGATTCTGAGCTGTTAGTGCATGTCTGTGTGTCTGCATGTGAGAGGTTTGTCAGTATCTTTGAGTTCATACACACATGCACACTTCAGAGGTCATACCTTTGGTGTGATAGACCACATTTTTTCTCTAATGTTCCATTTTTTTTGTCTTTTTACAAGCACAGAAACTCTCAAAGTGGGGCGTTTCTTAAGTTAACTTCCCCTTGATTATTTTCACGACAGACTTTTTCTTTCTTTTGAGCAGACTTGAGCACCTCCAGAGCAGCAGCATTTAACATCTTGATATAATGCGTCTCTTGTTCATTCTTTTACTGGAGCTAATGTCATTTGTGCGTAAGAATGTTGGGCTTCTGTTTGATGTGGTGTTGACTGAATGTCCTATATCACCTGATATGATTAACTATATTTTTGTAACACATGTGTAAATGGTCTGCCTTTAGGGTTTGTGGAATCAAGGCTTTTGCAACTGCATGAACTTTGTAAGAGCAGAGAGATGTTATTTTGATGTTAGCCATAGAAGTATGGTTGTTGTTATCCAGATGATATCACCCTGGAGTCATCTGGTCTTATGCCACTTTGGTTTCTTTGGGCCGTGGCTGATGTCGGCTCAGTAACCTAGATGTTAAAGTGGAATCTGTGAGGGTCTGTATTAAATTGTACACACAGACTGCTCTTGTTGCACTTTACTCTTCCCTATCCATCTTCTGATTTATTTCCGATCTTCACTCCCCTTCTCTGTTCACGTCCTCCTTCCTCGCAACTGTCTTTGTTTCCAACATCTCTCCTCTTCAGATATTCTCTTTAGAAAAGCTTGATCTAATAAATGTGCTTTTGAAATGCAAAGTCCAAACGCTTGCATCTGAGATGGGGTTCTCCCCGACAAACGTCTTTGAAAAATATAATACTCTGGGGTATGGCCCCACTTTGTAATATGCAGTATTACACACACTGGGATACTGTGTATGTGATTCCTCATATTTCTCAGCACAAATTAAATGTCAGCTCCATTGTAAGGCCATAGAAGTAAAAAAGATTGTGTATACACATCCAATCCTATTAATATCTTTTTAAGTTATACCTTTAATAAGGTCTTCAGTGTGATGATGCAGAAATACTTGGATAATACAACAAGCCATCAACATATCTTAAGTACAAATATATATAACTAGTTTACTTTTGTCAGTACGTGGTCAAATTAAATATTAATAATTTGACACTTAGAGGTGTACTTTTTAAGCACTTTCCTCAATCATTTGTTGCCCACATTAATGATCATTAGCTATTGATTAATCGTTTTTTAAAGATTTCTTTTCTTTTTTTTTAAAGCAAATACCTAATTTACTGAATGCATTTGTGCTGCACACCCATGGAAAATGGGTGTATTTCAAGTAAATAAGGTATTTGACTCAATAATAATAATAAATTACATAAATACAAGTAAATTATTTTTAATCAATAATTGAATAAACAAAATTATGCTCTAAACCCGCCTGTAAAAGATAAAATAATTTTTTGCAACATATTGGCTTTTCTGGTGGACAGACATAAAATGAAAGCACACGTGCAACATAAGAGGAGATTGTTTCACTTTCAACATGTCATTTCTTTTCCATTGTCTCTGTCCTGTCGTATGGAAAAACACTCATCGTATACATGGTGCAGTAATCCTTCCTGCACAAGTGGGACAGATATTCCAAGGATGTGGAAACTGTACATATTGCATATGCATATTGGTTAATATTCTCCATTGCTCCAATTTGCCACACTGATTTATTAAATTATAGATGAATCATAAATGTCCCAAATGACTGTTGATCCAGACACAGACTCTTTCTCTCTTTTTCTTGTATACAACACCAGCTTTAGAGGTGCTAATGTGCCTTTTTTAAGGATGTAGTAGGGCAATACATGTCTGTCATTTGTGTATATTTTCCTTTATGTAAGACCCCTAAAAGATATATGGGTGAATGTTGGTCTCTAATGTTTCAAATTTTGACCAAAATATGCCTTGATAGATGATGATGGGAGGGCAGGGAAAGAGGACTGGCTTCATGGAGTGACGATTGTTGCTAACTATGAGGGTCTTACTCCCCTGCTGACTGACCCACAGCTGACCCTGACCTGCCATTAGGGAAACCTCATTACCACGGCAACAAAGATGATGGCAAAGACGGAGAATAACCATGTATCATCAAACACAGCAAGGGGTCTTAGTGCTTGCTGTGACTGTCCCCACTACAATTAATTGACCCAGTTTCTGCTATACGTTGATGATTTTTTGTGTTTCTATATGTATGAGCACATGTCGGCTGACCTTATACCCGAGCAGGTTCCAACAGGCTTTGATCGACAGGTGTAGAAAGTCTTACAGGCAGCCCATGCACAGGAAGTCATGTTGGTGGAAAACCACCAGCACTTACAGCGACCTTGCACTGCACAGACAAACTAGTCCTGAGCTGAATACTGTCCTGTCTGCTTCAATGTATTTACAAAGTCACTGACTCTTTCCATCTCCTCCTTACCATGTTTCTTTGGCTTTACTTTTTGGTTTTTATTCGGCCCGTTCTTTGTCGTCCTCAGCTACTGATAGCAGCTGTGCTTTTGAAAAGATGTATTCTTGCTCCATCACAACTTTCCAGAATGTGTGTGTATGTAACAGAGAGTGATTATATTTAGTCTTCATTGTGTTTTTTGGCCAGACCAGAGAACAGTTTTGATTTTCTGAGGATTTTTAACATCATTACCTTGTTAGGTGGGATCAATCTGGCCATTAAAATGTGACATTGCCAGTGTTGAAAGTTTTCTTTTTTTTTTTTTTGGCCGACGTACTGTTAGAAGTATTAAATGGCCGTGGTTCATGTAGCCCTCCTCCTCCTCGCCTCTATCTGCCTCGACAGTGCAGTAGTTCATTAAAAAACCTCAGCCTCATCTGCACCATCTGCTTCCTGTCTCCCTGTGAGCCTTCATTGTGTCACCACCCCCACCCTTCTCCACCCTTTCTTCTACCCCCGCCTCTCTCTCTCTCTCTCTGTCCTTCTGCTTCAATGCTCAGCTGGAATGACAGCCAGAAATGGCAGCCTGCGGGACATCCCTACTTGTGTGCTTTCCGTTTGTGTGAATGCAGTTTTCAGTGCCTTAGTCCTGTTTGAGTAGACTCATCGTACTCACTGAGTCACCTCTTCCATACTTTGTGAGGAGTGTGTGGCCTTTTCTGAAGACAGCCAGACAAGGGCACACATTTGTGTATATCTGTGTGTGTGTCTAAGTTAGTGTCATTTAGGTGGAAGAATAGGGTGTGATTGTGTTTAAAAGGCCGGCCAGTGTGTGTCCATTTATCCAAATATATGTTGCAGATTGTGATCAAAATACTGGGATCATTTCTTTTTTTTTGGTAACAAAACAGAGGCATTATTAGATGTTAAGTAAACAGTAGTAGTTTTAACTCTACGTAATGTCAGAAATGTGCCAAGAACAACTTTTTCCACCAACTGCAAAATCCCAAAGATATTCATCAGAGAAAGCATCAAATCCCAACATTTGGAAGCTTGAACTAAGAAATATTTGGAATTAAACAATTACTTGATTATTAAAAAAAAAAAAATAAATAAATAATAATTATTGATGGAGTAGCCTAATCGATTAATTAGCTAATTGCCTCAGAAATAATTTACAGCTCAATATCATTATGTTGTAAATATTTCTTTGACAAAATATTTCTAATCATTCTAAACCTGAAGCTTTTAACTGCATCTCTCGGTCTTCATTCGCTCTATCTGCTCATATAGACTGTGAGATGCTGTCCAAAGATTCAGAAAAAGCTAGTAACTCAACCACAAGACATAGATTTGTACATTTAGATGGGTGTTGATAACCACTGTAACCACAGCATGAAGAGCTTTTCAACTGGATCACATGTAATAGTTCTTTATCTCCCTTTACTGAGATACTGGGACTCCTCCCTTGGCTTTGCTAAGGGAGGAATAAATCCCCAGATTCTAACCCATTATGCTCCTATTAGATGTATAACAAAGTAACCTTCCATGATTAAGCTTGAACAATGCCTTTTATGAAGCACCAGCCTCCTGCAGGACATTATACAGCATGAGGTATTATTTATCTGACAAGGTTTGTCTGTGGCTGTGATGGCCCCCGACTGAATGCACATCAGGTTATTTGCCATACAGCTGTGTCCCAATAATCTAAAAACCTCTTGCTGGATGTCAGTTTGTGATTTTTTTTGTTTTTTTTTAAGAAAACAAAACCCACATTTTTGACCCAAAAAAAAAGAATTCCAGGTCTTCAACCTGTATGTATGTATGTATGTATGTATGTATGTATGTAT
>CALSCE010009347.1:5420316-5422816 GCA_943593645.1 Bovichtus variegatus
TGTGTGTGTGTGTGTGTGTGTGTGTGTGTGTGTGTGTGTGTGTGTGTGTGTGTGTGTGTGTGTGTGTGTGTGTGTGTGTGTGTGTGTGTGTGTGTGTGTGTGTTTCTGGCTCCTTGACAGGCCAGCGCAGCATGACCTTGTCTGTCATTGTGCTTTAGCACTGACTGGTAGAGCATGCAGGCTTTGTCAAAGCTCATAAGAGTGCTCAACACCGGCCAGACAGATGTCTGCATGGGGAGTGCGTTAGTGTAGTTTGCAGTGTTTTGCTTTGTGACATGAATTGGTCTCCGTCACCCTCGTCAGATGCCGTTTTTAGATTTTTGTGAGAGGAGCTGATGCGTACACACACGTACTACTGTAAATGTTGATCTATCGACATTCAAGTTGCAACTCCTGTACTTTTGAGAAGATCTATGTAGCAGCACACCGTGATCACCCTGTCATCTGCTCCCATTGCTTTACTGCATTCTTCACAAGTCAACTTACTGACAACATCTTGAAATAGGTTGGGTTCGCAGTAATCTGCGGTTGACAAACCCTTTTACCTGCGTTGTAAGCTGTTCACAGCCTTTCTCAACTACTGTACTTAACTCTGCAAACTGCTCTTGTTAAGTGTTTGCATGTCCATCTGATAGAGTAAAGGAGAAAACTGTTGAATGATTTAAAAAAAGCTCCTTACCTACTGAGCAACGTAATTATATTCAACATTATATATTATTATATTGAACAATTTTATGCTCAATTGGACTGAGTTCTGCAGATGAGAAAAAAATGACTGATTGAAAGCAGACAGTGTTACTAAATTACTATCATCATGTTTCTTTTCTTTTTTTTGTCTGACGCATGTGGCGGCTACTTCCACTTGTTCAACTAAACTCCATTTGCTTTCACAATTTGTGATTAAACTTTGTGTTTGGGGCTGTATGCATGAAGTATGATAAGTTTACGGTGTTAATGATATCAGAGGTCAAGAATATGTGGGGTAAGGTCGGTGAGCTCTTTGGGCAATGGTGATGATACACACACACAGACACACACACAAACCACAGCTAAAGGCAAACCAAAAAAAAAAACATCCAGCTTCTTGACCACTTACTCTGTCACTCCTGAAGGCAATGAGATGGTGACCCTGTTACTTCTTTTCATTAACGCACTGCATATCCTTGAGGCTCTCCAAGTCAGCGTCCCTGTTTGCCGTGGATGGATTACTTGACAAATTAAAATGTAAATTGTAATATGAAGTTAGTTACATTTGAGATGAACTACGCAAAATTACTTGGGGTGTGCCCGAGTAAGAATTTACTTAGCCGAACATGATCGGCCAATGTTTTTTCTTTTTTTTCTCATTGGTCCCCTTTTGTTGAACCATTATGTGTCTATAGAAAAATAGTAAAAACAACTAAATGATTGACAGAGATACGTGACAGTCGCTTAGCTGTTGTTTCAGAACAATGGACAACGCTGTTAGTTGTGTGTAGGGTCTGGGTGTGCTAAAACGGAACACTTATTTTATTTATTTTATTTACACACACTAATGAGATTAATTGAAAGCATGAGTTTTTCTTCCTTTTTTTTTTTTTTAACAGCTTTATTAATAGGCTTATATTTATAGCACAGTATGCTATATATCTTGCGTTATTGGGAGAAACCAAACAGTTATATTTTAAATCAGACTTTCAGCCTGAATGAAATGATCCTTTTCCATTATCCATTTTTCCACCACTACGGTGATTCCCCTGAAAGATTGTCGACTAATCGGGTTCACCCCTGACACAGTCTGTTTATAATTTGCTGTGTAATAAAGAAATGACTTTAGTCATAAAACTATTTTTGCTACAGTTCAACATGCTGCGCGGTCAGAGTACTTAGACTTGTTTCACACACGCAGCTATGTCTTTGCCTGATGTTGTACTCCGTAGCCATCTCTCTTTCTAGGAGTAGTCATCCTTCTCTCCTTGACTGGTTCATACTTAAAGTTGTCCAAGAGCAATACAAGCAGTCGCAGGAGGAAACATAGTCAAATAGCCAACAGTGTGCGCCTGCACTGACACACAGACAGGCTTTTTGATCTGGAGGGCAAGACGGTCAAGGTCTTGCCCTCCAGCTCACTCCTGGTGGGATGAGATCATTATTACTGGCTAGCTGATGGACCTGGAGGATAGTGGCGTAGACTGTATTTATGACTGTGTGTGTGTATCCCCTGTCATGTCCTGTGTCCAGGCATGCTCCCAGGGCCAGGTTGAGTGAGTGATGAACATACAGTGGCAGGACCAGAGATGACTGAGTGAGATCCAGGCACTCAGGCCTCATCGAAGGTTTGACGGTTGGCTGGAAGGGGGAGCAGGGGGACGGATGGATTTAGAGGCATGGAAAGGCCTCAGCCTGGCTGTGGGGTGTATCTTCATTTCAGGGGAGGATAATGAACCCATGGGTACAGAAAAAGGTTATGTCTTTGACTTTATACAGGATGGATAGAGGAAGGCAGAAAAATGGAAGGAAT
>CALSCE010009347.1:5427816-5432061 GCA_943593645.1 Bovichtus variegatus
CATTATTTTCTTGTGATCTGGAATTGATTTTATTATTTATTATTTAATTAATTATGTCATTATCATTATCCTGTTATCTTGGGATAATGACGTAAATAACTCATGATCTCGAGAAAACAAATAAAATGAACTTGTTATCATGGGAAAACAAATTAAATAAAATTTTGAACCATGGCTGTAGAAACTAGAAAACTAGAGACACACTTGTACTGACACTTTAGTTTAGATTCTGGAGCTGTTTTACTGTGGAATAAAGAGTCAATTTACAAAAATTCAGTTTGAAATGTTATTGGTCTATTTTGTCTTAAGATCTATTTCGTATTAAAAGCACATCTTCTTGTTTTCTGAGCAAGAACTACAGTACATTTATACTTGAAGAAATGCAGGGTTTCTCTGGCCTTACATTGGAACGAGTATAACCGTCACATTTTTTGGTACAAATTCTCAACCTCACTCATAACAGTAATATTCTTTAAATACCGCCAAGTATCAGTACACCTCAATAACCTCTAGATGGCAGTAGGGTCATATAAATGGTCAGTGCACTGCAGAGGTCTGCTGACTCAATGCCCTGCTCTTTAACAAACTCATCACATGTTTGTATTAGTGACAGTTGTATCATTGTGAGAAAGTAGTCACGCTCTAAACCATATTCAAAGAAGAAATATGTGATTGTGACTCTTCACATACCGAAAGCGAGCGTGATACTTTTAAGTGGGCTAAGTTTTCTCACTCAGCTACTGGACTAACTGACCTATGTGTTTAATATTCATAGTGCGTGTGTGTGTATATCCCATTATCTCCTCTTTTTCTCTTTCTCTCCCTCTGACTTTTCCCCTTCCCTTTCTTTCCCCAGTATAACCAATGAGGCAGGAGCATCCATCTACAGTGTGAGTCCTGAGGCGGTCAAAGAGATGCCAGAAATGGACCCCAACCTGAGGAGTGCAGGTACGCTAGCCAACCACGACTTTCTTCATCTGAGAGTGATGACACATTTTCCCAAACAATTGGGTGATATTCTGGGCCCTGCTTTAAATGGCCCCTTGTATATATGGCAATATTACTGGTGTTGGGGACGACACTGTGTATCGGGCTGCGACTTACGATTATTTAAATGACTGATTCAGCTGTCGCTTAGTTTCTTCATTAATTGTTTTGTAAATAATATGTCTGAAAATATTGAAGAATGCCAATCTAAATTTCCCAGAGCCCAATGTGACTTAATCAAATTGTTTGTTTTGTTCAATCAGCAATCAAAAGCTCAAAGATAATGAATTCACAATGATGAGAACAGTTTAGTCAATCCACTAACCACTTGATTGACTAATGAAATCTAATGAAATTGAATGTGCATTGAATTAATTTCTCGTGTACTGCAGTAGGCATACCAAAATGTCTGAAATAATTTTTAGATTTAGAGATTGTGGCCCTTACTTTACATGTAAGCTGAGGTACAGTCAGGGATACAGCAAGGACCTTTGTTACACCACTCTACTATTTGATATTTGGTGTAAGTAACACAAATTGATGATGATACTGAGAACTGCATAATAGTTCATTTTCTGTTTGTCACATAAAGGACAATGTCGAGTTTAATGTGAGCAGCCTTAAATAAACTTGGTTAATGTAAGCAGTCATCTAAATTTCCATCAGAAAGTTGTCATTTTTTAAGTCTTAATTTTATTTCCACCCTTTTACCAGCAACATGCAGTATTGTCACATTATCAGTGTATTTCTTGCATTGCTATCAGGGTCTCTTATGTCTTTTCTTTGCCTCTCTCCCTCTTTCTCTCACTTGCCACCTCTCCCCTACTCACTCCACATACTACATCATTGAAAACACAGCAGAATAAAAAAAAAAAAAAAAAAAGAAAGAATCGTTTTGGAGAACAAATGTTTCCAGCAGACTTCCTCTATAAAAGCCATAAATCAAGCGAGGCTGGATTATTCCTCACTAGTTTCCTGTGGTCAGCAGCACTTAGAGCTATGGAGAGCCATATTTAAACCCCTAATGAAAGCCATGAGAAATCCACAGTGTTTGACTCTGGATGGGTATTAAAAGAGGGCTGCTGAGGCAGGACACTTTGGTAACAGAGTGGGATGTGGCTACAGAGTGTTTGTGTCTGTCTGTTTTACCTTTTGGGGGGTATGTTTGTTTCTGCCTTTGTCTATATGAGTGGTCATGTTACATAGTTTATATGTAATTGTGTGTTATAGGCACGGTCCATCTGTCCTCCCTATTTTTGGCGTAGGGACACCTAGTGGTGAGAGGCAATATTTAAACCGTTCTCCAGGCGGACTGTTTTTGTGTTCAGCTTATTTCTTTGCTTCTCTCCTCTGAGAGTGAGAGATCAGCCGAAAGTGACCGCAAAATGAAATCAGTTGAGAGTACAGATACGTTTTCTGGGACCTCTGTCACTCATTCATTGTCTGTTGCAATCCATGCTGCATCTTTTCAAAAGTTGGAAAAAAAGAAAGAATGTTTTGATCGGATGTTTTTCAGCTCATGCGCTGCAACAAAAGCAGTGTATCCACTTCACAACTCTCCCCCTGCTGCACGTCACCTTCTTCCAGTTCTCCTGAGGGATGTGTCTGTGTCTGAATTGGGACTTCCTCTCTTATTGCTCTCTTCATTGCTTCCCATTTTTCTAGTGCTGCATCTGGTTCATAATTCTCAATAAGTGCCGGAGAGTTATGCTGGACTCCTTCAAACAAATCAGTTCGTCTCAGCGAGGGAGGGAGAGAGTCAGAGACCGAATAGATGGAAAGAGTATTGGAGAGTTTTGGTGGTGCACTGTGCAAGGCCAGGGTTGAAACTCCATCCCTGTCTAAATATTATCTCAGGCAGCAGCCTCGTACCGCATCCAGAGAGAGTAGAGGAGAGCCATTGATTCCAGACATACTCCCTCTTTTACATCCCATCCCTGTCTTTCTCTTTGTCTGTCCGTTCCACCTCGAAGATCTAAGTCGGACGTTCCGCAAGCAGCACACTACATCACTGACCACTTCAAACATACACATAATGCACACATACAAAACAACACAGGAAGGACAGGGTTACTTGTGATTCATCACACATCATGTCGCTACATCATGTGTGTTTGGCTTTTGATGTGTGTAACATTTTGCTCAATCTCTGTTCCTGGATAGAACTACAAAGATACACCCAGAGCTGGCACTTCCTTTGTCTTTTACAGGGACATGAATGTGAACAGTTATTTGGTTATGTTATTCTCTCCTTCTCTCTGGGCCTGTGTGTGTTTGGGGGGGGAGGGGTGATGTCATGTATTATTGTGTGTCTGTGAGTAAGGTTGTTTGTAATTTTTCTTCTTGTCACTGGGTCCTGCCAGCATATTCATGGAAAGACATTTGGGCTCATGTGCAGCAGCGGGCTGAGGCTTTACAGACTCCATCGTTAAAAGCGACTCTGCTGAAGTCGATACGGACCGTGTGTTTATTTGTGAGCTACATTTGGCTGTGTGTGCCAGTGTGCACGGGTCTCGTTAAATGAGAGGTTTTAAAGGTTCATGGCTCCAGCATCTATCAGGAAGCTAAATGACAGGTGCAAAGACTCCATTTGAAAGCCAGCTTTAATTATTATTATGGGGTTGGGGGGGGGGGGTTGGATAGAATGACAATTAAGTTTGGCCTGCCCTCAGGCCAGCACTGTAATATGCAGACAATTTGCATATTCAGTAATTATAAATAATATGGATTTGCATATTCAATAACTGTGAATCAGATAGCAAGTTCATGAAAAACACAAACCATAGACTCATGAGACACAGAATCACATTTGTGTGTGTGTGTGTCTCTGTCTCTGTCTCTGTCTCTGTCTCTGTGTCTGTGTCTGTGTCTGTGTCTGTCTGTCTCTGTGTGTGTGTGTGTGTGTCTCTGTGTGTGTGTCTCTGTGTCTCTACAGTGTCCATTGGAAGACGTGTCCAAGATCCACTGGCTGAGCTCGTGAAGATTGATCCTAAACACATAGGCATTGGAACATACCAGGTAAGAGTGTTTTTGCTTTTTTATTATTATTATTTTTTCTGTTGAGATGCTCCTTGTGGTTGAGAGCTTCTTGTCCCCGAGCAGTGGAACATCTGCTGTTAGTTAGACTGAAGCAGTGTGTGTGTGTGTGTGTGTGTGTGTGTGTGTGTGTGTGTGTGTGTGTGTGTGTGTGTGTGTGTGTGTGTGTGTGTGTGTGTGTGTGTGTGTGTGTGTGTGTGTGTGTGTGTGTGTGTGTGTGTG
>CALSCE010009347.1:5442659-5478096 GCA_943593645.1 Bovichtus variegatus
GACAAAGTTGATACTTACACAAACACTTGAAGTAGATACAAACAGTATAAAAATGAGCTGGCATTAGCAGTGGGGCAGGCATCAGGTCATCTGTTTACCTGTCTGCTCTGCAAGTGAGCTTTTTCCATTCCCGCCAGAAGTTATGCTACACACATTAAACACACACAGACGTGTTGATGACTGAGGTATTATGTGGAGTGTTGACATTGCCGTGTGTTTTAGCGTGAGTGAGTCACTGTGGGCATTAACAGAGCTGACCTAATTGAGTTTCAAATCACCTCTCTTCATTGCCCGGCCAAAAAGTGGACAAATATACCCACTAAATATTAGCTCATGTGTGTCTCCTGTGAGTGTTTCCCCTGCTTGTTTAAATGGCAGGTTATGGTCTGCACAATCAGCTCTGTTTGGAGAAATAGAAATTTAGGGGCCTGTTGTATAAAAGGTAGATACCCAAATAATACATGCATACACCGCTTCCAGCACATATACTCGTATGTGTGAATAAAGATACTTCAGACTAGGCGTACACGTTACCGCGATGATGACCGCTGGTACATGATGAATTAGGCCTATGGCTGCTATAAATAGCCACAACCGTGTGTAATGGTTAGACATCTCATTTTGAAATTTTGGTTCCCAAATAGAAATATTTCACTGTACAGTTCCTCATATCATCATCCAATGTTGAACAGAGATATAAACACACAGACCTCACAGACCTAGATGATGTGTTGTGACATGGGTTTTATCTCCTAGGCATGTAGCAGGCCTTAATGCGGGCAGGGCGCGGAATATTGCAGAATGGAGAGAGCAGAATGGTCCCTTCGTCAACCGGGAGCAACTCAAACTGGTGAAAGGCATGGGGCCCAAGACCTACCAGCAGTGTGCCGGCTTCATTAGAATCAACCCGCTAACACTACACAGGTGCTCACTCGTATGCAAACTGTATGTGCAGATGCAAGCACACGCACACACGGTGGACTCGGATTCTGTCTCACATTGCTTTCTTACCTATTTCTCATGGAAGGATCAATTTACACATTTCCTCGCTTACATTTCGGGGGTATTTAGTCAAGCAGGTAGTTTTGATTTGGCCAGGTTTTGAGATTCATCCCTCTGATATTTCTTTTAATGGAATTTTGTTTTTGGTGCTCAAAGCATTAAAAATGACAAAGAATTCAACAGCAACATGTGAAATGCAGTTGTAGCACAGTCCATGTTATGTGTACAAAAATGGTTAAGAAAATGACAATTAAATTAAATATTACTGTATACACACATACGATATGGATGTAAAGTTGTAGTGCAAAGAAAACACAGACAGATTAGCACCGTGGTAATTTCACAGATGCAATGAAAGTATTAATTGTGCAACGTATATGACATGTATATCCTGTAGAGCAGACACAGGTGAGTATAGCCATCTTTAAAGTGTATGTTGGCTTGAGAAAGATGAGGTGGAGTTGAGTAGTTTTTCCAGAAACAGTTTTCAAGGCACTTTTTCAACATACAATTTAAAACACCTTTCTTTCTTATCAAAACAGTGCCAAATCCTCACCTCACCCTGTACCAGAGAAACCAGCAGCTAAGAAAAGCAAAGGAAAGACTTGCGTCAGCATACCAACCTCGTTTAACCCCCTGGACCAGACCTGTATACACCCAGAGTCCTACCATGCGGCACAGAGGTACAGTACACACAAACACTCACACTTGTACAGCATCTTACCCCACTGGCCGAAGCATGTTCGGGCTAAGATGGAGTTGATTTTGACACCGTCTCATATGGGGCTGGTTATAGTGGTGGAGGACTCTGATTTGATTTACACAGACATGGGATACAAGAAAGCAGGCGTTGGCTTTGTACGTGTGTATGTCAATATAACCGTGTCTGTGTGTGTGTCCTCGTGTGAGAAATGATTGTTGGCGCTGCTGATGCTGATATCAAAAGCACATTGAACATCTGCGCAAGACTTGTATGTCCTGTGTGTGTGTGTGTGTGTGTGTGTGTGTGTGTGTGTGTGTGTGTGTGTGTGTGTGTGGGTCAGAGTGGGAGGGCCCTCTCTCCTACAGCTGCAGTCACTCAACTGTGTTTAGTCTACATAAGTTCTGACACTAGTGGCTCTAAGCATCCCTCCACTCATGTTGATGCGCCTTTAATGGCCTCCGTTGTATGTGTGTGTGTGGGGGGGTGCGTTTCCGTGAGCACATGTGTGAAGACAGATCGATGCCGCTTGTAGGAAACTGTTTTTGCTTATCTTTCCTACTTCAACTAAGTGACCGTGTGTGTTTGTGGGTTTATGAGCACCGACAGTGTGTTCAGCATAGACTGTATCGTACAGTGAATCAAAGAGCTGTCGGGGGTTTCAAAAGACAAATAAACACCCCCTTCTATTATAATACACCCTTTATTCCTTTCTCTCTTTTTATTTGTGCTCTCTGTCTCACACATGCAGTGCATGTACACACCTTCACTTTCTGTCCAAAACCACAGAGCTCATGTTTCTTTCAGGGTGCAAAATAAACTTTGTTGTCCACTGGCAAGTGCATGTTCACATTTTACCATGCAATCAATAGATTACCATTGCTTTTTTTTGTCTGGTGAGTGATGCAAATCTACTAGCCTCTTGTATATTTTACCAGCATTTGGCTCGTAAATGGTGCTAATTCTGTGCCCTGGTTTCTTTAGATTTCTCTTTCATTCATATTTTCTGGACAGACACCTTTCTTTTTCCCCATCTATCAATCCATGTATCTCTCTCTCTCCCTCTGTCTGTCTTTCTTTCTCAGAGGTGTTTGTTATCACAACTCAGTAAGGTGCCCAAACGCTGCTGTTGGCATGGGGCCCTCTTAAACGTCAGCCATCATTGTTTGTGGGTGTTTTTTGTAGATGTTGTCACATGGTTGTGTGTTTTTAAATGTCTGGGTGAATCAGGGCTGGAGTCAAACTGATTGCTTCATTTACTGATGAATCTGAAAAAATAATTACCATTAACTATTATATTTTACATTGTCTCCCATCTTTCAAAAAGTCGTAATATCACATCTAGTTCAGTGTCGAGAAATGTCTGGACTGCTGGAAATTGAGTTACAATATTTAATCTGGAGCAGAGAAAATGACTGTGAGTCTAAATGTTTTGCTTTGTTTTGTAGCCCACAACACGTGTTGAGTACTGTACTTTAAATATCCTACATTTAAATAAGTAAGTTCTGGTATGTGGTTAGAAAATCACATCATCACCCCTGCTTCCATTTCTCTGTCTTTTTTTTTTGCTCTCTATCATTAACTCTTTTTTCCAGTTTCTCACCAGTCTACTTATCATTCTCTGCTTTTTCAATTGTTCTTGCTGTTCCGTAATTTCGCAAGCCTGTGTTGGCAAATGTTATATCCTTTTGTTATGACTCTTTTATAATCCATGTTTGGCAATTGAATCAAGCAATTACGAATGAATTACTCAACTGTTTCCGCATTTTGATGGCCTCAGTTTCACAAATCAAACTAAATCATTTAGAACATACCAATGTGTGTCTTGTGGTTTTACAGTACGTCACATACCTTTTTAAATGCTAACGACAATGCTCTGTGGGGTTCAGGTCTAATGACGGCCTGGAAAAGCCATGCATGTCAGCACTTGTTCTTTCTTGGAAGTTAGACAGCCTGTTATGTTTTTGATGCAATGGAAAATAAATCATCTTCCACAGAACTTTAAATCAGAGAGTAGGTCATGCGTCAGCAAAAAACAAAAAACAAAAAGACATTGTACTTGTTGAGTGTATCGTTGAGCCTGATTCGGCTGTCTCCTCTCATAAGACCTTAACATTACAGTGAAGACTTTGATTCATCTGTTTAAACAATCTTGCTGTTGGTGAATTTTATTGTCATTTATAGAAAGTGATCATTACATTTAGAATTGAACATAAATAATCGCATCGCAGGTAACAGTGTGTTACTTTCCCTTCCTTAGTTTTGAGTTTTGGTGTCATGCCAGCAAAGAGGTTTCTTTTAGTTGGGCTATACATTTAAAAGAATAACCTTATTTTTCTACGCTCTCCTTTAGAGTCGCTAATTAGTATTTGTGGACACATCTAATCTAAATTACAAATCTAAAACTGTGAACTAGAGCATTAGATGCCTTCACAGCTCTTCTCACATCCTCACCTATAACCAATGAAAGCTGGAGGTATGGAGGGAGGTTTGTGGAGGAATGCTGTGTGTGTGTGAGTGAGTGTGTGAGTGTGTGTCTTTATGGTGTATAAGGAATATCATGTTCATCACATTAGTGAAACTGGATCCTCCATTACTGCTCACAGCCCACACATCACCCACTTTTTGTAACCATATACAACATACACACACGCAAGATCACAAATGCACATACACAATTCATCCACCTTTTTGTCTCAGAAATAGTGAGTAATGTTTGCTTAAAAGCAAATATTGATATGGAACTTTTCTATAAAGAGTGTTAATATCAAAATATCAATGAAGCATATTGTTGTTAGGCAGTTGCTTCCATCCCATGAACTATATAGTATTACTCAGATATAAGAGGGGGTGCACTCTATGATGAATACTTATCTGATATTTAACAGTCGGGGCCCAATATTTCTATAATACAAGACAGAGTGGGTTCTCGCTGTGGGCCTGGATAAAATCTATAGCCGAGCCCACCCAACTACATATTCACACGTACACACACACTCACACACACGCGCACACACGCACGCAGTGTTGGTAGTAATTATATCGTATGAACCCAACAGTGGTGGAGGCCTCTGCACTTCTGGTACCCCTTAAATACTAACATACACCCTTGGAAAAATGAGATGGGCAGCCCACACACACACACACATGCTCACGCACGCACACACACACACACACGCTCACACTTACACACCTGAAAGTAGAACCCACCACACACCCAGACCATTGTAAGATACAGAGCCAGAATACAGGCGGCTGTTCATTTAACACCACCTTCACTTTCTCCCCTCCCTCTATCATTCCTTCTTGAATATTTTTTGTCGTTCATAAAGGGAGGCTCCTAAATTTGAAACCTGTTGAACGTGCTCATGAGTTTAGAAGCCTGATGTTTGAATGGTTTGAGGTTTTACTATCAGTGCGTATCCATTGAGAAAAGCCTGCAGTTCGGCCTCGGTGTATATAAACAGCAAAGCTGAGTCTTTTAAATTGATTGAATCCTAGTGGCATAAACAGCTTTTTCCAAGGAAAGGAATTATAAAATGAGAAATAAGACCTACTGTTTGAGATAATTGTCAGTGTCTCTATTTAATTTGTTCTATATGGTGGTTTTTTTTTAACAAAGTTGTGGACATTTTTTTTTGTTGATTCATCTTTTTAAATGTATAATAAGTGCACTGCAGACAGAGTGCAGATCTACTTGGGCAAATGGAGACAATGCAGACAATAACTTATTATTAAACTGTTGTAAAAAAAGTTGACAAAACAAACAACAATATATCTGCATTATGCCATCGGTCATTGATAAACTCATATTGATCGACCTTTACTTATGACATACTTTTGCCTGTTGCATGGGAATATATTTCCTCCTGTGGTGCATTTTATATTTAAGTGAGTGCGGCAACAAAATGTAACCAGCCATATTTGTTAAAAACAAAAGGTCAACCTCCTATCCTTAAAGGTTTTTGTTCTTTTGCCATTTTTACACATTTAAACAGTACAACAAGACAGGAACTATCGTTTGTAAGAGAGAGAGAAAGAGGGATGGCCTTAGGCTTCAAACCATGGGGGCTATGTGGTATGCGTCTTAGTCCACTCGGCCACCAAGACACAAGTATTTCCTTTCCTGTAAAGAGATATATGGTTGGAAAGTTAAGAAGTCTAGGGAGACGCAGGAGACAAGATCCTAGTGTTAGACAGACTTCCAGTTTGGTCCAAAGGTGCTGGTTCCTCACCACTAAGCCATTTCTGGCACATACTGCGCTACTATTTTGTACCGATCTGGCTGGCTGGTGTTGAGGGATTGACTCCGCTTGTCTCCCTCTTTGGGATGGTAGACGGTGACTTAGCTGGCAGGGGCCTCTCCACTCACAGCTGTCTCAGACATAGTTTGTACACAAGCCGTGTCCCGTTACATCCGCACTGTCTCTGCTACTGCCAAACGAGCATTTCTGAACAACATTGTGTATGAATCAACTGTGTGTGTGTGTGCGTGCGTGTGCGTGTGTTGTTATATGCGTGTTCCCACCTGTTCTGTCCATCATGGGGGGGACAGCTGCGGAGTCTGTTAGGCGTCAGGCTGCCAGTGAGCGACATCCATCACGGACGCTACCCAGCTGGTCGACACATGAACACATGCATATAGGCAAATGCATTCACATCTATCACCAGTCGTGGAAAGTGCCTACTGTAAATAATATATACAGTACTCACAACAGTCACACAGACACACACATCACACGTTTTTCCATAATCCCTATGCCAGTTTGTTGCTAAGCCTGTTTAAAATGTAGACTAGCTAATTAGTTTGGATTTAAATCTCGGGCTCAGTGAGTTTTAATTGGCGCAACGTGACTGACCGTCTAGAAACTTTGGAGGTGGGACATCCTGCTAGAACAAAGTGATGGAAGGAGAGTTTTCCAGGCGGTGGACAGATGGACAAACAGTCCAACCTTAGCAAAGTGGAGGCAGTTTCATGAGACAAGGTGACAGGGCGTTTACAGCCCACTGTGGATTTCCCTGATTTAATAGGGGGTAAAATAAATGTGTATTTGTGCCTGTGTGTGCTTTTAGAACAGAAAGCCCCGCCTCGGCAGCTCAAGACTTTGTGTGTAATTACTCCAACACCTCCCCTGCCCTCCCTCTTTCCCCCCCCTGCTCCCTCTCACTTTACCTGCATTAGCTTAGCTTTTCGCTCCCTACTTCCCACGTCTTTGCTTTTCTCATCTTTTGTTTCTCTTCTTTCTGACAGTTCTACTTTTCTTCCCTTAATAATTCTTCCCAGCCTGTCGTCACTTTCCCCCCTCCTCCCATCCCTTCCTCTTTCCTGCTCTGTTACTTCATCCCTCATCGGCCCAGGTCTCTCCTTCAATATGAGAGTGAGTAGGTGCATGTGTTTTAGCCCAACTCGCTGATAAAAGTCATTTATGAACACGGTCTCTTGCTGGCCACTTCATGAACTTGTGTGTGCATACAATCTGTGTTTTGTAGTTTAAGAAGTTTAAGTTTCACGCTCCGCTCTATATTTTAAGTCTTTTTGACAAACTTCACTCCCGTCTAGGTTTCTGTCCCTCGTGGGTGGGAGTGCAGACCAGATCGGGAGTGCAGGCCTGCGACAGTGCGTGGAGAGCAAGGTTCGGACCAGCAGTGTTGAAGAACTGGCCAGGACGGTGGACAGCACACCTGAGACCCTCAAACTCACCATAGACGGCCTCACGCAGCCCCCCGGGTTTGACATAAGACAAAGTAAGACTCCTGCCATTCACAGTCGCACGCTGACATTCTTTCCTTCCGCGAAAACAAACAATTCTAAAAGCAAAAACATACAACATATTCATCAAAGTTAACTTATGTACTCAGATCTTTTAAATGGTTTAACATTTAACATTTCAGATTGTGAGAGGAAGTGAACAATGTTCATTATATTTCACACTTATCAATCAATGGGAATCTCAATTGAGCAAAACCACAGTTAAACTTTTATTTCTCAGTATTTCCCATTGGTCACACATCTGCTATTACGACTGCTATATATATATATATATATATATATATATATAGTCTTTGTGCAAAAATCTTGTCACTGAACACAAAACTATGAGCGTTTTCAATCATATAAAATTCATAGACTGCCCATATCTGCAGCGGTCGCAGTTACTTCTCTCATCTTTCCTTCATAATGTCCTTTATTGGTCCCTACGGACTGATAGAAAGTTGGACTTGTATTCGTCCAGTTCTTTTTGCTCGTTACAACACACACTGACTTTTCTTGTGCCTTTATTATAATAGGCATGTCTTGGTAGTGTAACTTGATAGGATCTGACAGTGCTGTGGCTTCCTCCCTCTAGCCCGACAACACAAGTAGTAGGTTTCTGACAGGGTGTGATGGGTCCAGCAGACTGTGCTGTTGGACACAATATCTTTACACACTCATACACAAAGACCTCTGTTTTTCTCCTTAATCTCATACTCTTGAGTTCAGACACACATAAACATTACAATGAAACCCTACACAGTCTCAAACTTTTAGATTTTTGGCTTTTTTTATTGTTGCTCAAATTCTTCACATCTCTGTCTCACTTTTTGGTACTTTCTCTTGTCGATATTTTGAAAATAAGGTGTATGAAATACAAGATGTTTTAGGAGTCTAACTTAATATATGTTAGATTTAACAAGCTATGTGTTAAGTAACGGTCTTTGTTCTTTTGGGACTGTCGGACAAATAATAAGGTCCTGAAAGCTGGTATTTTGAAGATAGTACCTGCTATTTGAAAAGAAAAGAAATGTGAGAAACATTAACCAAAGGTATAATTGGTATTATTGAGTGTGTCTCCTAAAAAATAGGTCAATTTGCCTTCTCCTATGTTATTAGGAAACATAGGGCTACTTGGTCTGTTGCCTCAAAACAATGATGAAAGTGCAAACTTAAAGGAACCTGAGTTTATAAAATATTTTACAATTGCTGCCAGTCTGATTTCCAGGCTGCTGAGTTCTCCTTTTCATACAGTTACTTTTGGAGAGAGAAAAGTCAAAACTGGATACCCAGTTAGTGCTGGCTAACTCTTCTTAAAATTAAGGAACTCAGCTTCAAAGTTCATTCTCAGGTTGGCCCTATTCGGTTGCAGCACACTACGCTTGGCCTCCGAGCCAGTGCTCAGCTGAGTAAACAGATGGGCCGAGGCTACCGCATGAAATCAGTGCTGTGGGGAGGATAATTGGACCGGACTATTTCCTGGGGCGCGAGCCTTCCTTGTTTGTGTTAATGCTACAGAAAGGAAAAAGATCTCTCATGAACAGGCCAAGTGGAAAGTGGGGTAGAATAGAATACTGAAAAATGTGGAAGTATGCAGACACAAGTATTGGGTTGCTGCTCGAAATGTAATATCTATTTGTCTTTTCGGCCCCGCCCCCTCGCTTTCCCGCTTCCCCCTTTCCCGTCTCTCCTCCCAAGCATTTGTCCCAGCTGCCACCCGTACCTGTTTTGTCATAGATCTGTCCCCTTCATATTGATATTCTCTCTCTTGATCTCTTTTTTACCATCCCCAGATTTTGGGCAGGCGGACTTTAAACGGGGCATTGTGTCGATGAGTGACCTGCGGGTGGGCGCAGTGCTGACGGGCCGGGTGGACAACACAACTCTGTTCGGGGCTTTTGTAGATATCGGTGTTGGCCGCGCGGGCCTCATCCACAAGAGCAACATCACACTGGACAAACTGCCTGCCAGCCAGCGCCGTCGCAGCCTGGCACTGGGACCTGGGGAACGGGTGGAGGTCCGGGTCCTGAATGTGGACCCTCAGAGGGGACGGATTGGGCTGGATCTGATCCGGGTCCTGCAATAGAATCACTTAATTCCCATAATTATTTGGAGTGGATTTATGACAGCGAGCCTGTCATAAAAATTACACAAAAAGCTGCTGAGAGGCAAATTACTTCATGATGTTTACAGGTTCTTATAAGCAGAGAAGCTAAACAAGTCATTTTTAACAGGAACCCTGTTAAGTGTATTTATACAAATGGCTCTTTACTTTGCTATGGTAATAACACACATTCAACCAATGACGGCATTATTTGTGAGGGCTTGCAATTCTTGCATTTATTCTGCAGAAATGGTCAAATCAAAAAACTTGGTGATTTTATAATCATTCAATAATAATTTAAATAACTCACAGCGGCTGTTACACATCCAGCAAGATACAACTTCATGACAGTTATGCTAATGGCTGGGAGACGTTTATTCCCTTGAATTCCTTTTCTCGGGCTAGTACCTATCCTCAGCCTGTTTATGTTCCCTGTTTATGTTCCCATAAAGCTCATTGGGAGTGGATTGAACACTAAATCTGATTGCGTAATTCAGAGCAAAAGAAATCCTTTTTCTGTCGCCCAACTTCCTGGCTCACTATCTGCACCCACTGCCGTCTACTGGTGATAAGAGGAGACTTGGAGAAAGTGGGACGGTTTAATGAGATGGAACCCACAATTATTTGCAGTAAATAAATAAATTCAGGCTTGAGCTGCCGTTGTTTAATTTCATTTTTGATATATAATAATAATAATTCAATATTATTCATATATTATGATTGACATACTTGAAATAATTCCACTCTTGTTTCGTTTTGTACTGCTCTGAAAAGTTTGATAATATACTTGTTTGTATATTTGTTATTCAAAGCAGACTTTGTTTACTGTGTTTGTGGACAGTTTAGCAAACCTACCGAGGGACTCAACATGTAATCTTAAACAGATGTACAATTGTAGACCGGCCTCATCCATTTTGCCATTAAAAATATTTCCTGTATACATTGCGCACTTGATGTGTATTTTCTCAAAAATGAAGAAGTCAGCAAATGATGTACTGAGCAATGTGATCTGATTCACACTGGAGAGGAGGGGCATGGATGAGAAAAAGAGAGAGGATGGTGTGAAGCAGGGGAGAGGAAGGTGGTGGAATAGAGGAGTTGAGTGATGGAAAGAAGAAAGAAGACACCAGTTAAAAAACAAGTGTTTCTTCCAGACAACAGGAAAATGTGAAAAGATAGAAAGAGCTGGCTGGAGGGGGGATGGGCGGAGAGGGGGATATGAGGAGGAGGGGGGGGGGGGGGTTTCTATCTCCCAGACTGCAGTAAAGCCTAAAGGCTTTTTAGGCTTGGTCCCAGACACAATTATCCAAAGAGACACACACACAAACACACACTAATCAGCTGCTTCAAAATTAATCCCAGACTCCCCATCCGCATTATCTAATTTGTTTGTTTTTATGAAACTTGAATAAATAAAAAAAAAATACATAAAATATGGTTCTGAGAAAGCCTGAGGTCCCCTGTGCTGAACCTTATACTGACTGCAGAATACCTAATCACTGTTAGTGCCGCTGCTTCACTATCTCCCCTTTGGGGAACAAATGGAATATATTGTAGACACACAAACACAAAGAGATGTTCGATCAAGGTTAATCAGAAGTGGCAGTTTGCTCAGTGATGATCTGAGAAATCTACACACAGTATGTGAAACATACTGACTCGTCTCACGTACTGTATTTCTTTGCGCACTCATTTTTCAAAAGGGTTCCATTTTCTAATCAAAGTGCCTTATTTTATTTGACTTTAACTCACTTTGTCATTTTGTTGTCTTGTGTTTGTTTTGATCCCGTATACTGTAGCTCGCCGCAATCTGTTTAATGTTTCCAGTGTTTTTGTTTTGGGGAACACATGTATTCGTGCAAGTAGACACAGCTTCCCTCAGCATCATTCCTGCTTTTCCCGCCTGTAACTTTCCTCCCTCTGCTAAACGTGAGCACACAGATGGGACAGGCAATCTGGCAGCCAGCTATCGCTGCCCCTTGGAGTTTTTGTCAAACACTGACCAGTAATGAGCCTGCGATAAGAAGAAGAGAGACTGCGGGAGGAGTTGTGTGGTTCTGTTATCCTCAGCAGCTCTGGTTCACAGCTGTTGTGTTATGGAGTGAGCTCAGGTGTGCCTGACGTTTTGATGAGATGTGAAGAAAATTGATGGTAAGCTATTTGTTGATTCATAAATCCTGGGCTATTAAAAGTCAAGTTAACAAAGAGAAATATCCCAAGTGGTCATGCAGGGCTCTCTTTCCTCATCTTTTGTTCAAGATCCAGCCATGGAGACACGGGTGGAAACAAAATAATCTCAACTTCTTTCACCCAGTAGCTGACAGAATAGTTCTCACAGCTGGTAAATGCATCCTGCAAAGCAAACATTTAGTGGAGAATATAGCTGTCTCTGATTTCTCAGGCCACCTGTCATAAAACACGAGTAGAAGTCTAAAGCACTGAGAACAATCCCAAAAGCAATAATACTAGAGACCGTCTTGTGACGGGAACCCACCAGCCGCGACGCCCAATTACGGGGGCGTTAAGTTGAGGGGCAAAGGCCCCTTCCCCACTTCCTACCCCCCTACTTTCGGCGTCCTTGCTCTGACCACACCCATCTTCGAACTCAGCCTTCGTTTTGATCTCAACTACACATCTGTAAAGTTTTGTGACGCCAAATCGGGCCTGGGGCACAAATTGGGGTCGTTAAATGGATGGGGGGCTATGGCACTTTATCCCCCCTTGCTCGGACCACGGCTATTTTCTAAACTCGACCTTCATGTGATCTCTACTACATATTTGTAAAGCAGCTGGTAACAACCACTGACTATTTTTCTCTCTGATGTAAAAAGTACAAACCGTTATCCCAAGATTGGCGTAAAAGGTAAAGCCATGACTTCAATTTAGAAAGATTTTGCTGTCGGCGTTGGCAATTATTGATACTGTTACATGGCTGCTTTAGCATCAGATACTTTATCATAGCGCAGTATTTAAAAAAAACGTTTTTCTATTGTCAGTGCACACAAAGCGTCAACGGCATCTACGTTGGACAGTCACGAGACAGCCAAATAAATCTGTCTTCGTCTATTCTCCACCTCAAGCGATGACTCCACAGCTGCACTAGCAATAAGCAATACGATAAGTGGGCTTGCTAAATTAAGAGCACCTGCTATCTGAAAGTAAAGCGGGGGGAGTATTACTGTACACCTCTCGTCACAGTTTCCATTCCTGAGGTGCTTGTGCTGTGAACACTTTCCTGTCCACTTTCCTTTGTGTTGTTCTATGATCGCCTCGGTGTCACTGCAGCGGTTTGTGCTGGTTTCTCCCTCCAACAGAAAATAACTGCAGGTTAGTGGTGTGACCGCTGACATCAATACAGTCTCCCTCTGGCTACAGATGTAAGTTTTGTGAGAAAAAAAAAAACCCTCTGTGGTCTGCACACATTTACGCTGACCGTATTACTAAAGACTTTACTCGCATGTTGACTCACAACAGCTGGCGACCGACTGAAATCAATATACGATACTGAAAATAAATGTTAGCTGCAGCCCTAGTTTGCTTACTTCTCTCTGTATTCTGTACATAACTACAACCCACACACTGACGCTACATGTGTGTGCACATTAGTAGTAAAACAATTAGCACATGAGAGAGAATTTTTAAAGTGAGAACCAAGAATGTCACAAAAAAACGCATATTCTTGTTTTCCAGTGTTGGGTGACACATATTGAACAATTCCTGATAAGCAGAGGGTGAGAAGGTCTTTGGCTTTTGGCATCAGTGGGGAAAAACAGGAGTAAAGTATAGGCAGAAGGGTGGAGGAGAGATGGATGAATGGAGGTAGGAGAGAGGGATGGAATGAGACAGGAAATGAAAGGCTTTCTCCGGTTTCACTCCCCGTGACCTCATCAGTGTGATCATGGGTTTTATGAGCTTTCCCTCTCGACGCCCACACACCACCTCACACGTGCCAGGACACACACACACACACACACACTTCAGCCCGTATATTTCATTCACTGGCTCCGAGACAAACACACAGTACATGTGTTTTTGTCTCTCTGTCTGTTCCTTTTCTCACACGCTCTCCGTCAACCTTTCACATACTTCATCACACACCGAGACGCTCAAAGAAGCCGACACTCACTTAGAGCCACCGACACACAAATACTGACAGAGAAGTAAATTTGTCTTCATTACGGATTGCAGGGGGGGAAAGTAGGAGGCTCTGTGTAATGAAATAAAAACCTTTTAACTAGGCGGAGTTGATAAAATGTATAAAAAAACCCCTAACATTTACACGCCCCACAGCATGAGCTCTCTAGGCACAGAACAGACTGTAAGAATACAGGTGTTCTTGACGGAAGATGATGTGGCTTTTACTATTACATTTCACCAACAGAGCTTATAAGTGCTTACCCGGTGAGGGGAAAGATAAATGGCAGTGCATGAGCAAGCGTCTGATTAGTAGCAGTTAGCAACATTTCCTTGTGGGAAGAGGCAGCTCCTTCCCTTAAAAGCATTCCCAGTGCTTGTGTGTTTTCCCTCCTTTCCTTTTGCCTCTCTCTCCTCCCAGGTGTCTCTAAAACTGCTCCTACGTCACTCGCGAATTCCCAGTCTCCAGCAGCTTTGCCACTTATCTCCACAAAGTGGGTAATGCATTAGGACTGCGAGTTTGTTTTAATCAGTATTAAGTCTTCTTGGATGTGGAGTGGAAAAACAGGGAAAGGGAACCAGAGGACGGGGTATGTCAAGAGAAATGTCCCCTTAGCAGTGATTCCTGCCTGGGTAAATATTTTCATAGGTGCCAGGTGTTCGCCAGCCATCCTCCACACTCTCATACATAGAATTTAGGAAATAATATTTTGATTAACTTTGTTTTTACATCACCGCACTACCTTTTTTTTTTTTGCATACAGTGGACACACACGGCAAAGGGAAAAAAAGAGGAGAACAAAATAATAGACTAAATCACAAGAAAAGTGAGACCGCAAACAGGAAGAGACACAAAGATTAGTGCAACTTTCCAGTACAGGTATGCCAGTGTCAACATGGTGACGAGGGAGAGAGGGGGACAGTTTAGTTTCTTAGTTTTTGATGACCTACTTTTCATCCAGCCAACACCGATCATTTTAAACACACACACACTGAGGCCACCCTATATACGTATATAACAGCTGATTTGGTTCTTCTTGTTTTAATGGACCATCCATACTCTCATATTAATAAATAAGAGCTTTGCTTTCAGTTTCACGGAGGCATGAAAAAAAAATAGAAATACATAATATACAGTGGGGGATTTGTAATCCAGGCAAGTGTAGTTTGTCAAATATTTCCAAACATTTTCCCATGTGTATCTAGATGAGATTGTGTAGATTTATTCTTGAATCCTTATTCGTGGACACTGATGCAGCCTTGTTTTTTCCCCCGATATCCATGCTCATGGTTATCGCCAATACTGACTCAATCAGCTCCAGTGCTCTCTTTTTCCCAAATCTTTATACCTCAATGTGTGGAATTCATAAAAATAAAAAAAAATAAAAAGATTTATGTAAGGTAACATTAAGCCAGGGATTCCCATGGCACTAGAAAACTGAGTTGAAAGCCAGAATGAATGAATAGAAGTTATGGTGGTAACACAAATTGTATTTTTATGACATTGAAAGAGAAACTGCATGAAATGTGTCTCACTCACGCCATGGGGGAGCATCTGGGCCGATACTAATCCAACATATTGTATGCATCCTTACTTAACAGTAGATGAAGAAATACCATGAATATTGATGCTCTATAGTCTTGCATTTTGAAAAAAAAAAAATAACAGGGATGGCTGATTCAGATGCTCTATCAATAAGTGTAGTATTCCACCAGTAATAAAATCTAAACTGGGAGAGTTTTCTGCACATTCTCATTCAAAAGTCCACCGCTGGACTCCCACTCCTATACTGAATAGTAAGTTAAACACACAGATCCATCTCTATATACATGGCTCCCTCCAGAGTAGCACAGCGAGATCTGTTCAGGGACAACACGGCCTCTTCCTCTTCCCGGGTCATGACCGTGCTTGGTGGCTTACAGTGATTGACAGCTGAGTGTTTGGGTTAGGTTGCCATCTCTGGGGATTTACTATAGGCAAAGCCTTTATACACATCCAATATAGAACACTGGTGCGATCTCTCTCTCACACACACACACACACAGACTTATAGTGTCAGATCATACACGTTCACACAAATGCATATAGACATAGAGCGCCCCCCCCCCATCCTGACATACATATACAGAGTGTATGAGCGTATCTCATCGACATATCTTATGTTCATCCCACAGGGACCTTAGTCTGAGACCATAGTAACCTTGTGTGTCAGGGGGAGGAAGGAAGTGGAGCTTAGGGGGAATTCACTTAAACTTAGGAACAGTTAAGTTATGTATAATATATATATTTATAATATTCTTCTGTTTTTGCACGTTTTCTCTGGATTATGATTTTTTTTTTATGCGAAGTTGGGTGAAAGATGATTTCATTACAGCCATGCAGTCCAGCTCACTGTGTTGTCAGTGTGGACAGCTGAGAGAGCAGGACAATAACTGGCGATGTGTCCCTCAGGATGATGTGATATCGTGCGCTGCATCATTGTAGTTTCCTCCAGGTGTTCAGCAACATTCCCTCAAAACAAACTCTCGTTACAGAGCTGACTCCTCACAAAATGTTCAAATGCATTTAACTTTGTGTCCGTCAAAATGGATGGAAATGTAATGTTCAATGTAATCATTAGCTCTTCTGGACAGTGGACAGCTGTCATTGAAATGCAATGAAAATAACACAAACAGACCAGTGGGGTTTACTGTTGAACAAGTGGGTTCTTTATATACTATACTTTATATACATGAAATAGCTAAAGGTTGTTAGAGTTTCAGCTAATTACATAGCCTTTATCTTTAGCCTAAATATATATTTAATGTATTCAAATGTATTTATGGTACATCCACTCAACTAAAACTAGACTAAACCTTTATTTTTAATTTACCTAAACATTTGACATTTTCTACCTTCATTTTAGTAGAATGATGAATTAGAATAGAAATATAATATAATACATTAATCTGTTTCAAGCTTTGCCGTCAACCTGTTTGCATTCATGGGATCGTGTGTATTTGCTTTTTGCACCTTACTGATAATCGTTTTTTATATTTCACTTTCTTTGCACTCCTTCACACTTCGTACTGCAACTGCTGCACAGCTATTCCCCTCGGGATAAATAAAGGTTGATCCTGTCTTAAGCATGGTTGTGTGCTTTATTAAATTTCTCAGAATACACCAAGATGCACTTCAAGGGATCTATCTTGTATGTTCTCTCTATTCAGCACCAGTGAGACAGGCGTGACCGATTAGATGATTGACTTCTGAGTTATTATATTATTCATATTGCATCTTCCTCACAGGTGACCTGCGTGAGAATAATCAATATGTAAACTGTTACAATGAGCCTTATCGTGTCCTTATTTAGATGTAATATGTGATATGTAAGATGTTATTGAATTAAGTAACTTAGTGGCCAATCTACTGTGAAATAAGATGCAATATTTGTAAACTGAAGAGGAAGAGTACACCACCTAAAAGGGTGACAGAAGATCTGATTGGAGCAGAGAAGCGCTGAGAGGCGTGGCCTAAGTGCCAACAAGGGGCCAATAGGAGCTGGCCCCAGCCAACCAATGGGAGAAGACTATACCTGAAAGGCAGCAGGTATAAAATATGTTGTAAACTAGAGATCTGTGAGACAGAGTCACTACTTAAATGTGGTCTGTGGACAGTGACATGATCCTCAGCTGAGGACTTTTGCTACCATATCATCATGGAATAAATACAGCTAATATGAAGAGAAGTTTTCTGAAATTGATTTCTATGCATCTCTATTTCCAAATTAAAAGAACACAACACCTGAAGGTGCTTTTTTTAAGATTTAATTTCCCCCTGAAAAATGTGTGTGACTGGGACAAGGAGCATCTAAGCTTGTGCTTAAACTCTGCTAACAAATTGTATGAGGCTGTTTAAAGTAAGTGTTAGAACGTCATCGTGGTAGTTTACCACCTGGGTTCACCACCTTTCTTTTTTTTTTTTTTTACATATTTACATGCTCACTGCCTTTTGTATTTTGGTGATATTGCTGTTGCTGTAAAGTCATAACGATTAGCACCAGTCTAGCTGTGCCTGTTAGCACAGCTGCTACTGTATTCGGGGCTAAGTAACATCTCTAGCCTGTGTAGACCCCTCAGGGCAAAGACAGGGTAAGCTAGCTGTGGCAGTTGTTTGTTTAGCTGTGTGTTTCAGCAAGCCATTAATACTGAGGCCTAATAGTTCTGTCAGTAGCATTAACACACATGGGAGCAATTTCCTTGACACAGATTACACATGGATTTAGTCGACCAAAGTAGTGCTTCCTGAACATGGATTTAACCTGGAGTTAAAATCTTAAGGGTGTGGTGCACCTTTTAACGAACACAGATAATAAACCCAGTGAAAGTGATTTTGCAAATTCCCAATAGTTTTTTTAAAAAAAATTTTAAATGTTTTTTATAAATGCACCTGTCACAGGAACTAGACGCTTTAGGAAGGCTCTGAAGTATAATTAATTGCATTTTCAAACCTTTTCTAATTAGTTTATTTTAAAACCTGCCGTTTGTCAAATGCTTGCTCTCATTAGATTTGAGTAAATAGGAAAACAACGACAACTTAACAAAAGTTGTCATTTTTGATACACTTCCCCATTAGTTTACCTGTAAACATAATCATTTACTTTTATTAGACGTGTGACATGTAAGCCTAAATTGCCCTATGATGAAAGATCATAATGCTGTCCATCTGGTTCTGCATGAGTTGAAGCCATAAAGAGTCACTTTTCCTCAATTATGCTTGAAACCCTACAGTACAGCCCCATCACCGTGCTGGCCGGAGAAACTTGCAAATAATCTTCCCTCGTGTCGTCCTTTTAAAACAAATCATTGTGTATTTTTACAGCGGGGTTGTAAAGGGGTTTTGAGTCAAACTGCTGCAACCAAGAGTAACAATCAGACTGATTTTCTTGTACGAGTTATTTTCCCCCGATCCATCATTGATTTCTCAGATTTTACCTGCCCAGGTGCCATAAAATGAGCTGTTTTTTTATCTAGTTTACAGTTTGACACCAGCGAAATCATCCCCTCCTTATTGCAGCATGACACAAAACCCTCCCGCGCTTGTGAGACTGTAAGTGCACAGACACAGCAAGCGCAGACACGTATTGTTATCTGGTGAGTGATATTTGACGTGCTCACAGCAGCTGGATTTCAAAGGACATTTTGTAAGCCTCCACGGGTCCCTGCAGCAAAGCAGAATTCAACACAGTGGGCAGCACGCTCGAAAATAGTGGTACAGGAGGGGTACATTTTGGCACTAAAACTTTTTTCACAGTTGTGTTAGAACGGGTAAATAACAAGCTCTGTTGAGACTACATGTTTTCTTTTCCATCCACCACACAGGCATGACGTAGTGGATCAGTCTGAACCGAAGGTGCAGTCGCAATCTTGTGATGTGTATGGCAGTAGTTTGACTACAGTATTAGTTACGACTTTGTGTCAATGTATCACATTTTAGCAGTTTGATACAGAAGGTTTGAATGTTTTTTTCTTTTTCCTTTCTAAAGTCCACATTATTACATCTGAATTTGTATTACATTACAAACAAATGATTAGTTCTTAGCCGACTAAATGGGCCGCCGGAGGTGCAGGGGATGAAGCCAATGCCACCCACCTCAGCGTACACTATGGTTTGCTCCCTTGCAGTGGTGTTCAAGGTTTGTCTTGGAGCCCCATTTAACATTACAGCCAGTGTTTGTGGGCGGGAAGGTGGTGAGAGGTCACGTCGCTGTACTAGCGACTGGGCAGTTGTGTTGGTTTATTGCAGAAGTATCAAGCACTGCAATGAAAACGGGAAACAAATGGCAATGAAAAATGATAGGATCCCAAACATCCACTTTCACAGATGAATACGGCGTTACACTTCGATGTGGCACTACCCCAGTGACAGGGTTTTCCAAAAGGTGCCATTCAGTTACCTATTTTTATAGAGTGACTGAGCGGACCTCCTGCCAGACGGAGAACTACAGAGGCACCAGCAGAAAAAGAATATTCCACAAAGAGTTTGTTTAGCGTTTTCCCCCTGAGTCTATTTCCAGTTGCTTTTGTTTATTCTTTTCCTCATTTGGGTTCCCGTGTAATGGTCGAGAAATATTGAACAATTTATTTTCCCTCGGAGAAAAAAAATGGTGTTGTTGAATGAACCCAGCGAGGGGGGCTATGCAGATGGATTTTATTTTACAGCTTCTTTTTTTTTCCTTCAAGTAAATATTGAAAAGTATACTATATAGTTCACCAAGGGGGAATGAGACGAGGCTATTTTCAGAAGCCCGGCTCAGATTGCTCCTGGTAAATAAAATCACTAGCGTGCCATCTTCTTGAGCAATTCTCCTGCCTCCCACAGTGTTTCCCAACCAGGCGTGTCCTAGAATATGATACAGTTGCACACAGCGTGAATACCGTGTAGCCACTTGGCTTGTGTGATGTACTATTCACTAAAACTTCATTGTTAGTCAAGTGGGTTCTCAGAACTTAGTGTTTAACATCTCTTTACTGGAAAAACAAAAACATAATGTACACAGTAGGCAGAGGTAAACAACATTTATTTTTTGTTGAAATAGGCTTTTCCTTCCTCTTAAACGGCCCTGATATACACTACAGGAGTTCATTGATTGGTGTCAATAGTACCGATGCCACACAATTACTTTGCCAGGTGATTTGAGAATCGTGTTATACAATATCATGATTGCCAGTGCATTGTCAAACTGGGAGCAACTTTGCTGAACACTTCTGTTCTTTTTCAGTAATTTTGCAGTGAATCTCAAACTTCCGTTGGCGTTTCCACTTGGGTTGATCAATCGACCACAGAAATACGCTCCGTCTTTGATGTGTGTGATTCGTAGCAGTCGATCCAGATACTGGGTGACCTACAAACATACACACAGTTTGTTGTCCGGCCTCCTGTCTTTTCATGGGGAGGCTGAGGGAGCAGCCGAGAGGCAGCTGTCTGCACACGGGTCAAGTTGTCACATTCCTAGAGACAGTAATCCATCTCGACTTTTTCTTGCTTACATTGTTTTGAAATGAGAGGGAGAATGTAAAGGACTGGATGGTCATTAATATCTTTACTGAACACACCTTTGGAAACATCAGGACAATCAGTTGCAATCAGTAGTTTAAACTAATCATTTCCTTCAAAAATAAACTCAGGGTACTTTTTGGCAAAAAATGTATGAAAACTCAAATTAATGCCCCTGAGTATTTTATAGTAAAGTATGAATGTCCTGGTTATGGCAATATATTGGTAGGACATTACATTCACACCAGCAAAACAGCCTCACCTGCATTCACGTTGTGATACAAATGCCTAACATTTGCCACCTTTTTGTAGTTTAAATACCATGGCTACTGCCATCTGCTGAACTAGTAAAAAAAAGAAGTGGGAAAGAGATGACAAAAATAAATAAATAGAAGCAGTGTCAAGTTAAAGGTGTATAAGAAAATAGGTCTCCTAGACACCTATATGTATTTTTTTGCTTTCTCCAGGGAAAAAGAAGTCTTGTTCATTGAAACTCGGTCTTCAACATTAACAGCCATGTTTTCTATGGTCGGCCAGTGACAACATGAATCTTGACTAACTTACAGTCAGATTTTTTAGTTTGCTTCCAATATAAATCTTGCCATGGAAAAGTACGTAAATTCTGCTTTTTGTCTTTTATTGATTTATTGCACCTCTTAGGCAGATAAAAAATGGCTTCAGAATCAGGAAAGGAAAAGAACGCCCCCCGACTCACTCACATGTGGATTCATTCCAGTGAAACCCGAGAAGGTAATTAAACATAATGAAGATCTATGCACAGCCAAATAGCCTGTGAGGGCTGGGGAGAGAGCCAGGAAGAGCCCGAGCCAGTAAGAGAGAGAGGTGTAGGTTCAGGAATTGTCTTGTTAGAGTGTGTGTGTGTGTCTTTGTGTGCGTGTGTGTGTGTCCACCTCACCTGCCTGTGGAAAAACCCAATGGTTTGGTGTGGTTTCCTGGGAATACACTTCCTCTCTGTTCCATCTGTTCCACCACACGTCACCCAATCAATCGCTAACCTGATACTCTTGCCGTTGTGCCAGCCAGCCAATCATAGGAGCCAATGGTGGTCATGTGGTACTCCAGAGACAGTTGGCAGCCCATTTGTAATGTACAGTTAACTGTATAATGATATTTCTCCTCCGCTGGAAAACCACTAGAGTTACTGTGTGTGTGTGCGTGTGTGCGTGTGTGTGTGTGTGTGCGTGTGTGTTTTTCTGTAATGATCAGTCCACTCTTGCATTCTTCAGGATCGCTCTGACGTTCCTTGACAGTTCACAGTGTGCGTTGTGTGTGTGTGTGTGCCGTAGATACGCTCTAAGTCACAGTTGCCTATAGCTGTAACACTGTAGATGTGAAAGCTGGTTTTGCATCTAGCTACACTTGGTGAAAAATCATCAGTCAATTGCACAAGTGTCCATTTCTGCTGGACCTTAAGAAGGACCTGAATCGGAGCTCTCTTTTAGTGCAGATGTTTTAAGGGCATAAATCTTAACATCTGACTTGTGTAAATCAACACTTGAACCACTGATGGGCATGTTGGCTTCTGCACAAATGAATAAAAACGAGTTCTCCAACTATAAGCCTCGAGGCTCTCTCTCTCTCTTAACGTCTCTTTTTTCTCCCTCTTTCTCGCACATGTGTACGTTTTTGGTTCCAGATATATTTGCATTAGTAGTCCCTGAATCTCACATCTGAGCCGTTTTAATCAAGACTTGGATCATGTTGCCCTGTTTCACAAGCCATTTCCAAAGCAAACAGGCTGCGATTACAGTGGAGGAGCGCGTGTCGTTGTTAATGGGTTTCCAAAGGTTTCAGTGACAGTTCTCAGGCTGCCACTGTGGTGTTCTTTAAAGAGCAAAACAGCAAAACATGGCCAATGTGGAGGGCGATGGATACAGAGGAAAGAAATGAAGCAAGAGAGGATGCTAACGTAGCTTAAATGGGACAGCACGTGAAGAAGAGGAGACAATAGGAATAGATGGTGAGACAAGAGGGAATTCACTTGACTCGGCTCATACTGAAAAGAGCAGAAAAGCAGGTAGTTGTACTATTTTAAAAATACCCTGAAGTGTATGGCACTTCTTTACTGTGCAAGTGAAAAGATCACATTTTTTTTTAAATTGGTATTTTACAGCTTTTTCTTCTAATATGTCACATTTTATAGATGAGAAAATTGCAGTTGTGTGACACTTTATATGACACTGAGAGATGCCTTATAGGAATTACTTGCAGTCTCTCCCAAAGAGAGGGTTGGACATTTTTATTTTGTCCACAATTGGCAGAGTAAAATGAAAAACAAGACTATATGTAAAATCATTCTCCTGATTCAAATCTCTCTCTCTCTCTCTCTCTCTCTCTCTCTCTCTCTCTCTCTCTCTCGCGCTCTCTCTCGCGCTCTCTCTCTCGCTCTCTCTCGCTCAGTGAAAGAGGAATGATGTGAAAGATAAAGATATTGTTGGTGCCACAGGTGGAACAGTGAAACAGAGGAAAGGTCACAGGTTGTTTTTTTTCTTCCTTTTTTTTAAGGGTGTGTGTGTGTGTGTGTGTGTGTGTGTGTGTGTGTGTGTGTGTGTGTGTGTGTGTGTGTGTGTGTGTGTGTGTGTGTGTGTGTGTGTGTGTGTGTGTGTGTGTGTGTGTGTGTAGTGACTGGTGATTTTTAATAGCCACTCTCAAACCTTCAAAATAAGTCGCAGAGTTGAGGAAGGGGAGGGCTGAGAAATAGAAAGGAGACTAACAAGTTTGTTCATTTAAGTGTTACAAAACTGTATGTTGGCCAACATCATTTTTACGAGGTGGTGAGAACCTAGACATAACACTCAGCAAGTTTGATTATCGCTGTGATGTACTTTATACACGGGGCGGCTGTGGCTCAGGAGGTAGAGTGGTCAGGGGGTCGCTGATTCGAAGTGTCCACGGGCAACAGACTCAACCCCAAATTGCTCCCAATAACCGAGTGTGAGTGTGTGTTATCAGTCCTGAAGAGCATGTGGCACCTGTATGGTATGAGTCTGTATGGTATCTGTTGTAAAGCGCTTTGAGTGGTCGCAAAGATTGGAAAAGCGCAAAAAATAAATGCTGTCCATTTACACTTGACCCAGCTGACACAGGCACAGTGTTACTTACCGCTTCTATGTCCTAGCAAGTTCGTTATGAGGTGGTGAAAATTGATTATTGCTGCAATGAACTCATTTATAATACTTTTCATATACATTTTGAATCCATAGTTTGTTGGATTTGTTGTTAGTAGTTTATAAATATACAGTCGACTTTGTGGCAATTCTTGATGTATTTTAAGTTTGAGTCCTATTTCGGTTCTGGAGCTGAAACAGTTTGTGAACCCCTCACCTACTGTATATAAAACTTCCGGGAGGTTTACGGGTCTTTTACTACAGGGATTAACGTTACGTTGTCAGTTATGATCCTTTGACAAAAAGTAAAGAAAGAAATGAAAGCTTGGGCCTGAAAGCCTCCATGATATGTAACTGTGGTCGAATCCCGGTCAGCAGGACAGTTCTGCACTTGTCTGGGTTAGCTGGCGTTTTAAAAAGTTTGAAGCACATTGTCAGTGTTCTTCAAACCCGCCAGCGTCTGCCAGATTAACACCTCTTTGTGTACATTTTCAATACTGGCACCTCAGCTCAGAAGCCATTGGGCATATTGAGAACATTTCAGCAGAGTATCAACCAACTCGCCTCAGGCGTAAAAATGATTGTTTGGACAGGCATTGAAATGACTCTATTTTAGTGTGAGGACATGGGGGAAATAGATTTTCTCGCACCAGTGGTATTTATGATGGGTGAGTAAAGAGGCAAGAGAGAGAGAGCTGAAAAGAGAGTGATGAATGAGAAGCAGTTTTAGTCATCACGCTCTATCTCCTGAGCCTCTTTGTGTGTTGCGGTCGGTTCATCCAGAGCCAAGTAGGGATGAGGAGGAGGTTGTGTGTGTGTGTGTGTGTGTTCGTGTGCATGCATATCTGTTGGTCTTGCAAGTGCTTCTGGTAATGTACTTCTTTGTGTGTGTGTGCGTGTGTGTGTGGTATTGGTGATGGAGAACAGCTTAGAGAGGGCAGGCCAGACATGCAAAGGCTGCCAGAATCCAGCACACACACTCAAACAGGAACCATCATTATTAATACTTTAGTGAGCGGCCATCCTGATGTGGGGCCAATTTAGACCCACCACTACACATAAATCTATCCCAGAAGCCTCTGTGTCTGTCTGGCCAGTTGGCAGGTAGTGTTGGAGGCGTTGGAATGAGGAGAGAAATCCATCCAGTTGCCTCTCCTCGTCTATCATTTGTGTTGGCCTGCAGTGAGAGAGAGAGAGTTCCCAATGTTTCTCTTATTTATGACAGTTGACACCCTTATTTAGTGACTGACAATGGCTTGTGCTCAACATGCGTTTTCTTTTTTATTGTTGCACACAATATCAACATTTTTTTTCAACATCTAAGACATAACTTCTTAAATCCACAAACTGTAGATGTGGAATAGATGACAAAAAGAGAAGGGGGAAAGCTGAGCTTTGTGGGAATAAACAAAATATAGGCACTGCAAGAGGCTGTAACACAATATTCCAAACAGACTGACATGTTTCATGTGCAAACACGCTTAGTCAGTGGCAACATAAGATAATGAAACTGGCAGCAGCGTGAGGGGGGTGAGACAAAGCTGAGGCAAATTATACCAATGACATGGATTGGCATTGTATAACACATAACACAAAAATCATTTGTTTGGACTTGTCATTCATTGCATTTGTAAGTACAAAATTGTGATTACCAAATTATCTACACAAATCTAATTTGCTGTGGCAGTTTTTGCACTTTGTGGATTTACTGTAGATGCAGTATTAGTACCGTAATTTCTGGACTATTCAGCGCATCTGAATATAAGCCGCACCCACTGAATTTTTTAAAAATATGTATTTTGTACATAAATAAGCCGCACATGTCTATAAGCCGCAGGTGCCTACAGGTACATTGAAACAAATGAACTTTACACAGGCTTTAACGAAACACGGCTTGGAACAAAAATAAATAGGCTTTTAAACGCCTTCAACTTGAAAGCTGCATCATATGCCTTTCTCCGTGTCTTTGCCATGATGAGGGTGACAACATGACCGTAATCAGAATCGTGACCATTCATAATGTCCGCTGTTTAAAATGTCCGCTGTTCATAATGTCCGCTGTTCATAATGTCCGCTGCCGAAGACATTCCAAGAACTAATAATGCAATTGAAGGTTGGCATAATGTTTTTAGAGGTTCATTTGGTACACTGAATGAAACACAGAGAAATTTCGTAAAAAAGTTAATTACCGTAATGAATGGGAAGTTTGAGCGCGCTCGATTTACGTCACATTATGCGACGGTGCTCAGTTTTTTGGCGACATGAAGCTTGTGAAAGCGGGAAAAATCCATAAATTAGCCGCGTCATTGTATAAACCGCGAGGTTCAAAGTGTGGGAAAAAAGTAGCGGCTTATAGTCCGGAAATTACGGTAGTTCCAATTCACAGGACATCCAAAACATTTTTACAGGATAAATATAACATACAGTATATAACATAAATATTAGATATTACACTAAACCGTCGCCCCCTTTTGTTACCCATATACCCACAGGTGCATCATGGGTAAAACATTGTAAATATATAATCTCTGTCAAGCCAAGCTAGTCCAATAAAAAAAAAAAATAATAATAGAATGTCTCTTGACCTTGAATGCAAGGGGGTGGGTGTGTGTGTGTGGGTGTGTGTGTGGGGGTGTGTATGAGTGTGTTTGTGTAGTAGCAGCCCTGGCTCACTGCCTCCATGTTGTAGCACTCAGCATCCTGGATTGAGGCAATATGTTTCTCTTTCTTAGAACTTGTCAGAGGCAAAACACCAACACACACACACACACACGAACACACACACACAGAGTTGTATAGACTATAATTCTCCAACTAATTATGTTGGTAGTGGAGTAAAAGTGATCTCAAGCTTGGCTTGTGAGAGTCATGATGGATAGTGTGCTCAGTATTCTGGAGTAGAGTTCATAATATTTACCCAGATACCGCAGGAAATGAATGGCTTGAAGAACAGCCGTTTCAATTTACACATTTTTCAGACCTCATTTTTTGGCACTTTCATTTAAATGGCTGAGCACATTATCCCTGTCTCCTTTTGTTTTATTTTCTCATAGCTCATTCTATGTGTCCCTCTGGCCTCCACTCTTCGTATTTTTACCAGAGTGCCAAAACTCACTGATTGGCCAAAAGAAAGTGACACACACCCACACAGACCCCCCCTCGCCCCAGACTACCCCACTAAAACAGCCCTCCACACACTCTCGTCCAAACACCAAAATGTACCACGTTAATCTAATTCCAGCTTCTCTCTCGCTCTCTTTTTCTCACACAAACAACAAAACAACCAGTACTGTGTCTTTACAGATTTACAGATTTACAGATATACAGATTTACAGATATACAGATAAGCAGATAGATAGGGAGTGCATGTTAGGCTTTGCAGAGCTAAAATAATCTTTACTGTGCACAAGGTTGGTGATTTATTTATTGAAACGGGTTCATTCAAAAGCTAGTTTAGGAGAAATGCGACAACCCTTCTACAGAATATATTACATTTTTGAAAATCAGTAGCAAAGACCAAGTAAGTAGTGTGTTGGTCCATAGAGTTGTGGGAAGGAGAGCACTGTGCACAACAACAAATGTCAATATAAAAATGTTGTGCTGTGCAAAAAAGGTTTGGAAATGTTTAATCTAGTAAGAGTCTACATTAAAAAAAAAAAAAAACCTGTCCCAATACAAAGGTCTAATGAGGCTTCGAAGCCAGATTTCCTCCAATTACCCACGTTTTCACAATTTGCTAATAACATTCACTCGTCTAGCGATCTTAATTGAGCTACACTACACATTTGAACCTTAATACAAATAAGAAAAGCTGGGTATGGTGTCCACATGGGCGAATGTAAAATATTTATCGACAGATGGGGGCGTACTAGTGGAAGCATGAGAGGGTACGCCCGGTGCTGTCGCCCCCCGAGGCTGTGAGATTGCAGACTCTTTTTGCTTGGCTCTTTCACCTGGGAAAGGAAGCTTCACTGTAATAGAAACCCCACTACCTCAGGCTCTGTACACACACACACACACACACACACAAAGACTCACACTTGCCCTTCCAACATGTGTGTCAGTCTGTGTTTGCGCGGCCTGATTGTTTGTCTGTGTGTACACAATTGTGATGCACTAAAACGTGTGCATGCCTTTTGTGCGTGAATGTGTTCGTCTCCCCGTGTCCTGTGTATTTCTGCCGTTCTTTATTTATGCAAGTTTTAGCATATCCATCATGTACGCGTCTGTCTTCGCAAAAACTTTCACACAACCTGAGTGTGTGTGCGGTGTTGTCAGGTGAGCCTCAAGGTGCATAATGAGAAAATGAGAGAGGAGGTGAAGGCAGGAGACGGGGGTGGGGGGGGGGGGTTTAGATGGAAACCTGAGATGGTCAGACCTCACCTGGAGGCGGAGCTGGCTGCCTCAGGGCCGTGAGCTGTCACTCACCGCAGGAGTAAGCGTGTTGTTCCCAGGACCTTTAGCTCAGGTGAGACGGAGAAGACGAGTGCGAGAGGGAAATAGCGAGAGAGAGAGAGAGTAATGTTTTTTCACACATACCATACTGATACGCGATATTACATCCGCTATCATCCTTAGATCTGTGTCACATTCCTCCTCAGCTGTCCATATGGGCGCATTTAAGGTGTACTTGAAGTAATGCCAGACATTTCTCTTTTAATGGCAGGTTTTTTGTTTTTTTTTGGGTGGGAAACATTTCTGGAAAATGATTTTTTTTTTTAACCCAAGGGGGAAGTTTAGTATACAAACTAATATGAGAAGGATATGACATATATATTGGTGACCTTTCAGGAAGGACTTAAGTTTACTCGCGCTTATTGTTTTTTATAGTTATTTCAAAGCAATGCATACAGCGTAGTAGAGGAAGAACACACTTAACTACTTTCATGTGAATTTACAAATGTTCCTGGAAGTTCAAAGGTGGCAGTGCATGTACAGTACGTGTACATTTGAGTGTCTGTCTGCGTTTTGTTGTGTGGGGATTCCCAGCACCGTGTTAACAGTGTCAGTTTTCCCGCTCATGTGGGTGGTTATTCCAAGACGTAGTCCGATCAAATTACTCTGGCCTGGGCTGATTCTGTGTGTATTTGCCTGTACACTCATCTGTTCGTGTATTCATGTGTGTGTATTCACGCTCATTAGTCTGACTCCATGTGCACAACCATTGTGCATTTACTCGGCCTGGAGTGCGATCTCCTCTGCCCCACACCGCGGCCAAAGACTCAAAAATACTTATTTCACTCGTCATTCCTTTACAGTATTTTATTCAGGGCTCCGGTTACGATGGCCATCTGCCTCATGCTCATTGTCGTCACGGCAGAGAAACCCGACCTCCGAACACTGGGTGTTTGTTTCACATGTTTATTTTCACAGGAGAGTCGCATCCTCTCCTCCATCCTTCCACCTCCTTCCGTCTTTTATTGTCTGCAGCATAGAGCAGAGTGGGGTGAGATGAGGATCGAGAAATAAAGAATGCATGTGTATGTGTGCGTACATACTGTATGTGTGTCCTCGTTGGCACAGATAAGTGCAGTGTCTGTATCGAGAGTATCGTTGCAGTTTTGTGATTTTTATTAATCTTTAATGAATATCCTTGAATATAACTTTTAAAAGAACAGTTAATGAGATACTTTCTTAGGCTCTACATATACTTTTCTGATGTTTTGTAGCTTTTAAAAGGGACATTTTATTTGACACATCACATACAGTACACACCACTTTAGATGTATTGTATTTGCCTTATAACTAAATGAGTTACCGGGGAGAACCCAAAACAAAAAAGAACTTCCTGCGTCGCTGTTCTTTTTTTTTAATGTCATGTAACCTTGGTGGATGGTCACTTTTACCAATAAGCACCTGGCAGCAATGCATGTCGCTGTCTGACCGGTGAGTAGCTTTAATGCAGTGGCTCCCAATTCCAGGCTTAGGAAACACCAAGGTGGTCGAAAGATAAAAGAAGAAGAAGAAACATAAGTTTACGACACAAATTTGGATCCATTTGTTCTGATCTTGCTAATATTACCTTTCTTTTCTGATAACAATCTGACAAATTTAGAGAAGAACATCACTTTCTGGTGGCACCTCTCAAACTCAGACTCGCAGTATGCAGCCTGTCGAGAGGTTGCAAGTAGACGCTGCTTCATTTCAAGGGTTCACCTGCCAAAAAGATTGGAAACTAAATTCAGGGCAACCAGTGCTTCTTAACCATCATCTATTCCCTTTCCATGTCCATACTTTTAGCAAGCTTAAGTAATGGAAGCTTATCATTCATACAGTCACAAAGTCTTTACTGTATCTCCTGTATGTAGAGTTTGTTTTCCTTCGTAAAGTGTGCAGTAGAAAAATCTTTCCTTTCTAAAAAAACTAAAAATGTCATACTGTGCTCTGAGTGAATACAGTTTTAGCCTGGGCAGCCTCAGTGGGAATTAAACGTGTTACCCTGACTGTATCAGTGACATGCTTTACATATTAATGAAGGACTGTGTGTTTTTCGCCGCGTACATAGTCATGATTTTGCAGGGGTGACTATGCAGAAGCTTGCCTGTGCGCATGCATGTAGGTGTGAGTACACAGATGACAGCTCCCTGCTAAGTATAATGAATGAAGTGCTGAATGTATTTCTCTCCAGGGTCTCCCTAATGGGGGCGCTGTGGGTAAATAACACTCATACACAAATATCCCTCTTATATACTGCCTGTCTCCCCTCCTCTCCCCCCGCCAGACATTCCTCTTCTCCCCAGCGAGGGAACCATTAGTCGGCCTGCTCTGTCTACTCACTCCCCAGGCTCTCTCTTTGCCCCCTGGTCACTTAGCACCTCCCCGCTCCAGGCCCTTCTCTCCATGCCACCATACGGCCTGGTTCTGGGAGGCCAAGAAATTAGACTCTTTTACCCCCAAACAGAAGGCCTTTGATGGGGATGGGCCAGGGGAATGAAGCCCTGACCAGAGTAAGGGACCCAGCCCATATTAGCTTTCACAGGGGGACTTCCAGAAAACTCCAGGGACACAAGGAAGAAATAAGTTCATGTGTTGTCCAAATATGTGACCTTGTACCCTCTCTCTTTCGATTAATACTTGAGACAGTTTAAACACATTTTCCAACTGTATCAAGGAAACGTTGGCAGAACAAGATGGGAATAGAATAAGGAAAGAAACATGTGGTTTTCTCGACATATTTATACACTCTGAGGTGTTTTTTTTAATTGCTAAATGGCTACCTCCCACTGCAGATCTATTTTTCTTTCCTGTTCCCACTATCCATTCGCTGAAGACTGAAAATCTCTCATATTTGAGTATGAAGTATAGAATACAGAGGGCATTGTTTCCTTTGTACGTGTGTGTAGACGTGTGTGTCAGCTTTCCTGTAAAGTTGTTGGGACATGACAGTCCTGGCACATCTTCCTGTTCTTGTTGGATGAACTCTCGGTGACTCTCTGCTGAGTAAATTACTACTCAAGTAGCAGACACACACACGCACACGCACACACACACACACACACACACACACACACACAGGTAACAACCAGGAAATAGATCAGTGGGATGACATAAAACCACAAAAGTAAGAAAGTGAGACAGTGTGTCAATGTGTGGACAATGTGCTTGTTAGAGAGCAGACAGTTTCTTCACACATTCAGTTGTCTGAATGTGATAATGAGGAAAGTAATGTAGGCGACTGCAATTAACAGATGTAGTCATACCAGTTTGTCTACAGTAATGACTGCATTGCACAGTTGTTATTGACAAGTGTACAAGGTAAGGTGACAAAGGAGGGTTGTTTCTCGTCAGTGTGATGTTAAGTTCTAGGTGCAAAAACACGCCCGAAGCGCCTACAGTTTAGACATATGATACTCTGGTTGCAGCGAGGATGCCATTGTTTTGTACGTACAGCGATAAGTTTGTGTTGTGTGAGAATATTATGCCTAATAGCCCGTGTGCTGTCTAGAAATAAGTTCACAATAGTGAAGAAATCGAAATTCTCTATTCTCCCTGGCTGCGACTGGGTTTACTGGGTCTTCTTCGTCTCTTTTTTTGGAATATTTAAATTAGTTTTCACAAAATGCAAGAACAGTACAACTTATTCCCACTAAAAACCCAGTGTTACAATACACAGGGAACAGAAAACAAGCGGGTAAATAATAACGAGAACAACAATAATAGTAATGATTTTACACAATTCTTATGTCATGACATAAGAAGTCATTTTGAAAAGGTTCCCACATCCTTAAAAAAAAACAAAAAAAAACATCAAATCTGTTTTTTCGGACATATGTGATTTTGTCTCAGGGCATACAGTTAGTCAATTCTGATTTATTTTCCTCTTTTGAGGTTTTAAATGCATAGTAAAGCTTGTTTATTGTTTTGCTACATTTTCAAAACATGAAAAAACGCAAGTTGATGACATCTACCCTGCATCTGTTTATTTTATTATTATCTTTTATTTAATATTTGCATTGTAGCGGTAATATTCAGCAGATTTGTCGCACCGTCTGACATGCGTCAATATGGATATCATACAATCCCACACAGATTTTGTTATATAAAATATTTGTTATATTGTCCTTGCTGCACTATACAGACGTCCACAATTGAGCATGTGGGCCTAAATGTGCAAGTTAAATTTAACGCCTTCCCCATTTTGCCACCTTGTGCTCAGCTGTTCACACATCTAATCTCTCCCTGCTTAAACCACTTCATCATGCTAAATCCACCACTTTAACAGACACACATGCACACACACATGCAGTTGGCTGTGACAGGTTCACTCAGACGGAAAGGTTGATCACACACACACACACACACACACACACGCACACACACGTTCACAGAAACAGAGAGAGATTGACCTGCCCTGCAGTGTCAGAGAGCAGCTTATTATGAAAGAGCATTTTCTAAATTCCGCATGTCACCTAAAACCTGCTGTTTACCATTTAGTGCTGTGGGAGCTGTTCATCCTACCACTTGTGTGTGTGTGTGCGTGTGTGCGTGCGTGCGTGCGTGTGCGTGTGTGTGTGCGTGTGCGTGTGTGTTAACTGTCGATAGGCCCATCTAATCTCACTCTTAAGGCTTTGAGTGAACATGTCAAGACCTTACTCACTTGTGTGTGTGTGTGTGTGTGTGTGTGTGTGTGTGTCAGGAGGTTTAGGCACGGAGTGACAGGTTGCCATGTTATCCAGGTGCTTCTGCTAAGCTTACTGTTGACGTTATCAGCAGAAGATACGTGGTAGGGTTTGAGGAAAAGGGAAAATGGGAACAAGAAAAGACAAACCTGCTGTGTTGTAACTGTGTATTGTTGTTTTTTGAAAGCACGGATATACTGATGTTAGTTTGTAATTGAGCATATTTTTTTTTCAGTTTGTCTGAGTTGCTTATGTTGGTTGATTGACAAGAGCCTGACAACACTAAACTTCAACTTCTCACATTCTTATCATTTTTTGTCCCCATTGTCCTTTTTTAGTTCCGAAAACATTTTTGCTCTCCAGCTTCATTACAGATATTTTACATGTAACGACTCCACCTGACAGACATTCACAGACTGAAGCACTATGACCTAAGAACACTGTAAGCCAGTGTTATGAGCAGATTGAAATATCACCCAGTTATCGTAGACACTTATTTGAAAGCATAAAAGAAAGTGAAACTTAAAAGGTATTTCTCTCGTTCTCTATAACTCAATGCAGAGCTGCTTCTTGCTTCCACTTTAACTCTATCTCCAAAATCTTCACAATGAAATCTTCAACGCGAACAATGATAAATGAATTGGATTTATTTTCGCTGAAGTTATTTTTGAATCCATTTTCCTCTACCTACAAAAACATTAGACAAACCGCCAATATGTCGTAAGCTCCGCTGTAGCTCCGTCGCTACCATTGCAGCTGTAACACAGTGGATAAATAGTTTTGAGCGTCACAAACCTGGTGAAACGACTCGTTTAACTATCAGAATTTGATCAATTTGGTCTGATAACATTTGGAAAGTCTAGAAAAGCCGAATGATTTCATTGTTTTATCCCCATTCAAGTCAGCATAGGCTAAACCGGAGGTTAGGCTCTGGTGCGCAGCTCAAAAGTAGCATGTAGCAACAAGAGACAGTACAATGGATCCTCAACGAGCCAAACCTTTCTGATACTGAATAATTATATATTATACACCGTAGTTAACCTACTGTTTTCTTTTTAGGGTTCTGTCCTAAGGAAAATACTCATACTTTAATTTAACATTATTATTATTATTAAATATATATCGTGATAATCTTCAACATCGATACATATAAAGAAACATATCGTGATAACAGTTTTGGCCATCGTCAGAGCTGTACTACATGTGGTTAACTTATACATGAGCTATAAAATGCTATCACTAGTAATCTGAATGTTCAGATTATTCTGCGGTTGTTGATGAGTCTTCCTAGTTTGATGTCTACTTTTGTTCGTCTGAATCTGAATGATCAAATGAGCATCTAAATGGCATTACCATATGGTCCACATGTTAATACAGTAAGAAGGTAAGTTAAGCTTAAAGTCGAACCAGGAAGTAGCTCTGCGATGGAACTGACCAAAACAGGAACTTAATAATAGAACAATAGGTTAATTCGCTTTATTTGTGAATTTGACTTGAACACAAACATGATACAGGCAAAAGGATGCAGGGGAGCGGAATTTGTGTCACGGAAATAAGGAAATATAAGGTTACAGAGTCAAATTCACATATCCCTGCAATGACATTGCATTCCAGTTCGTGACCTTTGAACCTGGCCTTGAGGAAGTAGGTTAGAGAAGAAGTGACCTAAATCCCCTGACATTTGTAACCCAATGTGCATTCACCTGCACTCATCCTACTACATCTGCCTGTCTCACCTCATGCAAATCAGAGGCAGAAAGACGAGAGTGATTCACAACCAGAGACATCTGCCCACAATCTAACGTTATGTTGCAAAGCTGCTAATCCTGTTGCACATTAATGTGTTGCCTGTAAATCAATCAAATGTTTATTGTTTTTGACAGATTGGAGTCAAAAGGGCAAATGCAGCTTTAAGAAAGGTGTGCGCGAATGGAAACCATTCAATCCTTTGTGCCTTGACTCTTGTAGAATAGTTTCTTTTGTAGTCTAGAGTTTCTGTATAATTAAATATTTAATAACAGTGTGACAGGGTGGATACCGTGGATGGATTGATGTGTGTCTTGTATGATAACGTTTTTCCCAGTTTTTGTAGCCTTCTAAGTTTTTCTATGTGTGTTAATTTATCGCCGCAAATCGTATAATGTCCGTGAGACTTGATACTGTGCATTACACACTTTTTTTTTATGAGCAATTCCTTTTCACAACCGTGTGTGTGTGTCTTTGTCAAGCAGTTATATGTGAACAGGTGTGAAAAGGTCATAGTGTGAGCTCCGAGGTGATGGAGAGGTGAAAGACAGCAAAAGGGTGAGAAACAGAGGCCCACGGTGGAAGTTGATGTTCCTGTGCCCTCGGGCAGTGTGTGTGTGTGTGTGTGTGTGTGTGTGTGTGTGTGTGTGTGTGTGTGTGTGTGTGTGTGTGTGTGTGTGTGTGTGTGTGTGTGTGTGTGTGTGTGTGTGTGTGTG
>CALSCE010009347.1:5483736-5505684 GCA_943593645.1 Bovichtus variegatus
ACACCCGCAGGTCACAACCATTTTAAAATCAACAGTTGGGGGTGGAGGAGGATAACTTTCCACTTGCTCTGAAATTTAATTTCATCTGTCGAGCAATATGTGGTTTTCAAATATGGACGTGTTACGTGCAAGAATAAATTGACTGTGGCTAAGCAAATTCAGCACTGCACCTCAATAATTTCTCATTAGAGGGATTTGTAAATATGGCGGCAGACGCACACACACACTCGTACATACACAAACAAATACACACGTCAGCGGCAGCAAAGTGAGCATGGCCCATGATTCTGGAGAAACACAAATACACACACAGCTAAATGGCTAATGTCAATGTCAGCATGAAGTGTAAAGACAAATCTGTCAGTACCATGCGCACACACACAAACACATGCACACACACACACACACACACACACACACACAGGGAAAATAGACTCTTTGCTGTCATGTCTTTAAATGTCCAGCCAAGAGACACATAGCTAGAAACTGAGGCTGACATTTCCAGTATGTTATGGAGAGAGAGAGAAGGAGAGAGAGAGAGAGGGAGAGAGAAGGAGAGAGAGAGGGAGAGAGAGAGAGAGAGAGAGAGAGCAAAATAAACATAATAAATGGTGGGATTGACATCATGTGCTCTGGAGCTCCATTATTAAAGTACTGTGTTCACTCAGGAAGAGCTGAGAGGAACAGAAGGAAAAAGTTTATTTTTGCTCCTCGACTTTTATCTGCAAGATGTTACCAATATTCCCACTCCGACAGTGATTGATTTAGGATATATTTGCATCTATTTTGCACTATCGCAAATGTGTGATGAGCTTTTAGCGTTGCTATCAGTCATCCGGAGCCACAGGTGGCGCCCAAGACAAGTTTAGGTGTCGACTCACTATCTCCAAAAAACAGACACTAAAATTAAAACCAGAAAAGATAGCTCTCTTACCTCCAAACTGTAAATATGAACAGATTTTGTGTGTGTGTGTGTGTGTGTTTGTGTTTGAGGGTCTGATGCTGTAAAATCCATTTTATTTTCTCTGGCTCCTACATCTTAATTGATCCTCCACTAGATCTTTATGGACAATCTGCTTTCTGTCTTCACTTTCATGGATGCTCTTTAAATCCAAAGTATGTGTTCATGCGTGGGTGTGTACATGTGTGTATCTGTGTGTGTATTTTCGTCTTGATGCAGAGCCAGGCTTTTGCTGTAGATGTGATAGAAACAGTTCGGGCTCCAACTTTCAGCTTTTTATAGCTGGAAAACTGGAAGGAAGGAAAGATACTGTGTTGGTGTGTGAGATAGGCAAAACAAGAGGAGGGAGGAGAGAGAGAGAGAGACAGAGAGAGAGAGAGAGAGAGAGAGAGAGAGGAGAACAAGGGAAGCGTTGAAAGATTCACAACAGCCAACTAAAGCTTTGAATGTTTATTTCCCCTAATTATGCATATGAGGCGTAATGTGATACGCTGTGCTGTGGGAATGCCACAAAACTAATTATGGTGTAACTCAAATCCTAATTAGCCCATAAACACACACTCACTCTCACAGAAACATAGACACACACTTTCACACACATTGGTACACATGCAGTAAAAACTGTGTCTCTATTACAAACTGCTAAAAAGCTATTAGTATAGTTCTTACTGTTGCACACACACTCCCCGAGTTGCCTCATTTACAGTTTACGGCTTAGACGCAGGCTATGGTATTTGGTGTTGTCGTTAATATGAGACTGTAAAGCTCACGGCTGCTGTTTAGGTGCGTTGAGAAGACTGGGAGCTCCTATAAGCCTCGTTATGTGGACATCCGATACTCAAGTGTCTAGACGATCTTGTACTGATTTTTTTTTTTGTTTCTTTGAGAATCCTCAAATAACGGCCCGTCATGTACAGTGAGTGAAGCCGAAACATGTGTGAGTCAATATAAGAATGCAAACTTTTTTTTCACTTATATTTTTATTTTAAGCTTACATTCTTTGTGTGAGCTAAAAAGCCAAGTCAGCGTTTATTTTTACATCAGTAAATACAACTTGAAAATGATTTGTGTAACTGTCCTGCAGCTTATATTTCCCCCGGTAATACGACTTTGTTCATCGAACATGGACAAGAAAAAAAAAAAAACTAGAGAACCGCCTCAAAGCAAAAGCTCGGGAATTTGCGATGAAGAAGAAGATTTCAAAGTGGAAAATGACCCAACTTCAGACCTGTGTCAGATGTATTTGGTGGCATTTTGTGTAATTTCCCCTCCGACACTGCGAGACGTGCTCCACTTGAGAGTTTCAGTCCACATATGTCACAGTATCCTCACTTCTCCTGTTCCAGACATGGGTCCAGTGTAAACCAGGCATGACAGACACTCTATACTCTGGTGTAGGGTTGCTGACTTGGCCTGAGCTACACTCTAATGTTCAAATCACTGGTGAACCATCCATAAAGTTGTCCAAGCCTTGATTTCCAACAACAGATAAAGTATTTCTGATGTTACTACTTGTTACACATTTTCAGTTGTGTCATCCGGAGAAACTCAAATTGTTTAGAGAATGCGGATGCTGTAAATTACTTGACAATGTTGTATGTTTAAATATGGCACAGCGTAGTGTCTTGTAATTGTGATTGACTGATGAATTATGCTTGTTTTTTTTATTTGCAAAGCAACATAATGTGGTATAAATGCCTTGTTGCACATGCTTATCCCTGCACATTTCCTGTGTTATGAGAGTGCACATTTGTTTGTGCTTTCAAATCAAGATAGACTGAAATTTCAGGACATAATCCAATGTAAACTTTGATTAAATGTTTACAAGAGGTTCACTTCAGCTAAAAGCATATATATTTTTTTTTTTAACAAATCTAATTCATTTGAGTGGATTATCTTCATCAGTTGTTATCCTATCTTAAGACCCAACGCATGTAAAGAAATATAGCACCATAAGGTTTGCAGAAAGCCAGATTGGGTTAGATTAGAGGCAAGTCATTCAGAAAGGGGCACAAGGTGTGTAATTCTATCCAACCCTGGGCTCTCAGCTTCAATTTAACTGAAAACGCTGCGAGCAAAAGACCCTCCTTGCACAACCCAAACTCTGTAAGGGAATAACTCAAGCGAAACACCTTAAGCCTCTTTCAAACAAATTTGCCCAAATCAAAGTGGCACTTATGAATAATTACACCGGGTGTTTTTAGGTTGGAATAAGAAGGAAAACAACAATTAACAGTGAAAGTTTTCCCTGATTTTCACCCCTTAACCTCCTCCTTGTAGGCAGTTTGGTCGGCGTGTGTGCCCTGATAGCTTGGGGAAGTATCTATTTACTTAGTGATTAGGACAATTTGACTGTCGTGGGCTAGTAAATTCAAACCATTCACTCCGGCAGATTGGCCCAGACAACATCATCAGGCCACAACGTGAAATACAGACACACATACATGGACACGTACGCACACTCGCACAGGCTTAACCCACTCTGCTCAACACGCACACAAGACCCTCATCTGGATTTCTGTCCATCTGTCTTTTTTTTCCTCCATGTTACCCTCAAACTTAAATAAACCTTCACATATAATTACAGCCAATTCTGTATATTTTCATGTCCTTTTTCTTGAAACACTCAAACCGATAGGGCTCTAAGAGCAGAGCAAGTGCACGCGTCTTGACGGGCGAACAGCACACACATGCTTCTCAAGTCAGGGGAAAGTGAAAGAGCGTCTTTTATCGATTCAGAGGTAAAAAGGTAAGAGCAACATAAGTTCTGTCCTTCACTCACGCAGAAGCTGCCGTGTATTTGGTCTGTGCAGAGAGCAGCTCGTCTGATCTGGTGTTGCCACGTAGTGATGAAAACATTATCAGAGTCAATATTATGAGTGAGAAAAAGGTCCTCTTACGCAGAATGTGGTATTGTGGTCACGACTCGATGTCTCACTTAGCGTAAGTGCCAGAGTTGGTAAAAGGGAGACAGTGGAAAGTCAAGTCAAACACTCAAGCCAAAATCGAGTTTGGCGCCACCTGTGACCTTCTCACCCAAAACACACACACACACACACACACACACACACACATAGGTGCGCGCACACACGCACAGACTGTAAATCCCAGCCTTAGTTTATTTAGCTGAATTAAAGACGTTCTTTTACTTACTCAGTTGATTGCCTGAGGTCAGGACTTTTTTATTTTTATTTTAAATGTTTGGAAAATTTAAGCGGAAAAATTATCAATGCAACGTTATTGTTTATATTTGAATACATGACGCCTAATGCTTTTTAAAATAACTCACAAGAATCGTTTTACGTTTAAAAACTGTAAAGAAGTAATATTGTGAAAGTGTGACTAATAATAATGAATAATAAAAAATTTAAATAAACATTTGGATAATATTGATGGATTATTTGATTGCAGTTTGCAATTCCATGAAAAATACTGAATATTTGACTCCAACAGAATCGGCCCGGTCACACCAGCGTGTATAGCGGTGACATTTCAAAGAGAAAGAAATAATATTCAATGGAATTGCTGACGTAAAAGTAAATAGATATTAATATTATAGGAACACAGAGCCCGATTGTCCAAAACTGAAAACTATGATGGCTAAATATCTGTGATGCACCATCCGCTTCAATGAAACAAGCCTCTGACTGCTCCACGAAAGAGTGTGTAGGCAGTTATGAGACAGAAGCCTGTCGTACAAATATACGTTGAATAAGCTGTGTCCTGTAAACGAAAGCTACTGTGTCTGACCAGCACTAGCATGTTCCCTGCTAGCCGCTGTGTTAGCGAGCAGCTCTCCAGCTACAGTAGTTCCCTGAAAGGAGTCACACGTCAACAGTTTCGTGCAGAGGAACTTTGCTGTGCCACTTTCTGGTGTGACCAGGGCTTGAAAGAGAAGACTTATTATACAGTCTAGAAGCAAGTGTGGATGACTAATAGCCCTGCTTTGTTCTGCACAGTCTTTACACATCTGTAGTTGTTTCAGTGTGATTGCTATTGGTGAGAAATATGATCAATATCCACGCAGTAGCTAAGTTGACTTGACTTTGGCCGAACAGTGAAATAATGCTGCAGTGGTTTGTATGGAGGTGGGAGGAGTTCCAGTGTTGCAGCCCACACTTGGAAGGCAACCTTGGAAGGGACCGTTTTTGGTGATTTCTTCCTACAGAGAAGACCACAGAGCTATGTAAAATGGGGAAAGTGGCCTTTAACATTTAATTCACATTTACAAATAGGTGGCCTTTTGCCTTGAATCTGTCTATGCGAGCCTGTGTCCTCTGTCTGCTTCTTGTTCTGGCTCCTGTTGATGATTGTTGATTGGCAGAGGGGCTCACTGGCACTGACTGTGTATTTTGTGTGTTGAGTGTTTGACCGGGTTTCATATCATGTTTTGTGTATGTGTGTATTCGTGTGTATGTGTATGTGTGTGGTAGAGGGGGGGGGGAGATCTGGACAGTGTCCCTATGGCCAGAGAGGGATGTAAGTAATTACCAATTCTCCAAACACTACTTTGCCCTATTTAAACATATTACATGCCTCTCACAGCCACCGCAGGCCACTCCCTTTGCATTACAACCTGTGAACAACACACACACACACACACACACACACACACACAGAATAAGCACTACACTGCACTTGCAAGCTGCCTGCTATTAACCAATCATCATCACCGTCATCATGGTCATTATCATCATACAAGTGAGCAATACACACACACACACACACGCTCTCACACACACACGCTCTCACACACACACACACGGTGCATGCCACAGATCCTCATTGAGAGTTAATTTGCACCAGTGTTGTTTTCGTTTAACTTTCACTTCATTCTCTGGAGGGTAATGTGTTTTGGAAGCTGGCCATGTCCGTACAGGCCTGACCTGTCCTCAACAATTTACTTTGTATCGGAATATTGATCCATGCCAGGAAGTGCAATGCAATTTGTTGACTTTATTACTGGTATATCATTTTCCTCTTTGCCTTCAGGTTCGTGTGTTTATGTCTTTGTGTTTTCACGTGTCATTTTGCACGTGTGTGTGTGTAAGATCAGGCACATGGCCCATGGCACATGTGTGAAATTGAATGTGTCCATTATGTACCACACAAGGTCTAGGAAGTTGCTTCCGAAGGTCGGTGGATGGCAGATGTGCTTCTTTTTTTTTCCGTATTTTATTCTGATACGCAACTGAAAATAGTTGTTTGACTTCACTAATTCACACGTGTGCACACATTGTATTTTTATAGCTTTGAAAACTTTGCAAGAAAATCGTTTGAGTAGGATTTAATCAGTCGAACAAAAGGCAGAAAGGCTTCGGATTAGTCCTGAAAAAAAGAGCAACAATGTTGTTGACGTCGATTTTCAAAAGGTTTTTATGGATATCTTCTGTAAATATCCAACTTCCCATTATATTATAATTGTACACAATGCATGAATATCAGATCATAGACATTTTAAGAAAAGTTATTTTATACATATTTATAACAGCCATTGGTTTTAGACGTCAAAATGAAGGATTTGTATTCAACTTTAATTTTATCCGACTTATTTTGCACAAGAGAGTCATTCATAAATGTGAACAGATACTGGTTTTCATGGCAACAGGGACAACATTTGGAATTTAAAAAAAAAGCAAACTAACATCCTCTTCTTGCAAAGAATGGTATGAAACAAATAAAAATATCTTCACTAATATGTTAATACCTTTTCTGAGTAATGTGGCAGAACTCATTTGGATTGTTGACTCATAATTTCAAGTAGCAAAACATTTGCATAAAACCCTTTAAATAGCTTTAGCACAATTGTCACCTCCAGACCTACAAGAAACAACAGCTGGAGGTTAAAATGGCAGAGTCGGCTGATTGATAGGCAGGCTGCATGCTAACGTGTGGGGCAGGAATTGCAGGGAATGTGTGTCACACAAGGCGAAGGCCAAAAGGCAGAATGCACTGTCCTGCCCACGGCCCTGATAACTGATCTATCTGCACAGAGAGAGGCTGATTACTTTAAAAGGGCCTGAGGGCTTCATTACAATATCACAACAAACATTTGTCGTGTCTCTGGAGGGATGGAAAACACATTATATGGTAGATATTGTATCACACCCCTGATTACAGCATGGGAAAATGTAAAGCCATCAGTGTTTCACCCTATGGAAAGGGTTAGTGTATAATTATACATTTTTTATCTTTGTTTTTTTCACCCTCACATACAACAAGTGGTTTTTAAATTGTAAAAAAAAAAAAAAAAAGAAGAGAAAAGCTAAATCCAGAGGTTTTCTGGTCTTAACCTTCACATCATGTTGTTTCTTTGTCTCTGGAGAAACCCGCGAACTCCGTACGGCTCATTGAACTTGTGAATTTTATTGTTCGTGATGAAATACATTTAACATCACAAACTCTGCTTTGGATTAACACTTTAAAAAAAAATCTAAATATATTATGATTACTGAAATTGAAGAAAAAAAAAAGAAGGAAACTTTTTCAGGTTTCCGACAAGAAGAAATAAAAATACAACCAAAGTTAAAAACGACAGAATGTTACAAGAAAATGAATGATATTCGTTTGTAAATAGCTAAATCGTTTAATGTCATCTCATTTTAGCAGGCAATGGTAATTTGACATGAAAAGTATACTGTATACACTATTAAATAATTGCATTTGGAAAAGAGTGAATCACTTTGGTTAGCAGGTTGTGCTTTGCTGCCGCGCAGACAAAGAGCTGGTGTTGGGTTGCATTGCAGTGGCCTTTGCTCAATACTCACCATGCACACACACACACACACACACACACACACACTTTCGCTCAGTCCCCAAGCAAAGGTTATGTCCCACACACCACTTAACTCTCATTTGTGGGAGCCAGACTTAAACAGCTCATTCATAAATGTATGTAGCTGATACAAACCTTCTTAAATAATGTGTTTTGTCACGTATGACGCTAAGCAGAATTTATGTTTAAAGAATTACTGCATTTACCGGTGAATAGTTGTTTTTTTTTTGCCAAAATGTCATCAATATGAATTAATTTACATTGTGTTGAATATTTAAGTCATCAATGTAAATGCTCAGAGTTCAGAATTCAGGACACAAACACACACACACACACACACACATCTAAAAATGATGTAATATATTTCTGGCTGCTGCTACAAAGCTCTAAATGTCTGTTCTGAACATGTGGGAGCAGACACATATTCAAACTGTAAAAATGAAACAGAACTCGTGCCTTTTAGAGTTAAGTCATGTCACATAATCGGCAGAATTGATGGCATACAGAATATTTTTGTTCCATCATCAGTGTCTAATTATCCACCTGACTAACAGCAGCCCGAATGTATTAAAGGTTAGCAACACGCTCATTACTCGTCAACAATGTCCAGAGCTCTTGTCAGCATCATGATTAATGACCCTCTCACTTAGACAATATTGTTTTAACATGATTTCTAATAGAGCAACTTGAACTGCCAACAACACACAGAACACATTGGAGGGTTATCTTTGGATAAAACACAGAACTTTGACACTTATGCAACATGAACTAAACTGCAGTGGACAAAACGCAGACAGACAAAGCAGCTTAGTGTGTGGCGAAGTATTGGCTAATATCTCAGTGGGCTTCACATTGTTGGTGTTTTTCATTTACTGTAGGTAATTGAAGATTACCACTGGTCTTTTGGTAGGTTTTCTGTATCCAGCACTTGCAAAGTATATAATAAAAAAATGTAAAAAATGCTTCTTTACTTTAGTTTGACAGTAACACATGCTTTGCTTTTATTTCCAAATGCATCCTTTTTGTAGATCAATTTTCCATATATAACAGCAAATAGCAATAATAATAGGACAATAAAGTAAGAATATACAGGAAAAAAAGTAACTTGTAAACATTACATTATATGACAAGAACAATTTTTTCATGCAAAAAAAAGAAAAAAGTCAATTTAAAAGTTTAAAAATGTTTGCTTTTTTATTCTCTGTGACATATCAATTCTAGCAGACTCTCCCAGTGACAACACGTTTCACTTCAACTAACCACCCACACATCATTTCAGAGCCGCTTCAACGGGGCAGTGAAAATCCTTAGACTGCGGTCTAAAACTCTTGCCAGCATTATAGACCCTGAAAAGGTATCTTTGTCTCTGTTTCAGCTGCAGCGAATTAACAGCGACAGAGTTTCAAGGCTGAGCTGGCCTCATCCTACTTCAAATATTCTCTGCTCGTACCCTCTGCATGTCTGTGTTCTAGCTGATTTAGGAAAATCATGCTTAGTTTTATTGGTTGTCATTAATTGTACATTTTGAGTTTGATGATAGTGTTGATGTCGGTGCATCTTTTCTGCACAAGTACTCGCATGTAAAAGGTCTGGGAATGCACTGTGTGTGTGCATGTGTGTGCGCGTGTGTGTGTGTGTGTGTTCCAGAGCAGTGTAGGGTTTTAAAGGCGTTGGTTGGGGGGCTCAGCAGGGACTGCAGCATGGAGTCTTAATTCAATTTAAAGCTCCATGTTTTGACAGGAGTTAAGAGTTAGCCGGGGTGGCAAGAAAGCTCAGCAGTCTGCACCGTATAGATCAGAAACACACACTTGTATATGCATGTACTTGCGCACACGTGCGTGTACACACACATTCAAGGGCGCACGTAATGCATAACGGTCACACTTGCAAGCGTGATCGCCGACATCACTGTTGAAAAATATTTTCAAATAAATGTTTGACACATGAAGCAGTGAGATCATGTTTAGCACTGTCCTTTAATGGAATTGAAATCCTAACCTTTTTCCACCGTATTATCAGTTAGTTTCATAACTGCCAGGATGTATTACTGCATAATTTGATTCAGAGGAGTAGAGTTAAATAACCGGCAGCACTCGTTCGAGGAAAAAGCAGCGGTGATGTCCAGCTGACAATGCTGACGATAAACGGTGATAAAATTACCACGTATTAATAAAGTCAAACGAGACAGCTATTCTCTGTCCGGCCTAATTACACATATCTCGTATGAGGCGTGTGTATGTGTTTGTGTGACTCTCAAATGCACCTCAAAGTATATTCATGTGTGGGAATGTGTGGCCCCCTGGAGACAAAAAGCAATATGTTTGAGATTTGCATAGTGCTGGGAGATAATATATTCTAATTTTGTATATTATTAGTCATTCTCCCATAAGGAGCAGGTACTGTAGGTAGGTATGCATTCAGCCTAAAGGGAAAGCTATGCACGCTTTGTGAAATCTGCAGTGTTGAGTCGTTGTGTGTTGGCATATCAGAGTCTGAAGCAAGGTGTTGCCGTGAGCTTTTTCCAGCATGTTTGCGGTCAGATGCGTGTTTGTATGTGTGGTGTCTGGACCGTGTTTCAACAGAGTCGACTGTGTGTGTGTGTGTGTGTGTGTGTGAGAGTGTGTGTGAGTGTGTGTGTGACAGACAGGCAGACACAGGAACACAGAAGTGAGCGAGGAATAGATGGAGAGGGAAAGAGATGTGATTGCGGTATCCTGGTTGGTCGGTAGGTTATGGGGCCTATCTGTTTCACGTCTTCCATTCCCATCGTCTGGTTTCCTGCCATTGATCAGAGCAACCCTCCTCCTCCTCTCCTTCTTCACTGATGGACAGAGAGAAACCTGATCGTCGAGCGGGGGTGGGGCTGGGGCGGGGGGGCGACAGAGCGAGGGAGGAAGGAGAAGGGAAGGGTAAAGGCATCAGTGCCGTCTGCAGCCTCCTCTTGTCAACCTACAGAGATCCCTGCAAAGAGCCACATCACAAATGGAGTATCTTATTCTGCCCAAATCTAATTTCTCCATTCCTCTCGGCTTTACTGTAAAATGAAAAGATCATCTAACCATGTGTGTGTGTGTGGGGGGGAGACGGAGAGGGATGTGACAGAGACCGAGGCAGGGAGATCGTTAGTGGAGGAGAGAGAGGGTTTTCCGTGGAACAGATGTTGGAGGAGGTGTCAGTCACTCGTATCATGGGGACCCTGTTTGCTGTAGCACCCTCAGAGCCATAACACAGCCCCCCATCGTCCTCCGACACACACATCTACACTCGCAGACATCCACACGCTAGGATTTTGAGTGGCAGTTGCGCCGCTGCTCTCGCCTGCCGGGGGGGTCATCACCCCGTCCATCTGTTCCTGATCGGCCCCCCGACGTGGAAGGCTGTTGCCTCACTAAGTCCTGTCCCCTGAACACACAAAAAAAAAGTGGACAAAATAAATCAGTGTTTGACATTTTTTTTCTCTTTTGAGACAGTTTGAAGTCTCAGAGCTTCATGTAAATGTGAAACATCAGAACGGAGAAACGCAACAATGGATTGGGGTCAAACGAGCGGCACGGCACAGCGGGGAGGACCGCTGTGCAGAGCAGCACGTTTTAAATGTGGCTCAACAGGTCTCTGAGACATCCTGCTGCACCAGAGATCCAACTTAAGTGTCACCAAAGGGTGGGCAGGGAGAGACAAACAGCCCCTCGGGCAGATGCGATGGTGCAGCGAGCATCTTGTCAATTTTACCGGAGGTATCAGCAACCAAAACGAGTGTTTCTGTGAGTTTGACGTTTGCACAGAATCAACATTTCAACAGATTTAGGTGTTTCTTTAAAGTCTCAGCGATCATTTATTTTTCTAGAGGAAAGGATAGATGTTGAATTGCGTGAATTAATCCCGGGGGGGGGGGGCCTCTTCTTTAAGTAGCCTAAATAAAATATAAGAATTAATCCAGAAATATAAAGAACATCAGGCTTCACTCACGTGAATGTAAAAAAAAAAAAAAGTTATAATAAACATGAGATATTTTGAAAGAAAGTGTGACATTTTCAGAATATTGAGTCCAAATCTAAGTGCTGTTTGCAGCCAACAAATGTCATATTAATAATGTCCTTAAATGTGTTTTCAGACCTTTCCTCAGCTCACATAGAGAACGTAATTCTCTCAAAGCAAAAGTAAAATTGCATTAATTTCACCAATTGTAAAAAAAAAAAAAGAAATTCATGTAACCCCACATTCGGAGCATCATATTTCTCTGTTATGATCTAAGACTTTTCTGTTGGTCATGTGTCATTGTAAGAATGTAACACAAATAATATTATTAACTTCAGAATAATTATACAATGATGATTTTAAACTGGACCAATAGCTTCTCAGTTTACCTGCTGGTTGTTCATTTGAACTCTTTAGTTAAAATTCAAACAAAGAGTTCAATTTCACAATGCAGAAGTATATTTGATGTTAGGATGATTTATAGCCAATAGTAAGTAACCGCAATCTGAGAATTGTTGGGTATTTATTTCTGCTTTGGCCACAAAGAGGCACTGACAGAAAGTGCTGCTGATGTTTGAGGGGATCCTGTTACTCCTCTCCGTTACTCCATTGTTTTATTACAGTAGAAGCATTTTTTAAATATTAATATGCTTTCCTCACGATTTAATCATATATCAAGAATAATATTCAGATATTTTTTTCACATTTTTCTTTCTCTCCCTCGTCTCACGCGCAAGACGGACTTTTCTTTATTTCATGGATTTGCTTCTCATTCGGAGCTCTCTCTTACAACTCAAGCCAGACCTCGGGTCAATACTGCAACCTGATAGGCACACACAGCCTGGTCCCTAAACCCCTGCAGGCTCCTACCTACACTGTCACATCCACACCAACAAATTATTCACCTCTAGTCTCCGCAGAGCAGTCACAGTGAAGGGGGGGGGAGAAAAAAAAAGAAAAATAGGCAAAGAGGAGACATGTTGATGAGGTTAAACTAAGCATGGTAATGCCTCGTTCCTGTATCCGGGCTGTGGCTGTTTTACAGATAAGGATGTGTTATTAAATGATTGGGTGACTCTTATGTGGCGCTGGATGCCGTGACCAAACAAACTCAACCTGACAAGCGCTCTGTTAAAGGCGTAGTTCTTCGTTTACATTTGCTGTAGATTGTTAGCATTTACTGTAGCGGCAGTACGCAGGTTTCTGTTCCTAGGTCAGTATCACAAGCCACAGATTATGAGTGTAAGTGTCAGCACCCTTCACACAGTTTGCAGCTCAATGAGACTGTTTGTAAGCTGCAATCAAGACATCCGTAATAACTACATTTCTTTGTTGATATTCATAAAGTTCAGCACTATTTCATTCTCAATTCTCAACAATACGGTCCAAGATCTTCGAATAAGTCAGGGTTTTTTTTTTTTCCAGATATATATTTAACTGGCAGCGGTGGGGGGAAAAAAGAGAAGAAAAAAAAAAAAAACCTAAAAACCAGTAAGTGTTCATTTTATCTACAGAGGAAATCTCCCACAGATGTGTATGCATTCATCAAACTGACCAATCTCCTCCGCTTGCCTGTACTTCTTGCTGAGCTGCCATTGTGTTTTTGCTCTGAGAGTTGGGAAACGCAGACCCTGAGAGGCTTTTTGGGGGATTATTATGGGCTATAAGGAGAAACAGGCTGGTAGAAGCAGAACGCTGGGTAAAGTGGTGGGAGATGAGTGGATGTTCAGGGGCTGAAATGGGCTCTGTGCTGTAAATCCAAGCAGGATGGGAGGATAGAGAAGATGAGCTGAGGATTGCCTGTTTCCCCTGATATAATTGACTGTATATGTATTTATGATAAATGATCGCTAAGGGCCACACTGTATGCAAGTGTCTGTGAGTGTCTGAACATATGGTATGTGTAACTGTAGACAACACAAAAGACAAAATACACATTTTAGTATCACCCACCAGGGTTTGTTCAAAACCAGACATGTCTTAAAGTTTAGCACTTTTTTTTTGTTTTGAAACTTCTTCGTTGGGATTCGGGCTAAAAGAATTGTTATTTATGGCAAACATAAGATGGATCTTTTTTTCCCCCATTTTATTACCATAAATCTGCCTGACAGGACAATCTTGAAGTCATCATCTCTGTTTTCTTTTTTTCTTTTTTTTTTTAAAAAAGACTCCCAATCTGATTAAACATTGCAGTGAAAGCAAAGCCACTGCTGCGGTAATCTAAGGAGACTCTGTTGTTTATACTGTAAGCCGTGATAAAAAAAAAAAACAAAAACAAAAAAAACACAAGACACACAAATACACAGAGCACACAAACACATTTGCCTGAGGCATCTTGTGGTACCTCCTCTGTAGTTTATTCCCACTCTGCTGAGCTAATAGAGTCAGATAATGAATTTACTCCCAGTCACCAAAGCAGTTTTTAATAAAAGGCAAATTCCCTCTCTCCGAGTGTTATTGCCAGCAGTGTCCTTACCACCTCAGAGACTAGCAATTATACCCTAATGGCATTACGCTGTCTCGCTAACAGTTATTGGCATTAAAACTGCTCATATAATATATGCAAAGTTATTATTTTCAAATCTTTAAATAAAAGGATGAATACATTTATGTAATGTATTTATTTTGGAGACATTTTATATTGCACACGAGCTCTCGAAATGTATAGAAGTTAGGGCAGTGAGAACTCTGCATATGTATTAGTCAGAAACATGAAGCAGATTTGTTTTAGCCAATCTAATTTGCTTTAAATTAAACCCTTAACCCCGTGCCCACATATTAACTGACTGTATAAATGCATTACAGTGTGTTAAGGCACCTACACTTTGTTGGTCACTGGTGGAAAAGGAGGCATTTTACTGTGTAAATAAATGATTTAATGCATTGAAACCTTTCCCTTAATTCACCATGAGAAACTTCACAAAAAAAAGCCCGAGGTTATGTGAAGGAAATTAAATGATTTCATTTTCCGTGCCTTGAGAAGAGAAAAAAAAAAAGCAACAGCTGTCGTATTTGTAGGAGTTAATAAATGTCATGGCCAGAAATTTAAGTTTATGCCCATGACCAGGCTACACACCCTGAGTGAGTCTGCTGCACAGCGGCAGAGAATATACTGTGCTCACTGTGTTCTCTGACCTGCACACGAGCAGCACTGAAAGCGTAGCCGACTGTAAAACAAGCTGCTTCCTAATTATTACTTTGTCACTTGCTGTCGTAGATGTTTTGAAATGGGTGGATAACAGGGGTTTAAAATAGGTTTCCCGTCAGTAGACTACAATATAGATGTAGACATTTTGTTCTTTAACAAGAATCTAAAGCAGTTTTAACTAGATTTTATTTGTACGTTCTGCTAGTTTGTAAAAACTAATTTATAAAAAATATTACACAGAGGTATCTATTTTGAGTTAAACCTTTTTAAAACGTTTCACAATTACATGAATTCAGTGGTGTAAAACATGTTGATTTGTTTTAAATGGCAACTTCCTTAATTATAACAGATAACCTCGTAATTATCTGTACCGCCATTAATCAGCTATAATAAGCAATTCCATTAGTTTAGCTTTTCCTGAATATACAAAATTCATCTACGATGCATGATATTTTTCTTATTACGTTTTCATTTTTGGCCTTCAAGTCCTAAAAAATGTGTCTGCAGAACTACATACCCCTCCTGCACCTTCCTCAAACAAAGAAACACTCCAATAACTAATCTAATAAATACAGCCTGTAATAAATCACTAATAATTTACAGAAGATCCCTTTAACAGCTTTGGACTGTGCATCACTCAGACCCCCGGGTCCCCATTCTCCGTACCCTCTGCACTAATGCAGCGCTAATGCAGTGAACGGGGGGCTTGTTTTTATTAGCTAGTGTCCCACTGTTTGGATAATCTCTCGATTTGCCAAAGCCCCTCGTTGACAGCCCTCCTCGTCGAGCCCCGAGCTCCTACAGGTGTCCAAACATCAGCTAATGGAGCCGGCGCGATCGTTATGCGAGAACACCGAGAGAGAAAGAGACACACACACAGATATATGGACTCCATTTTGTCATCGCAAGATTTTTCACCACTGATTCATCGTGGAGATAGTTTTTGGTAACTCTCGCTCTAGACGTTGCCGCACAGACATCGTATTAAAGAAAATATGAAAACCAAAATAATGTGCTCGATAGGCCACTCGGACGCTTGGGGCATGTTCCTCTTCCACACCGGCTGTCTGGCAATCAACGCATGTCAAACACAATAGGCATCAGCTACAGTCTGTGGATGAGTACCATGTGACGAGATGTCCCGGCCAAACTGTAAAGCAAGAGCGTAACTACTGCATTAGCGTTGATGATAACACAGGAAGGACACCGCAAAAAGCGCTGATGACAATAAGTGGGATTTGCTAAATTCTGAGTGTTTTCATCGCTTCATCCACACTAAATGGAGACGGTTTCGCTGTTAGGTAACTTTCATTTTTTCTGTTTAGAGATCAGAGCGGAAAGACTTTTGACAAACAAATAAAAAGCTATTTGCAAGTTCATTCAAAACTTTAAGAGGGTCTGGAAAGTGTCACAGTAGCACAATAAAAAGTGCTCATTCGTGATCCATTTCAGAGTGTTTTTGCCCCAAAAAAATGTATCTGTGTAATTAAATGATTGTCTTCTTAACGAGGTCACAAGTCACCCTAATACACCGCCGTTATATATTTCCAACCATAGCTCTGCCCCTCTCTATCAGTAGGTGTTAATACCTTATATGGGAAATATAAGCAGGAGGAAAATAACCTAAAGTACTTAGAAAAGTAGTAGTACTCAAAAGTGTAACTGAAGTACATCTTGATCAGTATTTCGCTCCTCTGGTGTGTGTGAAGCTGCAGAGGAAGGGAGTGCAGTAAGAGAGCTGTGTGTGTGATGGTTCGCCATGTCAGCCCATTGGAATGGTTGATGAGTTCACACCAAGAAGGCCCGGGTGATGATGGGATAGGTCTTAATGTAGACAGCCATAAACACAGCAGGCCATCTCTAATCCTGAGAGGCTCCTTTGTGTACCTCACGCTGCACAAACTGTTTTGATGAATCTCCCGACCCCTGACCCTTTGATGACGGATGGCGCTCTGAGGGGAAATGTAACCAGAAGGCAGCGGATCGCCTGGCCATCCTGTTTGGGAGATGAAATGGACTCTTGCTTCATCATCCCAGTTTTTTTGCTATGATATATTTAGTTTCAGTCTAGTGTGGCAGATGGCTTGTGGAGGATAGCATCAATACAACATGGAGGATTTAATTTAGCCTTTTATTAGCATCAAGTTCATTCTGTAACACTTTGAAAATCCACATTAGTTATTGAATTGTAAAAAAAAATTTAAAAAATCCTTTTATTTGTTTACATTCACACCTTCAAAATGTCAGTCATGCAAACTCACTTCAGTGAATGAAAATATCCCCTTTGTAGTAACTGAACGGGTTGAAAAACTCCGCTCGGAATAAAATCTGAAGTCCGATATTGAAGCGGTTAAACATCTGCGGCCCAGACACAATCACTTGTCATGAAATCTAAACTACGTTTCTACCACATCATACAAACACTCACACAGCATTACAATGAGCATCAATCATCTTTTCTTTTTTTTTTTTTTGTTAAAGTCAGTATTGTCAATCTAAATGATATAATGTTAACCACTTCATTTTTTTCTATTCGCTTTACATTGACATTAGCTTATAATACAAGTAATTAGATATCATTCAATTGAATTATTAGGATTAAAAAATAATACAATCGTGTTCTCCAATTTCTTTTCTCAAACTGAACTATTCTCAAAAATGATTAGCTATGAATTCGATGAGAATTTGTAGAAAAAAACAAACAAAAAAAAAAAACAGTAATACTTTTATATATTTGCATAAACAAGAAGAAAGCGCAGAATGAGCTGTACTGTTCTCACTGACCTGAAAATCCTCTCTGGCCATCTTATACACACACACACACACACACACACACACCCACACACACACGCACAGTCACAGTGCACAGATCAGGTCATGTCTCCTTGCACAGAGCCTGTTTGTGAGAGCGGAGCGTTTGTGAACCTGACAGTGGAAAATCTGAGCCGCTCCCTAAACCTCCATTTGGTCTTGGCGTTTTGATTTGTTTGACAGGGGAGAAAATTATAACAGCGGGGGGAAAGAAATATGAAAATATAACTGGTGGTAATACTTTCAAAACACCGATATTTTCCTTGCTGTCTATGCAGAATTCATAGTGGGAGTCTCTGTGTATGCTTATGTTTGTATGTGTGTTTACACAGTGCACATGCATGTGTGTGTGTACATCAGTGTGCAGCGCTACAACAATGAATCATCTTTACTGATGACATGGTACGCTAATCGTTTGTCTATATATTGCAGGTTTGTTTCCATATCTCAAGGGTCTTCTTGTGGTCTCCTCACCCTTTCTCTGACTTGATTTTATGATCTTCATTTCATTCATTTATTTATTTATCCAGTCTGCTTTATTGCTTTGATTCTCTGAGCCCGCGGTTATTTTGTTTTAATGAACGCCTTATACTTCTCCTTTGTTAAAGTCAGTCCCTGAACTTTTCAGTGTAAACTATCTCATTGGATATGATGGTTCAGTTGAGGAGAGGAAACACAGACTCTGATTATTCATAAATCTGGCATATTCACATGACCGAGTGAGTACACTCGGAGAAAGTGACACCACAGGAGGAAAAGTTCAACTCTGTCTGTGTCACAACGTCTTTGTATCCTGATTTCAATCCGTACGTATTCACTGCATATATTGTTAAACACCATTACTTTTCACTTTGACGAAAAGCACCTGATGCTGCCAAAAAGGACACTTTTTGCTACCGTGGACCCTGTGGCCTTTTGCGCACCACAGACACTATCCCTCATTATAACGCAGCAGAGCCAGAGAATCAACCCAAACATATTAATGTAACACTACAATTTAGTGCACCACAATCGCTGCTGTTGATCAGATATAAAACGGAATATTAGTTTAGGGTAAAACGAGGAGCGTTCTGATTTAGCCGTGTGTTTGTGTTTGAACCCAGACTAATCACTCATCAGCTCCTGCGTACAGTATGCGCTGCAGCCACTGCATAACAACTCTCCTCCCCAGAGAGTGTCAAGATACAGTCAGCTTCAAAGAACCACACAGGCTGTCTAATTGGTTCCCAGCAATAACACAACAGCTACTTTCACTCAGCAGAGCAAAGAGCTGAGTCGAAACGTAACTGTCACTGTGTTACTTGCTGCGGTAAAACTGTAGCCCTGCTTATAAAGTAAATGTTGTTTTGACACAAAAAACGTCTAATGATTTTTTTTTTTTTTTTTCTTTTTTTAATACATTTTTTTTTTTTTTGTGGAAACCTTGGACATGAATAATGAATAAGCCTTTGTCTTTTCATGGAAAGCTGGCCAGAAAGTGGTGTTCTTGCTACGACAGTATGTTGCACACACAAACTCAGTGGACGCAGTCTTTATTGGACGAGGCAGCACTAGCTAATATATCAGACAAGTTTGTGGTGCCACGAGTCGCAGAGATTAAATGACTGTTCAGTGTTTGGGTTGCGAGGGCTGAGTGTTGGCCATCGCTCCAATGCCAGAAATGAACCTAAATCACACAGAGGCAGAAAAACAGACGTAGAAAACACTGATGCTATTGTGCAGTGTGTGCAAACCCAGTGAGGCTGTAGGCTGGTGGAGAAAGGAGGTAAGGAAAGAGGAGGAAGACGGATTCATCTGAAAAAAAAAGAAGAGGCAGGAAAGAGGTAATTAAATGAAACAAAGGAGGTGTGAACGAAATGCAAGAAAGGCATGGGAGGACTTACAGGATAAAATGAGAAACAAAAAGAGAAAAGGAGGAAGAAAAAAAAAAAAAGGACAAACCGGAAGAAAGTGAGTGAATGAGAGGGAGCTTTAAGAGAATCGATGCAGCGTCTCTCCGCTGGGACCGAGCTAACAGCGCCGCAGACCGTGGATCTCAGGTGTCCAGTTGATGGCTGATGCATTAGGCTGCTGATACCCGCCGGTTTGGGTTCAAACACACATTTTCTTAATACAACATGAGCCCATTTCCCCCCCTCATTAATCATGTAACCTGATTAGGGCTAGAGGTCTGGCCTGTACTGAACCCTGCTCCGCTCGCCGCCTTTCATTTTGTCAGGCTTCTCATCACACACATGCAGGGATACACATGGGCGTGCATGCAGACATGTTAACCCCTGCTTTTCCCTATTTTTAAAGGTAGATCTGTAAACATCATTTATCTAAGACTTACGGGGTGGAGTGAGCTGGTAACCCTGCCGTTTTTGTTATAATCACGTGATTTATACAATTTGTTTTTAAAAATAAATTTTTTTTTTATTTAGCCAGGATCTGCCTGTGCCATGAAAAGACCCTTCACTGCTTTTGTCTGTGCAATCTCACTGCAAAGTGGAACTAAAGTGGTCCACGTGGCTTCCTTGTCGGCACAAGTGCACATGTGATTGGCCCAAATGTCCCTTTAGTATTGTATTTTTGACATTGTCAATAAATCCCATGAAAAAAAGAAACGAAAGTGTCACACTTTGCCATCCTGTCTGTGGCACTCGGCCTCAAGCGCATTCATTTTTACAGAAAATGTAAAATGTTTTAAATCGGGTCACATATAGACATGGGTTCATTTAAAAAACAAAAAAAAAAAAAAAGGCTAAATAATAACTTTTTGGCTTATTTATTTATTTATTTTTTAGTAAAAATGTCTAAAACATTATGCATTTGTCGGTAAATATTTCCAGCCTTGAATTTGGTGCGCTCGTATGTACATAGATATTTATGGCAGTGTGTGGATGGTGTATGGCACTCACCCAAAATAAACTACAGTGCTCACGTAAATGATAATGAAGGAACATGTTAGTGCATCAGTGGATTATGGATGTGTTTTAACAGTTCTTTGGACATTAATGGAGGTCTATGGCAAAGAGGAATAAGCTACATTAGGCTTTGGATAAACAGGCAGCACTAAGTATTAGTAGGAACAATTCATTGTTGGTTGTGGTCTTTTCATGGGATTATTTTGGCAAAATATAGCATATCAGACTCATCCTTTAAGGCACAATTAACCCTAACCATACAGTTTCCCCTGACACTTTAATAGTGTGCACACCGCTGCACCCGTATACTACACCAGTATGCCACAGACGTGTGTGTACGGCTACGCATTTTTTACTGACATAATTACGCGGCACACTAAACATGAAGGACACAGCGCTGTGGTGCCGTGTCTGTCGGAGACAGAGTTGTCTATTTATTTTCAAAGTGAGCTGGAGACACGTTAGTGTTATGATTCTGACTAATTTCAGCCGCTCATCAGGGCACAGAGGGTGAAAGACAGGCTGACAGACCTGGTTAAACATAATACCACTGAACTGAATACCATTCTGGTGGTCATCGACAAATGACAGGTCCAATCATTGATTTTCTCATTCTCATTGTCATGCAGCCTAAGTGAGCTGTGACAGATAACCTGACCTGGGTTTCATGTTTCCCTTTTCTCTGATTTTCACATACACGCGTCTGTAACACATTCATATGAACACACGCTAAATGTTCACATTCACAGATTACTCTCTCGCTGCTTCTCCTGGTCCTCCTCTCTCTGTTTCTTTTCTCTGCCACGCTTTTACCCAAGGAAACCCACACGTGCAGGGATTATTAGTTTACAGTAAGAAGCCTCGAAGCCTTCACTTTAATATCACAAACAATTATCGTGTCATGTGTAAACACGCACACTTGTACCCACAAACAAGCATGTCATCCTACTTTCTAGACTCAACTCCTTCCTTAGTACAGACACACATGTGTCTTCATTTCAGATGAGAGGATGTGTCAGATGTTCCACTATGATTTAATGTTCCTGCTGCTTTTACCTCAGTGGTTGGAAATACTGTACAGTATGTCCACTTGAACTTCGTCTGACTCTAGCGTGTTTATAGATACATACACACACCGCTTATGTTTGCATGCACGGACACACACTGACAGTCAACACTGTACATCTGCAAGCACCCATATATATATATATATATATATATATATATAAGGTTTATTTTCTTCTCATAAAATCCATTAAAACAATAGATGATAGCGACACTTAAATCTCCCTAGTTTGCATGTTGTGCTGTTTCCTTTGTAGTATAACTTCCTGGTGTAATCTTCATGGCTTAGTTAAGTATACAGATTAAC
>CALSCE010009347.1:5515606-5526809 GCA_943593645.1 Bovichtus variegatus
CCCCCCCCCCCCCCCTTCTCTCCGGGCAACACGCCATATGCCGTCTCTCCTTCTACACCCATTTTTGACCACACGGTCAAGACGGAGTGTTTTCTGTTGCTCTTGGACTGCGCTTTCAAAAAGCCTTTCCTTCGCCCTGTCTGTCCGAGCTGCACGTCTGACGAAAACTCAGACCCCTTTTTTCCAACCAGAAGTGCTAGTTCTGGCATCCCAACCAGCCCCCCCCCCCCCCCCCCTCACACACACACACACACACACACACACACACCACACCCCAACCCCCTCACTGAAACACCAAATATTTCCTTTTCAAGGCAGGGACGAGGAGGCGAGAGATGAGGGGGAAAAAAAAAGATACAGTATATTTATGAAAACAAACTGGACGGGTGCTTTGACGAGTGCAGTTTAGATCGTGGATATATACCAACAGGAAAGGTGAGAGGCAGGTAAATGTAAACGTTCATCACATTACCATCGACTGCTTGGCCTCTGATGTACGTTCCCTGGTTTCTTAAAAGCTCTCCTCTGACCAAAGTCTAGCTTCTTCAAATTCCACACAGAGCTCTGGGAATTTATTCAATTACCTAAAATGATCACATAAGAAAAAGGGCTTTAGAATCTGCTGAGGTGCACAGGATAAGCTTTCAGAGCTATCTACAGAATCTCTTTAATTCACCAAAAGTGTGTGTGTTTTAAAATGTCAAAGTGCCTCAGAGCAGCTTTTTTTTTTGCTGAGTCCATTAAATTCTCCCACATCCTTCTTTTTGTAAACAGGAAAATTATTTGAGAGGGAACCAGTGTGCATACATGTTGAATACTGGAGGAATTATTGATTTATATTTTTTGATGCCGTTGGTATTTCCTCTTACCTCTTACTATAACAGTTTTTGTAAGTTTTATTCTAGATATTACAGAATAGCTATTTGTTTTGTTAGAATATAGCCCACTGAAGGCACGCATATTATTTTATCATGCATTAAAACTCATATCATTTCAATGTCATTCCAACACATATTTAAAAATGCTTTATATAATTACGTACTAAATAAATGGCTAAAAGCTGCTTCAGTGTTGTTGAGCTTCATCTGCTCATCACACACATACACTCACAGAAACAAAGTGTGTTACTTTACTAATTGAAAAATGTTGTCTGGCGTATTTGCTTGAAAACTGACTTCTGTTGAGCGACCAATCAATGAATGGATGAATCGTTTCAGCATTAGTTTATTTACAGTCAGTTCATCTGTTGTTAAGTGTTTTTAAAACTTTGTAAGTATATGAGAGCAGGGTTGTCACGCTGACACTGCTCATTCATTTTAAATAGCAAAAAAAGTCGTGTTTTTTCTCTACAACTGAGTAGACGCATGATATTTTGCTTAAAATAATTCAACTTTAATTTATTTTACTCACATACACCTTTAAAAAAAAAAAAAAAAAAACGTTTAATGTCCCAGCTTTTTAAAGAGAGGAACCATCTGTGAAACAATACAGAGAATAAAACACATGTTGTCTCTGGTTTTTTTTTGTACCTTTACAAGACTTGGCCTGAACATGATAACACCACCCAGACAGATACACATACGCACGCACACACACATGTTAAACGTCAGTCGTACACACACACACACACACAGAGCGCTGTGTTAATGAGAGTGTACTCTCCTTCTGTTTCACTCTCTTTTCTGCCCCATCAGGGAATATAAAGTTTAACTGCCGTTTTGCTATCAGTGACCCTGAGGAGGAAACGCATTCACCACGAGAAAGACTACTAATTACCCAAAACTCTGTGGGTGTCTGTGCTTCTGTGTGTGAGTGTGTGTGCAAAGCGTGCATGGATGTTTGTTACTGATGTAAAGTTCCAAACGGAGTTGGAGGAGTGTATCAACTCTGTGTGTGTGTGCGCGTGTGTGTGTGTGGCTAATTTATGTCAGCACTATAGTGAGCTCCTAGGTTTATTGACGGTAAGGCAATACGGAGAGATCTGCTTCTTCAAAAATGCTCTGCTGCTCTCCTCATGCTACACACACACACACACACACACACACACACACACAACTTAATGCCCTCCACCTTCCACCTCCCACCTTCTATTATACAACATGTCTGTCTTTCACACCATACCCGACTGTAACTGTAGAGGCCGTACTGCTGCTGTGCTGACGCAAAGGACATATGGTCCCGAAAGAAACCATTAGAAGTTTTTTTTTTTTTTTTTGAGGGGGGTGGATTCTCTCTCTCTCTCACTTACTCACTCTCACACACACACACTTGCACTGTACATGGCCCATTCCCCCCTTTAGCCATCCCTATAAAATGACAGAATTCTTGAAATGTGTAGAGGGATTAGAGCAAAAATTGTCCTTTGGAGGGAAAGTGAATTTGCCAGCTGAGACGGGACAATAATTTGCCAATGGTTCAGATGGGAGTATCAAGCCAAGGAAGGAAATGCCCTGTACATTTCATTTTTTGGGAGCAATGTCTGTTTCTCTGCATCAAAGACCCCACGGCTGTATTTTGTACTACGTCTGTTTACAGTTTATACGGTTATTTACGTGCAGAGTGCAGTATGCTGTATAATGTTAGAGCTCAGGATTCCTGTTAAGATCCTCTATTACGTGACTCAAATCCTTTTTTCATTTAATCAGATATTTTATTTTTTATATTCTATATGAGGCCGATGTAATGTTGGGATCGTCGCAACAACCTGCATTTGAACTTCATGTCCATCTCTTCACGTGTTTGACCTTTTCAGACTCATCTTGCCCTAAAAAAGTGCCACCCACATGCATATTCTTATTCACGAGTAATATGTCTTTCCGTTTGCATGGACACATGCATCTGTAATGGCCCTGAGTGTCTCTTCTGTTGAGATCAAGCAGAAAAAACTTCAAAGTCTCGCTCCTGAAAGCTCAGTCTTTTTATATGCGGGCCTGGGTTCTCTCCCAGCCGTTGTCGTTTCAAAAGAGCTGAAGGCTTATAAAAACCATGTTAGGGTTATTATGTACATCCTATCTGCTTCAGCCTTCACTGACCCTCAAACTATGTGTGTGTGTGTGTATGTGTGTGTGTGTGTGGTCATTAGGCAGAGCTACAGTGGAATCCGTTTACTCAATAATTTTGCTGTTCGTTTTTTTTGTGAGCCTGAGAGGAGGAATGAACATCCTGAGTTTATTGGCCATTAGAGAGCTCTAGACGTGCGTGTGTGTGCGTGTGTGTGTGTGTCTGTGTCTGTGTGTGTGTGTGTGTGTGTGTGTGTGTGTGTCAGGAGAGCTAGTTTGTTTGGCTAAGTGAGGCAATTTTGGTCTTTAAGTATCTCATGTCACTTCCCCTCAAAAAGGGGCAAGTGATACAAGTGCTCCATTCTTAGCAACACAAGCAAACACACACATACACTCATATGTATGGACACACACTCCATGCACACCATGCGGGCTCCAATGTGACTGGTATATTTGTTTGTATTGAACTACTTAGTCAGTTCAGAATGAAAAATAAAAAGTATGGACGGTGTATAAAGTTTCAATGTGAGGTTTATGCTTTTATGTAGGAGCCTCTAATTATTTCCCTCCCCCTGTCACTGTCAGTTGACTCATTCCCTATTGTTTTGCGTACATTCCCATGTCTTTCAAAGCCCAAATTAAACAAATGAAAATGCCTAATGACTGATGTAATTGAAATCAAAGTATTGAATCCCCCAAAAAGACTCGGTGACATGCTCAGAGAAAACAGAAGAACCTCAACGTACATAGCTGCTCGTCAAAAGCAGCCTAATTCCTCTAAGTCAAGTAAGATGTTACCTGATTGGTTCTTCAGGGTGGTCCTCTGATTAACCTGACCAGCCAGAAACCCAAAGACTTTGATCTGTGATTGGTGAGGTCAGCCAGCGTCTGCAGTGAAACTGAGAGGGCCGGTGATGAAGTATTTGAAGAGCATCGTTCCGAAATGAGATGTGACACCTAATTTCACCAAAACAGAAAAAACGTGATTACTGGCATGCATGAAAGTAGAACTCATATTGATTCAGATTGAATTCATCAACCATATACAGTCCGTGACTTACAAAATCATGCTGGTTTGCACAGCTAGAGGTATGTTTGAACTATCAAGAAAAGCTAATTAATTGGACAGGAGGTTGGGAAATATACCTAAAATCAATAGTATGATATGATTTCCTTTTTTCTTTAAGTGTAGATATTCAGTGTATCGTGACGTGGCTAATGTATGCACAATCACATAAAAAGTGATCAAAGTGATGTTCAGTGGAGTGACCTGCGCTCCATTGTTACAATGAGCTTGAAATCATTCATTTGGCACCATGACAAACATCATCATGACAAACATCATCATGACAAACATCATCATGACACTGATTTATTAATCGCCAACTACTTTGATTATTGACTAAACAATTGAGTCATCTACCAGCAAAAATGCCCAACATTTATTTGCTGTTTCTCTCTCTTTTATGTAATTAAATTAATTATTTGCGGGAATTGGACTGTCATAACCAGACATTTGAAGGCATCACCGGTTCTAACTTTATAATATAGCTTTTAACGTCTATAACTTTTTGTTGGATATCTGTCCTTGAATTTCTGCAACCAATGTCCCTCTCTGTCCTCTTTCTTTCCACTTGCCTTTTTTTCCCCTTCCCCATTGTCTCTCTTTCTTTTTCCCTCCTCTAACATCTTTCTTCATCTCCGCCCCGCTGCTTCAGAGGAAGATGAACTCTGAACAGCTGTGGCGCTCCCTGCATGCCGTGAGTTATGGCGAGCTGCTGTCCTCTTGGCTTTTATTGATAATATTACACTGGCTGATGTAAATATGACTCTGGCGGCTACAACGCTGCCTGCCCCCTCCATCAACCTGATGCAAAGCCGGGACATGCCTCTGTGTGTGTGTGTGTGTGTGTGTGTGTGTGTGCGTGTGTGTAGGTGAATGAATTTAACATGTACCTGTGTGTATGCAAGAGCAAGTCAAGTGAGGAGGTCAGGGAAAGATTCACTGTGTGTGTGTGTGTGTGTGTGTGTGTGTGTGTGTGTGTGTGTGTGTTTCATATTTACTTCCTGACCCCAGGACACTCCTTCCCATGGTAGAAGCACAACGTTAGGCAACATGCAGTTTGCAGGAAACAGCCAGCTGAGATCCAACATGATAAACGGTTCAGAGCTTTAGGTTTGCTAAAAGAAGCTCCTGCCCTCGTGCGTCCATATATTTTCCGTCTGTCTATGCTGGGCTGTGACTTCCCGCGGTGCTGTAAATAATATGTCTCTTCACGGGTCAGTGTCTCCATGCGTTGCACACACAGAAACATGTTTGCCTGTTTTAACAATTTGTTTGCCTGTTTTAGAAATTAAAACAAAGACAAGAGGCAGAAAGACTGAGACACAGATCAGAGCACTTGGAAGTAATGTGTGGGCTAAAACAACTGCAAGTCTACACACCCACACACACACACACACACACTTTGAGCCAGCAGCTGTACTTGTAAGCGCTGATTAGGTTTTTTGGTGCCCTGACCTGAAGGTGTAAATTCTATATTAATGCCTCGTCTCTCAACTTGAGTGAACTCTAATGTTCTCACTACTGAAGAGACAACACACACACACACACACACACACACACACACACACACACACACACATAGGCATACATACATTTTCAGAAAAGCTCATGCAGCTGCTGTACACCCACACACTCCAACCATGTCATTCCTTCGACACACACACACACACACACACACACACACACACACACACACACTCTACCACATTCACTACATTCTGCCATTCCTCTAACACAGACTGGCAGGAAGCAAATGTGCCATTTATTGGGGCCTGTTTCCAATCTGTGCTGATGATGAATATCTGCGATCTCCCCCATGCTGCTCCTGAATATTCTGAGACAAAGGCCTCTTATGAAATTATACTGTCATTAGAATGACTGCTCTAATTAAATACTGGGACTGGATTAGCCATCTGCTTGGCTCTTACGCAGAGGAATGATATGATCAGAACTAATTACCGTCTATGTATTCCTACATGAGAACACATTGAAGGCTTTAGTTTCAAAATATGATATGCAGTATTCATTTTGGGTGGCTAAAGAATATCCTTGTGTGGCGGAATTCTTTAATACATGGCTGTTTAGTACCACCGGCGCTTTGATGTTGATGACAGTGTAATCGTCTTACAGTAATTCTGTTAAAAATTGTTTGCAATTATAAGGTAAAAGTCAATGCTGCACTTTTCATATGATGAATATCGCATAATGTACCAAAAAGGGAATAAGAAGAAAAAAAAAAGGGTAAAGATTGTGTTGATCAGATTCGATTTTTGAACTGTGAAAAATTCTAATTTAAGGAATTCAGCTGGTTTTGTTTTGCTCTTGAAACACTCATACTGATATAAAGATAGATGTTGTTTATAATGTGTTTACACTAATATTTAGCCTGACAGCACGTATTAAAGCTAATGAAACAGCTCTGTTTTGAGCCTCCATATCCAAGCAAACATTTTAGATGTTCAATGCCTCTCACAGTTAAAGCCGCTGCACTTGTCTCCAGATGTCACACAGTATAAAAGAATGGAGATCGTTGTAGGCGGCGTGCTGGTGGAGTTGCCACTGTGGAATGGACATATGCAGCAATTTATCACTTGTCTCTCAGCACATGTGTGGGTGGCCCGGCAGCGGGTATCATTGCAATTTGTGAGCAATTGACAGTAATCCCCCTCTTTCTGTTTGTGTGAAAGCTCATCATTCCCCTGCACGCCGACAGGCACGTCTTCACTCAGAATGACCTCCAGAGCTGGTACCAAAAGCTTTGCGTCTGTCGTAGCTCATACTGTATATCATTATGAGCTCATATCAAAGTTTCTCCTGGTGGTCTGGAGAGGCCTCTCAGAGTAAACAACTACACTCTCAGGGAAAAGAAGCACAAATGAAACCTTTGCAGATGCAGACTCTGCAACTCTACGCAGGACTTGTTTTATGACAAAGGAAATGCTGAAGCATATGCTTTAGTCATAACACCAACATACTGTATCGGTCCACGGCGGTGAAGAGAGCTGACCCGCACAACACACGTTCAATTCAGAGGTCAGTCCCTTCACATTTGGTCATCTGCTTTTAGTCATCCCTAAAAGAACAAGATATCAAAGAAGATGGAGTCTTTTTTTTGTCTGATTGGTCTTAGTTTCAATTGGTTGAGGATCTAAAAGGACGTTAAGGACGTTAAGCTGCTGCTCCGCCGTCTGAACTTTGTTTACTGGCAATGCCTTTCTTAATCCAGGAAGTATGATGTTTTATAGCCACTGTATAGAAGTTAAGGGGAGGAGGTTGGGGTGGATATTGTGGCCTTCTCAGTAAAGGACTTTGACACCAGAGACAGAGGTTCACGTCCCACATGCTGTTTGGTTTAGGCTACTAAAGCACTTGGTTAAACTCAGGGACAGATTGCGGCTTTGGTTAGATATTAAAGTCAACACTTCCTGTCTCATGCTTCAAGTCAGTATTTACTTTTTTAATATTTAACCAGGACCACGATCTTTCCTTAATCTTATCCAAGGTTTTGGAGTGGCCAAGAGCGGATTGTAGGCAAAGCAAATGAAAAATGTGCCAGCGAACGTTTTTTGTAGGTGTGTTCAACATGAATATGTCTTTATAATGTTGATTAAAAAGCCTGTTCTTGGCAACGTTATGTTTCTAAACGTATTTGCTATTACTAATTGCGATTTGAACGTCATTTTCAAGAGACGGGGTTGTGCTAGAGGAACTTCTGTCTCTCGCTGGCCTGAGATTAATTTGAGCTCCTGCATGAGAAGATAGAGAAAGTTGTAAACGAGAAGGCTAACTCAGCTGCTCTGCTGGCTCAATTGCCACTGTGATCCTGATTTGATTTCAGAGACAAGATTGTATAAGGATGAAACAATTACAGCGAAACCATAGGTACGATAGCCCCATGTACATTTATGACAGAACATGCACTTAGTATAATAATGTTAGATCGAGGGAGTTTCCCAAAATTGCTAAATAATCACAGGCTATCGGAGCTTTAGCAAGCGGTGGCTGAAGGATTTAAAGAAGCTGCAGAAGGTAAAGAAGTTAAAGAGGGTTTGTTTTCCAGCAGAATAAATCTGGGCAGGGAAGATATATGTAAGTGTATGCTTGTTTGAATATAAACAAGCTGTTCTGGTCCTCTTATTCTAAAGTACATATACATTAAAAGTCATTTCTTTTTGTACGAATACTAAAAACCTTAATGTGAGATCAGGCTTACTGAGCACCGGCTCAGACTAAATGCAGTAACAATCAGTTTACAGATATGCACTTATCGAAGAGACATTTTTTTATTATCTTTATACTATTATATAGCCATGTATGTCCACATATAATTAGCTGTAAATAGAAAGTGTTATGTTATGATCTATACTCTGGCTTGAAGATTGAATCACTGGCATAAACAGCAACAATGTATAGAGAAACTAAACCTCAGTAAAGTGTAACGATGCATGAAGCAGTTCCTCCGCCTAAGCCCCATCTTTTCTTTCAAATAGCTGTGGTTGCCATATGCTCAGATTGACTATAATTGTTAGTTTCCTGGACAAAGTGTTCAGAGGTTTGCAGGCGTTTAATATACCCTACAGGCAGAATTAAAAAGCAATCATGAAATCCAATTCTTCCATATAAAAACAAATGAGCGATACGCCGTGCCACACTTCTATTTACAAAGCAAACACTTGCCTTCATCTTCACAATATCTGATATGATGTGCAATAGAGAGCAGAGTACAGCAATAAGTTTGATGGATGGTTTGGTTTAATGAGAGCGAAGTCATTTAGACGATGAAAGGAGACACATCGTTAATGGGATTTCTTTGAGGCTTCAGAGTGGAAATGGGGTTTGCAGAGCTTGGAAAACTAATTCATTGAATACGTTACAAAAAAAAAAAAAAAAAAAGAGCTGTACTTTAAAGATGAGGCAGCAATAATCCGAAGGATACACTTCTCTTTGTGTCGTGGCCTGAACTGGGATGCCGGCAGGAAGCAGTCCTGAATCAAAGTGTTCTTGTGTTCTGGATCAGCTGCCTGAGATCATCTGTCTTCATGTGCATGTGTTTGTATTGTTATTATTATTGTTGTTAGCCTTGCTCGCAGGTCAATGTTGGTCTGTCAGTCGGGCCACCACTTTGGTCCAGACTAAAATAACTCAACAAATATCTGAAGGATTGCCATGGAAATGTGCACAGACATCCATGGTGCACGGAGGACACACTCTACTGAATTTGGCGATTCTATGACTTTTTTCTTGAGCACCAGCAGCAGGTTGACATTTTTGTTTTGTTTTTTGAGAAAAAAGTCATGTAGTGGATGCCAACCTGCTTAACTTTATCAAGCCACGCTAGCATTAGCTATCCACTCTTAGGTTAATAGCTTTATATGAAGTTCAACAGTTAGGTGCATGTCATGATAACCACACGGGGAAAATGTAAATTGTTTAGAAATTCCTTTTAACATGTATATTAAAATGTGTAACTACTTGTGCAGCTGTTTTCAACCCTCACAAAGAGGTGACAAAAAGTAAAACATAAAAAAGAAAAAAAAGTGAAAGCACCAATCACATTCCCAAAACTTCATTGTCAATCATCTTCATGCCACTAAAACACCATGTAGTATGATATATAATAAGACGTTTCTCTGCGGTACAGTATCACTACAACCCCTGACTCTATCATGGAACTATTTACTGCCCATATGGCCGGTGACACGAGGTCAAGACTGTGTTTCAAGTGAAACCACAAAGTGTTGTAAAAACCCTGCATACAGGAATGGATCCAAATTCAAGCATTAGCACATTGCTAATTACTGCGGGTCGCTTTTAATAAATTCTTTCCTGACGTACGAGTTCCAGCACTGTTAAAAAAAAAAAAAAAAAAAAAAAGGAAGAATGTTGCATGAGGGAAAAACATTAAGCGACGCTGCAGACTTTTGCTATAAGTAGAAAGCTTTGGTTGTATGTAAAGGAATACTATACTGTCAGATCTTTAAGATACACGCAGGATACTGAAGATTTGATTGAAAGAGAATACTCCCTTCAAGAATTCACCCATTCTCCTCGAATAAAAACAGAAATCTCGCCTATCCTAGTAAAAGACTTAAGTGGACATACTGTGAAAGCTGCACTTCAACTGCACAGCTCTCTGTGGGCAGTTTGACATGTTGTTGTTTTTTGTCTCAGTGCTTTCTTTGCTGTTTTAGTAAAACCATTTTCCAAAATAGGTTGTGATCCCAGCTCTGGCCTTATTCGCACTGACATAACATTGTGGTATCATAGTCGAGTCCTCTTTGTATTTGTTTTAAGGGTGGGGCAAACTCTTCCCTCATTCTTCTGGCCAAAAGAGACATTTGTTTGCTATTCCACGTGTTACATGATCAATTGGTTGCAATCGGTTATCATGATGTGATTACGTGTCCCAGCCTTCTGTCTTCTTTGAAGCACGGCGAGGTTTATCTGATGCTACATATTGGTCCCATGGCGGGTGCTTAGTTGCTTGCCGTGTCTGAATACTCCAAAGGAGCATTTTAAGCTCTTACTAGGTTTGCAATTCATTGTCAAACTGCAGCATTACAAACTGCATCCAATGCACAGTAATTCATACAATCTGTTTAAGTTTGAAACTAGTTAGTGAATGTGAAACGTTTTTTTTTTGCAAGGAAAAAAATCACAGTGAAAGCACACATGAAGAGGCTGCTCGCGTTGCCCTCTGCACCATTTGCCAAACTGTAGACGATAATAATACATAATTCCACACTGGAGTGTGTTTGCAGTCATTTAAAACGAGCCCACAGCGTTGACATAAATCAGTGTATGCGTGAAGTTCATATACCTGCATGTCTGCACACTGCGGGTTTGACGAGAGACAGGTCTGAGGGGATTTCACCATAAAGGTTAGGAACCGTGAAATATCTGAGAAGTGCTGGAGCCCTTCTCCTCTCCAAATTATAGACGAATGCATGCTATACGGTCTTAGTGGTTGAGGGGAAACGCCTTGGCAGCACATAAAGGGCTCAGTGTGCGGCTGAAATGACCGTGCAACTCCTGAAAATAAACAGGAATCAAATGGAGTGATTGATCGAATAAATTAACCTCAGCGGCACCTCGCTCTCTCTCTCTCTCTCTCTCTCTCTCTCTCTCTCTCTCTCTC
>CALSCE010009347.1:5535135-5567379 GCA_943593645.1 Bovichtus variegatus
TGTGTGTGTGTGTGTGTGTGTGTGTGTGTGTGTGTGTGTGTGTGTGTGTGGTTTGAGGCAGCAGTCGAGTGATGTGATACTGTGTGTGGGTGTAGCTGACAATCGTATCTCTAATGAAGAGGTCCCATGGTGAGGCGATAGAAATCTACCAACTGGTCAATCTTTGGCCCAACAGTCAATAACACACACACACGCCTGTCCGCGTGACACACGTCCACATATACCTGACAACACCACATCCAACCATATGAGATTGTCTCCCATGTGCTGCTGCCACTGTCTCCTCAGAGCAGTGCTCTCTCATCATTTTTCATCAACAAGTATCCTTTTCTCCTCTGAATTATAAAACCGGTTCCCACTGTACCCTCGCGGTGTCCTCCTGCATCAGGTCATCTTAATCATCACATTGAAGTGATTGTTGATGATACTCAGCTCTTCAAACACCTCATCTCTTAATCCTGCCTGTGATTTTGATGATCTCTGACTTCCATTTCTCCTCCCGTTTGCACTAACCCGTGTTAGCCCGGCGATGTGAATACAAATGTAAACTGTTGGCTCACCGCTGGTGCTGCTGCTTGATGTCGTGTTTCTCCTCCACTGTTGCCCGACAGACTCTCCCTCTCTGCTCTGCGTCCAACCAAACTGTGCAGCGCGCACGAGCACTTCATGTCACCATCAGAGCGGCTGCACACCTTAACATTGTTTCTGTGCGCTAATGTCGTCACTGGCTCCCTCATTTAGATGCAAATAATAAACATTACCACGGTAATATTATATTGAATTCTAGAGCAGCACGTCTGCTTCATACAGAAATATAATATTCCTTTGGGGATCACAGATATATTAATGTCATATTTATTTGTAGCATATTAGATACAACAACAAAAAAAAATCTTTAAAGTTAATACAAACCATCTAACGGACACACTTTAAGCTCCTATTATAGCGCACAGTCTTTATACATGCAAAGTTATCAAATATGTTTCATAACTTGCTTCCTACACTGGACTTTCTGGACTTTTTCAAACGTTTTTTTCTAAAGTTATTATTTTTATTTTCTTATTATTTGTAACATATCTCTTATGTGAGGCCCTTTTATGGTTATACATTTAATGGCATGCGCTCCTTTTTGCTATTATAGCCGGTGTGAGCCTATTAGCTATTTCAAATCAATTGTAAAACCACTTCATCAAAAATCCCTCTTTACAAATGACTATTAAAATGTGTACAACTGCAAGTGAGCTCAGAACATACCTATCTAAATTGGAGTTGAAAAAAAATATATATCTCTGCACTCTCTGACAGAATTAGTCTTATTTTTTAAATTTCTTGTTGTTGTTTTCTTGCCATAAGCAGGTCAGGTATTTCTGCGAGCTTTTCCTAAATGTACTTGTTGTCGGCAGACAGTTGACAGTCACTTCACTTGTATGACTCGATGAAGTGACTAACTATAAAGTTCCAGGTGTTGTGGAAATCTTGATTGATGTGTGAGAGCCGCTGGATGCATGAAGACAAACTGCAGCAGACTGTGCGCTCTGGCGCCATCCTTCCCCCAGCTGCGGGACCAACGCTGCTCTCTTTACCCCTCCACCCCCTCCAGCTCTGCGCTCTTTGGCTGCCTGAGGTGTCTGTCAAAGTGAAGGGAAAGAAAAAAAGTGTTTTAGAAGAAAAATCTGAGCAACATTTCTATTGGTAGGCGGGTTGGTCGTGAAGGGAACAATCGTGTTGACTTTGCCAGGGAGCCACCTCAAAGCATATCAGGTTACTTTGAGTGACAGCGTAACCATGGCAAATAATTTGACTAAGGCTATTGTCTTATCCTCGCCATCCCCGGGTCAGATAACCGACCAATCAGAGTTCATATAATCGCTTGTCTTGCCAGCTTAGAATAATATTATTAAAACGAGCCAGCGAGCCCGGTCTCCGGGAGTAGGGTATGTTGAAACGGCATAGAAAAGGTGGAGGAGGACGGTTGAAGGAGTAGCAACTTTCTCTCTTTCTCACCAACTATATGAGGATTTGTCGCCTGGGGTTTTGCATGGCTGAATGGACTTGAGTTTATTCCACAATACGCAGTTGGATATTACCTAACCTTGGGCTGTTTGAAGTTTTAGGCTGCTATTTTGGGGACCTTTTGTCGCTTATGGACTTAATGCGTTTTGATTTAATGTGAGACTGAGAGGGGAGACGTGGAAGTAAGGCACAATATAATCTGTATTGATTTACGTTGTCGCCATGTCCATGCTTCCGACGTTTGGTTTTACGCAGGAACAAGTTGCGTGTGTTTGCGAAGTACTCCAACAAGGGGGGAACATCGAGCGGCTGGGGCGCTTCCTCTGGTCCCTCCCGGCGTGCGAACACCTCCACAAAAATGAAAGCGTCCTCAAAGCGAAAGCCGTGGTCGCTTTCCACCGGGGGAACTTCCGAGAGCTCTACAAGATCCTTGAGAGCCACCAGTTTTCGCCGCACAACCACCCGAAGCTGCAGCAGCTGTGGCTCAAAGCGCACTACATCGAGGCGGAGAAGCTGAGAGGCCGTCCGCTCGGCGCCGTGGGGAAGTACCGCGTGCGGAGAAAGTTCCCCCTGCCTCGCTCCATCTGGGACGGAGAAGAGACAAGCTACTGCTTCAAGGAGAAGAGCAGGAGCGTCCTCCGGGAGTGGTACACCCACAATCCTTACCCGTCTCCGCGGGAGAAGAGAGAGCTGGCCGAGGCCACGGGACTCACCACCACGCAGGTCAGCAACTGGTTCAAAAACCGACGGCAGCGAGACCGAGCAGCGGAGGCGAAGGAAAGGTAGGAGTATAAAGTGAAATACACTACAAATATGTATCAGAATAGGTGAATCTTGTGTTATTTTTTTATGAGAAATCATATTTTAAACAGGCACAAGCAGCCAGTGTTTCTTCTATGCGATATGATTTGGTGACCTACATCTGGCAATTTAGTGCAATGACTGAATATTAATTTATTTTTAGTTCATAACTAAATCAATCTAGTTCTCGTCACGCGTCTGTGTCTATTGGTGGAAATTATATTAGAAGCAGGCACTTTTTCATACTTTTGGGTCCAGTAAACTCACATCACTGTTGTTTTTATGTTTGTGATAATTATGCAGGCCTCGCGTAAAAGTTGAAAGGCGGAAAATGAAAGGCTTTCTTTTTTTTGTCAGGTAAATTACAAGGTTATAAAAGTTGTATTCACCCCACTTTTAAGTTTCAATCACACTTATTATAACATTAAATTGGACTTTCACATTAGGATCAGAGACGAAAAGGAGAAGACGCTTTTAACCTCCAGATAGCCTTCTGGATTGGACACAGACAAGATGTATCGGACAACATCACAGAACACGTTTAAAAGTTGTTTTGCGGTGTAGTTGATGTGGCAAAGCTGTGCAGCCTCCATATCAGCCAGCTTGACATTTCATTAGGAGTCGTTTGTACATTTCAAAGTTTGGAAATCACACAGGCGGGCGTGCGGAGAGGTTTGGAGACGTGTTTCAGTCAGGTGTTCGCTTGGTTGGTGTCTTCTTTCACCCTCTGGCCACTAATTCGGGCTGAAAGCTCCACGTAAATCATGTCTTCCCACTGAGAAAGCCTTACTCACCACTGCAAACATACGAACTACGCCATAGGCAACAAGCACTCGTTTAAGAATATTTAGAGCTGTCATTTCTTCTGAGCTTGCCCACTTTGATAGGCGTGTTTACCCAGAGGTCACTCTGGTTAAGTCGATTTGAACCCAAACACAAATACTTAATGCAGGTTCAATAGTCAAATAGATTGATTGTCTGCAGTCATTGTTCACCACTGCAGCCATTTAACTTGCTGCACTGCTGCAGTGAAGTGAGTCATAGCCTCTAATTATTTCAATGACTTACTTATTGCCTGGATCCTGGCACACGTGCGCAGGGAAGCGTTGCTGATTGATGCATCACTAAATCATTAGACTATGCATTTGATCGTTTATATATATATTAATGATCCTTATTATGGCTATTGTAAATATGGCTTGGCCTAATGGACAACATTTCTTAGTGTGTGTGTACGTGTGTGTGTGTGTGTAGGCAGGGCTATATGTGTTGTTGTTGTTTTTTAAACTAATTTAGTTATTGTCGTTGTTTTCGCAACATTAAAAATATGTATTTACACATATTTAATCGTGTAAAAACAGGCTTCTAGTTTTTATTCTGTGTAATCACTGTAGCTAGTTTGAAAATGTGTCACAACTTGATGTCAGAATATTTCGCAAGAGTTTGATTTTGTGTTTTGTTGACAGAGAGAACAACGAGAACTCCAACAGTAATAGTCACAACCCATTGACTTCTTCCATGAATGGAAATAAATCTCTACTGGGGAGCTCGGACGACGATAAAACGCCCTTGGGGACACCGGATCACACGTCTCCGAGTCCGGCGCTGCTCCTCGGCTCAAACTCCGGTTTACAGTCCCTGCACGGCCTCGCGCCCCCGCCGGGACCCAGTGCCATCCCGGTACCCAGCGGTGTAGACTCGGTGCACCATCACCACTCATTGCACCACGACACCATACTGAACCCTATGTCTTCTAATCTAGTGGACCTTGGCTCTTAAAAAACCGGCACAGAAGGGGGACACAGAGCACCGGGTATTTTGGAAAAGTAATTTACGAGGTGGTGGGAGGCAAGCTTCGAGCACTTGTGGCAAGGTGCAAGGCAGAGAGACTGGAACACTGCGAAAACAGCCACCGAAACAAATCATTTAGTCTCATATTCAAACTTTTAAGTCTTTTTAAACAACTGGGGAAAATCTGCCCGTGGGTGCGTTTATCCCAAAATTAAACTTCCGCTTGTTTCGGTGATTTTTTTATTTTTTGAAACAAGTGTCAAGGCAGAGCACTTAATTTTTTTTTTTTTTCTTTTTTTTTTTTTTTTTTATAAATATGCTTAATACAGCTACCAATTATTGCCGTATTTTCTTTTTCATTCGTTGAAGATGAATTGAGATTATGACTTGTTAAAAACGGATCATTTTTGCAGTGCTGGTGCAGACAAGAGGTGACGCGGATCTAGGTCGTTTTAGGTAAAAAAAAAAAAAAAAAAAAAAAAAAGACAAAAGTATTTTACCGGAATGTAATAACGTAACATGCTATATTGTTGAAAACAATAACAATAAAATGTCTTAATTCTTGTTACTATTACCGTTGTTATTTTAGGGGTGTAGATATGAGTTAAAGGTACCCCGTCGCCTTTTTGTTTACATAGGGTTTTCCAAGAGAGGGGGGGTGGGGGGGATGATGGGGCATGATATTCTCAAGTGTCTTATAAGAGCCGAGATAAGATGAAATATCTTACCTATATCTCTTGATATTATTATTATCATGTGCGTTTTCATTTGGAAAGAAACTGCATGTAAACTTTGCGATAAATGATGGAACATAAAACGATTCACCTATAGTTTCATATACCCTTTACAATAAAAGACAAAAAGAAACACATGGATTAAAGGTCGAGGATTTCTTTGATTCCGAATGATTCTTCACATGTCTGCAGAGAAGCAGTTTGTTTCTGTAGTTTCTCTCCCACTGTTCAGCTCGTTATCTATTTCCAAACCTTTCAAGCTGGGTGACATTTTAGGAATATTCCCGCACTAGAACAGCTGCAGGCAAATACCAATCTTTACACTGTCCCATACGGTTTATTGGAATGTGTGCGCATTTTTAAACAATGTATTTGCACTTGTAATTGAGGATTTTTATTTTTTTTTTTAGGTCCAATTCTAGTTTTACGAATCTCACAGAAATGCACAATTATTATAGACTATAACTTTGCATCTAAACGGCGTGGTGTGGTGAAGCTGCTTCAAATCCACGCTTTACTATTTCCTCTGGCCTTTAGAATGTGCGCTGAACCACCAGCTTCTTAATAACGTAAGGGAAATGTAAAATCAAGAGCTCTTAGCCTTTGACACATGTGCCTGCTCTGAGAAAGGGGATATTGTCCTGTATGTGTGGGCAGTCTGCCGGCCGGCACGGGTCGATATCCCGGGATTATCTACCATCTAATCATAACTGCTGCAAGGGAAGTCGTTTCTCCTCTTTCCCTACGAGCCATTGCAGCCTTGTGTCCTTGGCTTTTGCACTTCAAATGTAAATGCAAGAACCGGGTCTAAAAAATAGTTTTAAAAAAAGCAAACAAAAAAAAAAACGTGAATGTAGGATATAATTAGTTATTATTACATTGGTAATATTAAATATGATGGTTTAAAATACACTTTGCGTTTAAGGTTTTTATTTTTATTTGTAGTAATGGGCGGTTATTTTAGTGATGATCGCCGATTTGAGGTCAAAGTTCACCTCAGTCATCATTGCCAATGTTAGGACGACACAACGAGGAAGAGACTTTACTGCTTTGTTAAAACACCAATAGTCAAGAGACTGTGGCCTGTGGCCTTTGTGGGCAACGCTGGCGACGTGTGTAGCCCTACGTGCTTTTCCAAAACCCGGAACCTTGATGTTCAAGTGATGACACCTTATCTCTCCGCGCTCGGCTGAGGAGAACAAAAGTGCCGTAGTGTTTGGCGGAGAGAGAAAAAGAAAACACAGAACTGGAAACGGGCGTTGAAAGAAGACACTTTGTTTGAACAGCTTCAGTCGTGCAACACCTTCAGCTCCAGCCCCCCCCCTCCCCACCACACACACACACACACACACGTCTGCTCCTCGAGAATAAACCTAAAACAACATCGTTTCAGACTTTCACTGGTAGCTCCAGTTCTTTCCCTCTCAGAGGCTACAGGCTCAGGTGCTGCTCCACTGAGCTCCGTGTGCGTCTTTTTCTGTCTCTTATTATCACAATAGTAACAGTATAATGGCATATGTGTGTGTGCCATATGTGTATCCTTATCCTATAGCATAATTCATGTGTGGTATTATCAGATTGTTTTGGGAAAATAGCAAGTATGCATAATTAGGAACAATAATTCTCCCTGATGAGGGCTTCAAAGATTGTATGTCAGTTCAATCGACCGTCGGGTTGAATGGGTGGAGAAGTTTTTTTTTGTTTTAATGCGTAAAACAACAGCAACGGAATATTATGGTCCAGAGATACATCCTCTAGTAGGCCCGGGCGGCTCTAATGGGAGTGCACATATGAAAAGTGTACACAAAGAGTGTGTGAACCGTCTCCCTCCTGTCTGTAAAGGCGAAGGATCAGTCGTTGGGTACAGCTGCTGGCGCGTGAAGGTCAATTACACATGCAGCTTAGAGCCCCACACTTTATAATTAACGAGGACTTGAGTGCATATGGGTCTGCTCGAAACAAGCCTATAATAGCGGCTTGTAAGGAGACATAACATGGAACTGTTGGTCTCTCACCAAATCAAACCCACAAAGGGTTGTGATTTTCTCCTCGTACTTTCACTCTCTCTTGTTTCCCATAAGGCTTGAAATGTGAACTTGAACTGGCATTGTGAGTGCGCCATGTGTGCCCGGGGAGTGGAGGCTATTAAATGTGTGTTGGGCAGAAGATGTTAGGAAAAATACTCTAGTCCTTATTAGGCACACTGGTTATAAACGCGGATGTGATTCTGCCAACATGGCTTGTGGAAAAAGCAGAGGGGTCGGGATAAAGAGCCAGACAGGTGTGAACTAGTCGGGATTTCTCTTTAATCATTTTTTTTTTTTTTTAATCATCCACTTTGGGGTGAGGATGTTGCGGAGATTAAAAGTCAAGTGTTCAACAACTTTATGGAAACAATCTTGTAGAGAAAAAAAAGTGTGAATGCCACTTCGCCTCAGGAGACAGAATCATTACAGTCCTGGCCTTGTAAAGATCACATACATTCACTTTTATAGAAGTTTTAAGGTTTGCACGAGTTGTTCTGACCTGATATCTGCTTTTGTTCTATGACTGAACAAATTAGTGGGTTATTATTGTCATGATAATTACGTCAGCGCCAATCATTAGCATGAAATGCGTTTTACACACTCGTTGTTCTTGTTCTTTTAGTGAATGATACAGTTCTGATTGTTATTTCATTTCTGTATCAATTTAAAAACATGAACTAATGTGGAGGTCTTTATTAAATACAGACGCGACATGTACCCGCGTGCTGCTGCACATGGTAGCAGCTATTGTTTGTGTATTGATCTGCAGTACGAGCCCTCTGCAGATGGTTCACTAAACTATTTTATTTGCATCTTCTAACCAAATGACAATCGTTTTTTTTTTGTTTTTTTTTTTCTCACATTTTCCATTGTTTTTCCTATCGTATAAATTAACAGTGAAAGACATTTATCTACATATTTGCGTTATGTCAGGCAGATGAAATGTAATTCTAAAGTTTCTCAGCATTTAGTTCCGCCAAAATAAACTTAAATTACAGACCTTGTAGTCACAGCTGTTTTATTTTTTCCCCCTTATTTGGATATGTTTGGGCAATTATTTACAGTCGTCGGGTCTGGATTTGAGTGTCGTTTGCTCGTGAATAGGGCGAGAAAATAAGTAGAATAAAATAAATAAATAAATAAATAAAAAAAAAGACAAAACAGTAACGCCACGTGACGTTAAGCTGATATATTGTCACATTGTATTATTTTTCGATTATGATGTTTGGATCGTTCACGTAATTTACAAAGAAGTGCATAGAAATACAATACTTTTCTAAGTATAATTCGGTGCATCGCGCTCGGTTTAAAGGGGTGTTCCTTTGAAAATGCTTATCGAATTTAATATTTCTTTTTAAAACCTTTTATTTTGGACTAGGATACCTGTTCCTTCATTTGAACACTGAGTGGAGAGTTGACAGCAGGCCGAGGGGAAACATTTTTTTAGACACTTCGGTAATTTAGAACTTTTAGTAATTGATTAATTATTTATTTTAAAATTCAGAGAGCCTTATCGATACACACGTGATAATGATCTTCACTTTCAGACGCCATTTACTGCATTAATTGTCACACTGCAGGGGAAATAAATATAATAAAACGATTATTGTAAAAACAGTAGTTGATCCATAATTGATGACAATGACCAGGAGCTTATACATCACACAATAAATGATGCTACTGTTAGGTAAAAACCTGCTATCTCCAAAATGTCTTTTTTTTTTGGAAAGTAAGAAAAAAAACATTATTTTATGCTAATCACAATGCATTAACTTGCATTATCCAAAATCATTTTGAGGTGTTCTGAGTATGAAAAACATGCCACCCCTCAGTGGATGAACGTGGCATCCTGCAGCTAATTTAATGCACAAAAATCACTACAATTGGAAATTCAAGATTTTCCTCCAACAGCAGGATATGACAGGCATTAGACACGCATTTAACCTAAGACTTTTCTGTTAAGTGATGTTAACGCACTCCCTGGAAACGTCAGGTACAGTGACGATTGTTATAATGTGACACATCAATGGTCCCAGTGGGGAAATTCTCTTTCCACTTGGACCCCCTTCAGGGAGGTCAGAGGTCAAGCTTTTATAGCAGCAGCCTCAGAGCTGCGAGAGATTCGCCCATTTGCTCAAGGAAACCTCAGCAGAAAAGAGAGGCCATGGACAGTTTAAAAATGAACTTTACTGGTCTTAAGATGACCCGGATCATTTTACAGACAGCATGTGTGGTAAATGACAGAGCTCTGATTCCAGGCACCGTCCCAGTCAGTTGTCATAAAGCAACGGTTAAGTAGCAGCGAGGATGATAGTACAGTACACAACACATATTTCTGTTAACAATGCATGCCACTTCTTGCCTAAAGAGCTCGGTGGTTGCACCAGCGAGGGAGTAAGACAGCTGGGATTTACATTACTGATATACTGCGACTGCAAAGTGTAAACTCTTTGAGTCAGACGACAGCCAGGGCGTAGTTTTGATTTGCAAGGTGGTGGAGACATTCATTTGAATCAAGGCGAAATATTTCCCATTGTTCAATCCATCATCAGAAAATAATGAACTGTAACGTTAACTACAGTAACCCTCCGCTGTCGCCACACAGAGGTTTGGCCAACAGGTAGAACAAGACAGTTGATACCCAACTCATAAGTAACATTAATATCACAACCCCCCCCCACTAGGTTTTCTGTTTATGTTATACATACTACAAGTAAGCTATACATACTACCTAGCTATTGGTGTTTGTAAGCACTAAGCACTGCGTTTACATCCAAAAATTCACTCCAGCAATCACATTGCTGCACGTTAAGGTGGGCACATAGAAACTTTATTTCTCATCCAGGTGGAGCACGAGGGATTTAACCCTTCGTAGAGCCCCTCCATCCATACCATAAATTACTGCTCTGGACGACAGTTGCACCATCACTATCATTAAATACTCACTTTTCACTGCGGGCTTCCACAGAAACCCTAAGAGGTGTGCACCCTTTTATTTCAATCTTTAAATGTTTTAGTTTTAAATGAAGGTCTGGACTTTTACTTCAAATATACCATTTTATCTTGCAGTCCGCCCTGAATTCCTTTGTGTCTCATAAATCATATTCACTTTTACAGTACCTGAACTGAACACATCATCCTCGTTTAACAGAGAAAAGACAGACTCTTCCCTCTCCTCTGGTTGTAGGTAACAACAGACTGCACATCAACACAGACGAAACTGGAATGTGAATAACATGTTTAATAATGACATTCCTCTTTGATAATCTAAAAACCATAACTGGCTAGTGAAAGAGCTGCTGGACAGCAAACATATTGCTCTAAAAGGTAAAAATACACCAAATGTACCTTGTGCCTTAGATCATTTTACAAAAACAAGTTGTTATATTTTAGTATCAAATGAAATTATATTACATATACATATTTTAATTTGATGTTTTTTCATCAAACACACCTTTATATTGGTATTATTATCATGCGGATCACATAGAATCACTGTATATTGTTTCAGTGACTCTTGTACAAAATAAACCCACAATATGTCGTTTTGTCGAGGCAGTTTTGGGCTGCACATAAATATAACCTGGATTCAAATATAAACGTAAATGGTTCACAGTCGGCCTGTTCCTGACACAGCAATGCTGACAGGCAGCGCGGGGTCAATGCTTTCAGGCATAGATGAAGAGATAAAATTGTGCACATGTACCCAGAACACCCAGACAGACGGAAGAATAAAATCAAAGTTCATCAGTAGTATGATGGTGGTTTGTATTACAAAAGTCCTCGTCCTTAGTGCAGCGCCCAAAAGGGCACTAAGAAAAGCTCTGACACAAGCCGAGTGAAATGTAAACATTAAAGGGAACCGGAATTTAAAACACAGCTTGGGAACTTGTTATCCCTCCAACATGGATTGACAGGTCTTTTTACAGCAATGCATTAACCAACACGGTGACACAATTAAAGATAATTGTGCTTTCTGTTAATGCTTGTTAACAAAGCAATCTCTGTAAACAAAGCAGTCCACATGTTCAACTGTGAGCGGCTGAGACAAACAAAATGCTTTTAATTATTCAATTAGTTATTATATTTGTATCGTCCTGAATTACGCATTTGGCCTGATTAGCCTCATCAAAAATAACCAATAATAAATGAATAAAAAGCAACTATCGTGCCATTGCAAATAGACATGAGACGTTTCACTTTCAGAACATATAAAGCCTCTTTTTCTGGTTTCTATTTAGTTTTACGACACTCTGAGGTCAATCTCAGTGGTATGTTTATTGATGAGCACGTTGATTTCAGCCTCTCCTTAGCCATTATGCATTTCTTTTTGGTGTATCAGGTGTGTCCCATAAAACAGGATAAAACAGTAGGGGGGTTTGGGGAGTGTGGGGGGGGGGGGGGGGGGGGGGGGGGCACACGGTGTAGAGTTACGGTCAAAAAAAAAGAGAGAGAGAGAGCGAGAGAGATGGCCAGGGGAGTACGAGCATTAATGCACTCCCTGTGTGCTGGACGCGTACTGTTACAAAACACACACTCTCACAAATACATAAGCACACTGCGGGTGCCCTTTGCTCCAGTGAAAGGTCACCTGGCAGGCCAAGACTTCCATGGCTGCAGCTCACTCCTGAGACCTGAGACAAGGAGACATATCAGCTCCAGTAAAACGCTTCTTTATCTCCTTTATTTTAAACAGTACAGCAGTTACTTTAAGTCCCATATACCATTTATGAGCAGCATACAAACATTAATAAGTGGCTTGTAACACACTGTAACGTAGTTGTAGACAGCTATGAGGACATTTTGGACCAGTGTTTATTAATGTACAGTATTTGTCAGCAATTATAAATGACCCTATAATGACATGTTTTATGTCATTAAAAGTGTGTTTCAATTATCTGTTTATACAGCGGCCTCCACTTATGAGAGGCCACAGGAGCAGTTGTAGTTATTGACCAATACATGAAGTAACATCTTACACAACTTACATCTGCGTACAACTACGTTATCGCGTGATATAAAACAATGTATTGAATGTCCACGTGCTGCTTTTAAAGGCTAAGGAGGGAGACTTAAAGTAACGTGTGTGTACTATATAGTGTGCGTCTTGGTTTGAGCATGTGTTGGTGTAAAAGGTAAAGAAAGAAAAGTGTGTGTGTGTGTGTGTGCACTCAGGGTTAAGAAAGGCTCACCTGGGCTTTTTTCCCTTACTGTAAATTCCTAGATGGGAGACAGACACGGGCTATTCTGATCGCATTAGGTTCACTCAGATGGCTTTTCCAGCTATTGTCACTTGACACCGTTCCATTAAATCTGTCCAGCGTAAAGATTAACTACACCATTCTCTATGCTGAACACCAAAGGGCAGGTTAAATCATGCACAAGATTTTCATAGTGCACAGTATTTTACGTTCGGCCCGTCGAGCGTTTCACTTGATGTTATATCAACTCGCGGTACAAAGTGTCACTCAGATAAATTGTTGTAAAACCAGTCCATTTATCAGTTTAGTCCCCCTTTTCATTATTTTTTTTAGTAGTAGTCATATATTAGAATAGCGTGTAAAAATGAGGATGCAGAATTTGTCAAGCACAGTTTCAAAAAAAATATTCTATTGTTATCATTATGACAACATGTGCCAGACAAATTGTTATGCAGTTATAAATTAGAATATAGTAAACTCCTGGGTGATGATGGGACTCAAATCAACTGTCATTTTAAATAGCCAGAGTAATTACCATATTAGATATGATCAATAAAACATCATAGTACCCAGTTTAGGTTCCTTTTATAGTTCATATATATTTGCTTTAATGAACAGTATGAAATGATAAAAAGGTTCCTGATGTGTCATATGAGCAGATTCACAAAAAGCTGCATTTGGACTGTTGTTAGACTAAAGGTCCTGAATAAAACCTTTCATACAGTTTTCTTTATAATCTGCTGCTACGCTTTGACTGATTAGGTTGAGCAGCACAATATCTGCAACGTTATCTGTCACTCAACAGTTCCTGATGTGTGTTTTGTTTACTTCCTTGTCTAGGTTCTGAGAAAAGCCTAGTCATCATTAGATGATAAGTTCTGCATGCTGTCACAATGAATTCAGGCTCATCAGGTAGGCGCTTTGGTTGCCTTCTTTAACACACATTTAAGGATTAAGACATTATTAAATCAATCAATTATCAATTATTAATTATTAAAGCAACTCCAACATTAAATAACTCTTTATTTTCCAGCTGTATGCATGTGACATCTGACCTCAATATTTTGCATAAACTCTTTTATTAAAACACCAGTTTAGTTTAATGTTATAAAATAGTCTGTCTTCTTTTTTTTTTTTTTTTTTTTAGCATTTGTTTATATGTTGTTTTGCCATTCTTTACATTAACCCAGGTGAACTCAATTGAATTACGTTTTCTGTACTAAATGTTTTACTTCACAGAAAAATCAAAAACACATTAATATAACAACTTGAGAAAGAAAACGAGACACCATTACACAACCATGTGTTGCTTTAAGTAATTAAAGGATATGCAACTCCCTCACATCCTGTTCTGGTCCTTTCCCGTCTTTTTTCTGCTTTCCTCTCATTTTTGATTCATATGTATTGGTGTTGATTGTGCACACTAGGCCTGTCTGTTTGAGTGTGTACACTTTCCTGCTAAACACACTAACGGGTTCAACCTGCCAGACGATTGACTCAGCACACAGTGTGTGTGTGTGTGCGTGTGTGCGTGTGTGTGTGTGTGTGTGTGTGTGTGTGTCCGTGTTAGCACTGTGCAAAAAAAATGAAAGAGGACGTGTTGTTTTTAGAGGCTACTGAGGACAAACTTTCGTGCAAAAGTACATCATAGGTGATAATAGACAGTACAGCTTGTCACTGGTAGATTTCAACTTTAATAACCCTCAAAGGTAGGTGAGCAATAACAGTGTGGCCATTCAATCAGGTGTGAATGCCATCACAAATATTTGGTTCTCATGCCCTCACCTAAAAGTATTCACATGTTTTTGGAGTGTGGCACCTAACGTGTAGTAACCATAGCAAACAATATGTAAATGGTGGAGAAAGCTGCTTCATAAACATGAATATGATCCTATGACACCAATAAACACACAGGGACCTGATGCCCATGAAACCCCACTCCTCCACTCACATACTGTACAGACACGCACTGCCACACTGTGTTCACTCCACTTAGTGCTGTGCAGATTTGTTTAAAGAGAAACAAAACCTCAGAACAGACGTGATGAAAGGTAACCCTTTAGTTTTCTCCATAATTTAGTTGAAACGCAGCGGAGTTCTGAGGAAAAGGATGGAAAAAGGCTGAACGCTGCTTCCGCCTAGCGATCAGAAAGTGTAACTGCACGTGTTGCAAAGAAGGGAAGAAGACCATGAAAGCAGAGATGGAAACACAGCACAGAGGTGAAGAGCGCAGGTGGACACGTGAGCCTCCGTACTGTCAGAAATGGTGATGCCAAGTAAAAGTAAGAGGAATATTTGGGTTGTAAAAACAGACGACATCTACTACACACCTTTATGTGTTTACACAGAGAGATGAGGAGAGTGTGTGTTTATTCATTCATCCAACCTTTATGTTTATCCAGGGAGGTCCAATGTGAGTGTTGCACTCTCTTTTAAATAACTGGGGTGTATACACAAGACAATAAAAGCTGGGTTACAAAACAAACATTAAAACTATTATTAATAAGAAAATTGAAATGAAAGGACATCATAAAATATATATTTTTTAAAACATTACAAATAGCAATAAATACATTTAAAAAGGGCGTAGTGACTCTAAAGATGTACACCCACTAAACTGTTACAGGAACAGGTGAAGACAATGGCCGACATTGTGTAATATTTGTAATACAAATTGCACTATGCTGCTAGTTAACATGTTTCTACTACTTCATGCCTCGAGATTATAGAGTTGCTATGTAGAGAAAGTAATTGTTGTTCTTTAATTCTTTTTAAAGACACTCTTAATGTCTGCTCAAATGTCTCCAGACCAGGTTTCATGTGCGATGAAAAGCAGAAATCATGCTGTTTTTACAAAAATGTTTGCAAGTGTTTTAGGTTAGTTTGATGTAGTGTTGTCATTCAGTCTTTAACACGTCTTCATTAAAGGAAGCTGACAAACAGCTTACTTGCACAAAGACTCATCTAATGCTGATACTTCCCAGAGCAGCCGGATTATGTCGTAGTCACGGAAAGTTTACAAGTTCTGTGACAAACACAAAGACAATATGATGGAGAGGGATGCTGAGAGCAGACACAGCATTACTGCTGGATACAATGTGCAATGTGTCAGTGCAGGTGTCAGAAATGTTTGTCAAATCCACATTCTTGCTTAATTTGTGTTTTCATACTGGAGTTGATTCACCATTAAAAAAAGAAGAATATCTATAGTTATCTTCGTCCTTCCCTCTGTTTCCCATCCCTCCTCCTCCCTCCCCTCTTCCTCCTGATAACTTACACTACACTGCTTTCCAAGCTGTGGACTCCTCTTGTTGTTATTTCTTCTTCTTCACCCACAGCAGTGGCAGCTGCTTGAAGTCTCGTTTGCTTTGTTGCCGTTCACTTGCTGCTTGATTAGCTTCTCCACTGCACTTCAAACGCTCCTGGGTTTCAGCCAAAGCAATTTTGTAGTGAGAAATGCAGAAAACATGCCACGGGTATAATTTCACTACACAATGAGAGGTAGGCATAGAGAGGGGGGGGATATGCGTCAGTGACCTTAAAGCTTCTGTATACACCATGTGTAATTTATTGTACACTTGACTTGACACACACACATGTAACTACTGGAATGGATCTGGAAGCCATGCATGCCATTAGCAGCTTGCATAGACAACAGGAAGTGTTGTGTGTTCTTTAGTGGTGAACAGTTGTCCATGTAGTGTATTCTGAGGGAACACATGCCAGATGCTGTCACTCTATTGTTGTGTTTCACTTCCATCTTATCATTTCGTGAATAATTGAAATGTTCAACCTTGAGCTCATGATGACCCCTTGTGGCTAAAGTAAAACATTTATTTTACTTATTGCTTGACTGGTGTTTGCACATCAAGGCAACTATGAAAATAGTTCTCGGCGTCTGTAAATGTCTACATCTTTTTAAATCAGTGTATTTTATTATGTTTGCAATTACACAATTAGGACAGGATTTGTTCCAGCACAATTTGATGACGTACAAGACTATAAAACATTATGGTTATGTATTCATTTATCTTTATCTTGTTTTTTTTACTCCATCTAGAAGCTAATCTGGAGGATATGACACGAGGGTGTCTACCTCTTCGGCACAGTTGTGGTATTTGTGCGGGCAGAGGACTAAGATGATGATTATATATGCACGGAGCAGCTATAGCTCAGCTTGTCATAATGTTTAACAAACTCTTTGATGCTAAAGTTGAAAGCAGGCGGCCTATCTAACTCTCACAGGTGCCTGTAAAGTCAGGAATAAGATATGATATCATAATACTGTATGATATATTACCAGCTAACAATGTCAGGACAGTCGCAGCTTTTACATTTAAATTGGGATTTTCACTAATTGATTCTAATGTCGCCAATGGTAATCATGCTGTGACAGAAAAATATGGGATTGTTGAATAAAAAAGCAGAAAAACATTTATAATGAGAAATACTTATAATGAGACTCACAATAAGATCATAATGAGCCCTTTGACTGTTGACATAGAAAAAAAAATGTGAACTGCCACTAAAGCAGGCAGACTCATGTGACATTACTATATTAACACTGACTGCTGCTTAAAAAGAAAAGAATTACCTCAGGGAGGAAACTATCCTCAGTCAAACAATACTTTTCTATGAATGTCATGAATTAGTTTCAAGTTATGTAAGAGTGAGTGAATATTTCAGTGTGGATTCAATCTGCACTTTCCTGGTGAACGTGAGTCATTATGGATCACTAGATGGCAGTGTAGCATAATGAGAATGCATACTCTATAAGTACAGATTCAAAGAGATGCAGGGACAGAAGACAGTGTGTGTGCGTGACAATATCTTCCTGTGTGTGCATTCATACATATACATACAGTGTTTGCACTCGTACTCTGCATGCGTGTGTGTGTGTGTGTGTGTGACATTTGAATGAATGAGCGCGAGGAAGTGATATCTTAATCCCAGAACAAACACTATCCGGCGTCTCACTCATCTCTCCTCCCTGGGGCTTTACAGGCTACCAGTATGCTGGAGAGGATTACATCAGGGAAATCAAAAGAGTGCACATTTGCACATTGCCCACTGACATTGTCACACCGAGAACAGACACCACTGAGTTAAGCCAATTGACCATTTACACAGCTCGCAACCTCTCCCTTTGCCCTCCCTCAATTCTCTCCAACTGCTCACATTTGGTTTTAAACGTGTGTGTGTGTGTGTGTGTGTGCGTGAGAGAGGGAGATACTGACAAAAAGACAAATATTTAAAAAAGGGATTATAACAACAGCAGGTAGTTGAATTTTTTTCAATTATTAAATTATGCAGAATATTTCTCAAATATGTGTTTTGAAAACTAGATTAATTCATTTTCAGTGTTTTGTGCATGTTGCTCAAAAATAAGGAATACTTCAGATGTTGTTTGAACTTTTTCTGCTATACATAGTAGTGATGTATAAACTTCTTGTGAGCAATTGAAGTGTGATGTATCATCTTTCCTGTACTCATATTCACCCTACCATGAATCACCGAACTGAGGAGCTGGACATAAACATCCCAACTTCAGTAACTATGTGAACTTGTGAAGGGTATTTGATGTTTTGACCTGTATCTACTCCTCTCTCATCCACCTCCACAGTCATACATCAGGTCTCTGAGCGCTGTTTCTTCTTTCACCTCGCCCGGCTCTTATGGGAGCTGTGCAGCTGCTGCTGCTTGCTGAACTGGACTGAGTGAGGGGAGTGCGGAGGACAAGGCCGGTGCATGCTTCAATAATGCATGTGTTTTGGAGGCCACCTCGGGACAGAGGCCGTTTTTAAAGAGCCGCTTTAAAGATACTCCACGACCGACTCATGTACAAGAACCTATTAAAAATAGAAAAAGTGGTCGGACAAAACAGCATGCTTCAGCTGAGGGCCTCTGGAGCCCTGTACCGGTTATTAACTAACAAGGTACATTTTACATGCACCTCTTAAGGAGATGCTCTCATAGACAATGAATTGCAAAGTGAAATAGGAATGTCATTAAACTTTCTCCCTTTTTTCCAGATGGTTAATCTCCATCCAAGAGAAGCTATGACAAGCAAAACCTTTCAGTTGGCTGAAGGGAGCTGAATCTGTGAGGAGGGACGTGGACAATGGAGATTCCAAATAAGGACAATAATTTGGCTTCTCATACAGTATTAAGGTATGTTCTTTATATGTTACATTGCATTTATTTATTCATCTTGCAATTCGTATTCTATGGACCCCTTGATGTATACAATGTAGGCTTCAGGCTTTTAAAAGGAATCCAAACATCCAATCATTTTCTCCCAAAGTGCATTTTTTACCTCAAGGCTAATACGTCTGTGAAGGTTGGATGTATCTCCATCAAACCACTGAGCTGGTGGAACTGTAAACCGACTCTTGTTTATACTGTACACTCACGTGAACCTGAAGTCGGGCTGAAACCGTTTTAGGACATATGAATTGGTCCAAAGTGGGGAAATGAAAAAGATATTGCTCATGGCATGTAACATGCTGACATACCCATCTCCTCCTACGATGATTTAATGGTGGATTCAAACCTAGTTGCCGCAGGCATTTTACTGTCCATTTACAGTGAAACCTTCTCTGTTGCCTGCTCTCTGTCCTCTTCCTCCCCCTGCCCCGACTCTCCATAATAGGGGAGTTAAACTCTAAAAGGCCGCGCTCCAGCGGACACCATTATGCCTTCTCTCCTCACCACCAGGCCCACCATCTCTCTCTCTCTCTCTCTCTCTCTCTCTCTCTCTCTCTCTCTCTCTCTCTGTCTCATACACACACACACACACACACACACACACACACGGCAGTCAGTCACTTGGCTCCTTGGCGGCCTCAGTAAAACTCTGGGTATCAGTTTTGAAAAATTAACCAGGGATCGGGGGTTCCATTACACTCTCTGGCGTCTGAATCCTTGATCTAGCACTAAATGGCGAGGCCGCTTCAGTGTTCCTACATCATTTGACTTTCATGCAATTAAACTTTAATGAATTTGTCCTGTAAAGTGTGCGTACAGTATGTGTATGTGGGCGGGAGGACTTCACTGGCCTGCAGTTGTCCCTGTAGTGCAGGCCTGTAGATGTATGTTCGTGCTAGCATTGGCATCAACGAGAGCACGAGGAGGATTTAACTGAGAAATAAAAAGTCCCAACTCAAACGGAGGTTCTGCCTTTATGCTGTGGAACATAGCCAAACAGCGCTGCCAATAGTGGGGTAAAATACTTACTATACACCATGCTGGAAACATTGGTGGCATGTTGAACAGTCATTATTCAAACACAGACATTTCAGATGTCACCAAACATGTATAGTAAATGCAAAGTAGGCTAATGCATAAGACATATACTAAGTTTTAATGTATTATCATGCAGCAGTCATAAAAACAACACTTTGAATAGGTTCACTGGAAGTGTACATTTTGGTCCTCTTTGCCTTTCCATTTGCACTTGACACGAAAGGAACAGTTTGGAAAGACATGCTTTGGGGTTATGTTTCTTCCACAGGATTCCTCTAGATGGCAGTCAAGGCACACGTTTGGCTGTCTGCGCCGCTCAGCCTTCAGTCTGGCCGGCTTTGCACCTGCCTGGCCCGCCGCTGTCCCCTCACTATCCCCTCACAGTGTGGACTTTCCTCTGGTCGGGGCTGTTGCCTGTTGGAGAGCTTGGCATCCCGGGTAATCCATCCTATATCTTTGTAAATGGAGGTTAAATTGATAAGGACACCCAGGCCTCAGTCAACCCCCGACCTTTTGTTAAGTGCATGGGCACAAAAAGGAGGCGTGTCACCGGGCTGGCTTTACTAAAGCCAGGCTTTTAACGATGTGTCACATATTAGGCCAATCACTCTGCTATATGCTAAACTGATATGGTGCAATGCATATTTTCCAATTATGGCTATAATGCATATGAGCTTTTGTGAGCTGAGTTTCCTATGTTACAATAACACATATTTCAAGGATATGATTTGTCCTGCAAAAAGAAAATCTCTAATTGGCTGACAATTTATCTTTTCACAACACATAGCCTGCTTTGGTCCAACATGATACAACATGTCAGAAATATCCAGAACGTAACAATAACACACCGGTTTCAGGTGGTCTATTTTCATGCAAAATATGTTACTTTAACAGCCATTTCATAACAATACAATTTCAGTGTTACTTAGAAATGGGCCTTTCTTTAGTCTTACTTTAGGAGTAAGACAATACCAGATGCCACATTTAGTTTTGACTTGATTTTTTAGAGATGTTGTCCATCCATTTATTTTTTTTAAGATGCAGTCTTTAAGGCCTTTTGTGTCATTGTGCCGATTGACGGTGTTGACCTGGAACCTCACTTCCGGCCAGATTCATGTATCATCGTCCCAAATCTTAATAGTTAAAGAAAATATGAGGCGTGTATGTGAGGTGTCCTGGGGTCCGTGTCCAGGTTCATCCGGTGCTTTCAGTACCAGAGCAGGCAGGAGCTCCAGCTGACAGACAATAGACCTCAGCACCAGAGCAGGGAACAATCACCAATTCATGAAAGAAAAAGGGGGAGTAAAGTGGGGACGTGTCACCAAAACGCACTAAGTCCGAGAGTAGGACAGAGTCTGATTTAGTGGTTAATTGCCAATAAACAAAAATTCAGTGACGTGATTGTGGAGACGTCTGAGATTATTTACGATTATTTAGAAAATCTTTTGAGTGCAAATGGAGAAAAGTCGAAGGTGCCTTTTACTATGCCAATGTATCTGCAGCCATTGCAGCATAAATACTTTATATTCACTTTTAAGTGACCTTCTATATAATATCAATATATAAGTCGTTTATAAAAACCTGCTCAAATCGATTGACTTTGGTTAGGAACAATTGGTTAAAAGATGGCCAATAATAATCTATAACCAAAACATGAAGAAAATAAAAAGGGGGTTGCAGCATGGGGATTTCAGTTTAATTATTCATTGTAGCTTAATTCTGAAGATAAACTCCCACATCCTTCCCTTTTATTTCTGGCACATGGTGTGTGTAATGTCTGCGTGTTCCCGGCGCGGTTCTCAGTGCATACATCAGTGCTGTGCAGTGCCGTGCCATGCTAAGAAGGCCTGAGAATGGCGGTAGAAAACACAGGTGCTGGGGCTCTATTTAAGCTGCTCAGCCCTCTGTCCACTCGGTGTGCACAAGGCGAGAGATCACAGCCTGCACCAAGCGCCCCCCACCCCCACCCCCAGCACACACACACACACACACACACACACACACACAACCTCCATATGTGCTGTCCGTGTACGGCTATACTCGTGCACGTGTGCGCGCGAGAGGGGGGGGGTCATATTCGCTTGAGTAAGCCAGAGTTGGGTTGCTTTCATGTTATGCTTGTTTTAAAAAGATGAGGCTTGTGCAATGGCAGTCCACACTAATAAGCATTAGACTAAAGTATTTCTTGACACCCCCCACCACACACACACACACACACACTCTCTCTCACTCACTCTCACATACCTCCCAACCTGACTATGAAAGAGAGAAAGAGTATGATCCCATCTGTCTATATACGGTAGCCCACATATAATGAAAGCTTATGCGCCGCTGATCCTGTATCATTGCCTCCTGCCTTGTGTGACCTCCAAATTACAATTTAATAGAAGAACATTTTCAAACGCTGCCCTTGTCTTAGAGAGAGCGAGTATGTGAGCGTCTGATAAATGGTTAGAGTGAGACACAGACTGTGTGTGATGCGGCTGGGGGGTTGATCAGTTGACAACACGCAGCAGGTGCATGGCGCTTGGCATTGGTAAAAACGCGCACAATTTACGCACATCGGCCACGGACACGTAATCGAAATGTACACAGAAAGTCAAAAATGACACAAAATACACGACGTTGTTCCTGCTTGTAACCACGGCGAATTATACAACTGTTGACCCCATAACCACACATCACTATTAGCCTATTTTCTATATAATTCCAACTGAGTTAATTGAGTTGTATAGTACCTTCGATATCCTATAATCCCTTTAATATCACTAAAATCGTTTAAAAAGCTGTAGCTATTTGCTGTAATTCCTCTAAAATGTGTTGCAGCGTAGTTGTGATTTAAGGGTGATGGTAAGGTGAACATATAATGTGTAATTAATGCAGACTCGGTTGTTTTGGCCTTTACAAGGATGCCTAATTGCTGATAATATTTCACATAATAACCCAGAAAAAGAGAATAGTAGCTGTCCGTCTAACTAAAAATCCATAATGACAGGTCGTGGTCATATAACTTAGTATAAATTACCACTCAGTCAGGAGGAATGCTGCAGCCCCGCGTCTTACCTATTGAAGAAAGGAGAGAGTGAGAGCAGAAAGTTTAGTCCAAAGGGCCCCGCTCATTCCTGCACTGACAGCCGCGCTGGTGAGGCTATAGGAAAAGTGGTGCTCTTTGGGTGCTGCATGAATACACACCAATAGGAAAGTTGTGTTCAGTTAACCGGTGAAATCCGAGAAAAAACAGGACAGGGCAAGTATTTCTCACCGCCAGACTCCGGCATAATAGTCCCCCCTCCTTCCTCTTGTAGGACTGATAGTGCCTGCATTAACTTCGGTATACAATATGTTGTGGTTGGAATGAAAAGGAAGGTAAACTATGACCTCTAAGCGGATCATCACGACGCAGACAATCATCCAAACAAAAAGCAGTTCTATTTTTTCCCCTAAGAGCATTCACGTGTGCTTGTTCTTCTCTTAAGGACACTTTAAACCACTTTGACTTTAAATCTGAAAGTCATTAAAAACACAACAAAAAAAAAAACTAATCGTCTTTACGTTGTTGACGTCCGTGCAAATCGTGTGTGGCAGATGCACTTTTACAGATAAATGCAAAACAACTTCAGGGAGCGAACAGAGAAAAACATGCGAGTCTCCATTGTTGCCGCACTTGTCTCACATTCTCGTTTACTCTCATGTAAGTATCACACACAGAGATTACTCCTCGCTAAGTTCCTTTGTCTTGTGATCCATATTTGAGTTGACAGATCACGAACAAGAGCTCCCCCACTGTTAACGACCCCAGCCAGCAACAGATAGACTCACACTTCCAGCACTTTTTGCTGCTGCCACTCTGGCCTACATATGTTTTCAGCGAGGACAATCATGTACCTGTTTACATGCGTCTCATTTACATGGTTAAACATGCCCTAATGGAAAATCACTGTGATATATAATGAATATCGACTTTTGTTGTGTCTCCTGTATCATATCCTGGCGTCTAATTCATATAATATTTCTTGAACACATAGTTTGCTGGTGCATTTATGGAAATCCATTAATAAATATACTTTGTTGTGTGTGTGTCAATAACCCACGAAAGGGTGTAAAGCACCTGCAAAGTTTCCATCTTTAGCTGACTTTTTTTTGAAAAAATAAAAATAAAAACCTTATTTCCAACACACACCGCTTTTATTATTTTCCTCTCAAATAAGTTAAGTTTATATCTGCATATTCACACTGTGTTTTCAGAGCCTTGGGGAAATGAACCTAGCGTTGCGCAAATGAAGCCCATTCATCGCTTGTTTTGTATTCATGATTCCCTATCCGTGGCTCCATCTCTCAGATAGAGCTCTAATCCTCGTGTCCTCCTTTGCCGATAAAAATGCTCTTCAGTTTACGATTAATTTAATCTCAATCATAGCCGGGACTTGTCGCTGCCAATAAAACTTGTGGAGTGCGTAAATGGAGAGGTGGGGGGGGGGGGTGATAAGGGTCTGGTGGTGCGGCGGTGCCATGGCCCCTCGGTGCTCTTGATAGGGCCTATCTGTCTCTGGCAGGCCGATTTAATACCCGGAATGGGTTTAAAATATGATACAGATTTACCTCATCTGCAATCGACTGCCAATGAGTGCGGCGGGAGATGGTTTGTTTCACCAGGCAGGAGGCTATTTCACTGGTTATTTCAGGATCACAGGCCTATTGAGTCGTATGACTGAAGCTTTTGACACACTTGTTTTTCTGTTTTGATCGGTATCCGTCTGAGGGAGACTTATGCATGCAGATAGCTTAGGCGCACATTTCATCCAGTGGAGACTTATAACATTTATGGATAAAAAAAAAAAAAAAAAAAAAATGTTTTTAAAAAAACATAATCCTTCAGTCAGATCTTCAACATTCAGTCTATTATTCGTAACGATTTCAACTGGACAAACTAAATCTCCGATTTGACGGAGAGGATTTCACTTTACAACAATAAAACAAATATTTTAACAACTATTTTCATGAGCTATGATAAATGTTTAGACGTGTGTGTGTTTTTTTTTTTTTTTTTGACACCGTGGACAGCGTGCTTTGTTAAAAAAACTTGTAGATTAACAAATTAAACCAGTCTAATTAGGCACGCTTTTGTATGAGAATTGGTTTCCTGGTCTCTATTTTAAATGTTAAATACTCCCTTTAGCCTCTTTTGTGTGCGCATGTATTCGCACAGAGCACACACACACACACACACACACACACGCACACACCGCCCATAGTATTTTAGATTTAAGCTTTCAGACTTTGCACAAAATTGCCAAACATCCTGTGAAATATCTAAACATCCTGTGCATCTGTGACACCACTGCAGGAGCACAGGAGCTGTGTCACACTTGTTGGAGACAGTAAAGTTTCACTTGTCTTATAATAATGAACAGAGAAGAACAGCAGCTTTCTGTGGATGTCGACACGGTAGCCTTTTTTTTTTTTTTTTTTTTTTTTGTGCCAGTCTCCCTTTTCTAAAAGTCCTGCGGTCTCCCTGAGCCCAACAGCAGCCTCTGTCACACGTCCTGTCGCTAAAGACACGACACTCGCCGCGTATCCCAGAGTTGCCTGCAGTTAATACAGCTCCGTATTTACAATTATAGTTTGCTCAGCGCTGCTTTTAGGAAGCACAACTCTTTGAGCAAGTGTTTCCACCAAAACTATAGTTCCTGCAACAGTGTCCTGTAGCAAATCTGCCCTAGTCTGCAGCATAATTGGTTGGGGATTTAGATGGAAAGGGACTGCAGGAGAGAAAGCCTTTTTTTGGAGGGGGAAATGGTTCTCGTCCGGGGAAGAAAAGCTCTTTTCAGCGGGCCACAATGGGAGATTGGGACAGGGGAGGAGTCCCATCGTGATTAGCCCATTTAATGGCGCGTTTACTTAATTTCTGTATTCACTAGCAACGGTAAACAAAAGGGGAAATAGCACTCACATTTTTAAGTGCTGCATGACGTTGACGTTTGCCAGAATGTGTGTAGTATACAGAGGCAGTCATATAGGGCGATTTTTTTTTTTTTTTTTTTTTACCTACATCACATGTTGAAACAGGGCTGTAATGATAAATTAGGAAAGGGGTAAAGTATGACTTCTGGAAAATAAAATCTAAAACATTTTAATTACAGCATTCATTTGCGTTTTCGTCACCGAAAAAGACCTAAACAGTTTACACCAATATGATGAATAGTCTTTAAAATCCGAGTCAACTCTGTTCCGGAAATAAAACCAAACTCACTTTAGGTGAGTTCAGCCCGCTTAGTGCATAACCTGGTCCGGGAACGCATAAGCCATGATGAGCATTAATTCTTCCACAATCCAATAATGACCCAATATGAACATGTGTTTAGCCACTTATCAATGTCCTTATCCGTAATCGGATGGAGAGACAGACATCATGCAAAGAGGTATAGTAAATTGAATACTGTATTTGATTTAGAAATGTATGGTACATTAACATAATAACCACGCAAGAAAGAAACATTGAATAGGCTAATGTAAATAAGCGCTTTGAGCGACCCTGGGGCGGCAGAGAGGAGAGGAGGGGGGGGGGGCAGCCTGCAGACTTGAATAAATGTTGTAATAACAAGCAATTCCACTTTTCATATTTTTTTTTCTTTGCATAAATATGACTGGTAACACATGTCATTATCACCCCCCCTCCCCACCCCCAAAAAAACAAACAAAAAAAACAACAAAAACGCCTAGAGCACTTCAGTTGTAAGTTTTGACAAATATTTTATGTAGGAACACCAAGTCAAGAAAAGTGAGGAAGGGATAGAAAATAGGATGAGACGGGGAGAGCAATAATTATGTACAAGCATATTTCTACACGTATATTACAGACCGGGAGAATGATCGCATTATTTGAGATATACATAATTCAATATAAAATTTTGAAAATAAAAATAAAAATCTGATACAGTCACAAACGATTCCGTTCGACATTTTTTTTGACCATGTACCCCACACAGGCAGTGACAGAAGTGTATTTAAAAAGGTGCTTACGACTTAAAATGATTGTCTGATGAACACAAAGTAAAAACAGGATTGCATCTTGTCTGCATGGCGGCTGCTTTGCCGTCATCATCATCATCATCACCATCATCATCATCAGCACTTGGACTAAAAACGGAGATGAGGAGAAAAATAAAAAAAAAGCGACGAAGACACCAAGACGATCTGTTTTTATTCCCTCTGATCGATGTTCCTGATGGAAAATCTTGCATTCAGGTTATTCTCCCTGATTACAAAATAAAAATTAAAAAGACATCATGCAAGTAGTCTAGTAGTAGTAGTGGTGGTGGTGGTGTGGGGGTATGAAGAGGAGGGGGAGGCGTGGGTCCTTTGAAAGCGCTTTTTAATAAAAAAAAAAAAAAAAAAAAAAAAAAAAAAAAAAAAACGACGTGCTTTTATCTCTTTTTATTTTAATATTTATATGAATCGGTCCTTTTTTCATCCGCGATATTTCATAAGTCTTTTTTTCTTCCTCTCAGGTCCATTTTCCCTGTAAATATTTCTCTTTTTGTTTGTTTTTGTGTGTGTTTTTCTCCGTATCATACATCGCACTCCGAGTCGCTGGATGTGACGGACAGGATGGACGTCCCAGTATCAACTCTCTCTGTCATACTGGAAACGCTGGTGGTCGGACTGGCCGCGGTTGAAGGCGACTCTGCCGAGCTGTGAGGGGTGAGGCCGGCCTCTGACAGGGACCTCATACCGCTCGGTCCTATTGCTTGGTGTTGGAGCCTGGAGAAGAAAAGAAGCGAGGAGGGGAGGGAAAAGAGAAGGGGAAAAAATGAGAGAAATGGCAATTAGACCTGAGAATGTCCCCCTTCCCCTCCTCCTCCTGCAAAATAGGGGTTCAAACTCGCCTTTCTTTCCCCCTGCCGGCCCCAGCCATGCATGCATGCTTTTATCAAATAGCCAGCTTTCAGGGGACAAAACACAGCACTATTTAGACTACCAAATGTTGGAAGTAATGTAATGGGTTCTTTTTTTGTTTTCACAAAAGTATGCATGATCAACGCGCAAGTCAGCAATCTGGGATTTAAACTACGTGTCATATCACTGCAGAAAAAAATAAGCTTTAAATCCAATTGGTGTCTTTCACAAAAGCAGTTTGATAGCATTCTTTAGAACAACAGTCTGTAGCTATTTTTCCTTTTTATCCTGCTTCACCACCATTTGCTCTACATGTGTTAGTTTTCTTCAGTGCTGCACAGTTTAGTTGATCTTGTAAAGCTCCATAACTCTGCACTTTCACAACCAAATTAGTTTGTATCTGTTCAAATAAAATACAGGCCTTGGTCTCAAAATGTCGTGAGACTTTGACACAGATGTATTTCCGTCTGATGGAAGTGGAAGTGTATGAATGAGTGACGTCGAGACCCAGGTTACTCCAATCATCCTAAATGTTTATCTCCAATCCACTCATGATAATAACTCCATCACGGCGGGATAATATCAGGCTGGAAATATATCTATTCATTTAGCAAAAAGATTAGAATAGTGTTCATATGGCTTAGTACTCTCCGAGGTATTTTCTAATCAATTATAGCATTTCAATGGAATGATACCACACTTAATGTTATGAATACAGCCTATGTCTTCCAATGCTTTTCAATACGCATGCTCATTTTAGTCAAGTAATATCCATAATATCTCTATTATCCTGTAAGATAATCCTTTTTCAACAATACTAAGTAACATGTGGCGTTAAAATGATAAACGCACCATAGTACATGATAAATGTAGCCACTATACAATGTGTAGCTTAAATAAATCATTACATGGCTTTGGTAGCAAAAACAATAATATTTAAAATTATTTGCAAAACATGACAATTTCAAATTAATTTAAAGGTATACATAAAACTATTTAACTTTTGACTAAATAAATATTAAGACTTATTCAGTGCTGTGTATTTTATACATTTTACTTTTACTGATTAAAAATATTTCATATAATAGTTTACACAAGTATCGTCTAAATAGTAGTTATACTATGAATAGGTGAAGCCCAGTAATGTTTATATGTAGGATTTCTTTGTCATTTAATAAAATCATTTCACTCTTACGGAAAACATAAACAAGTTGTTTCTATTTAAACACTGCGCAATAATCGCCTCTTCGGTTTAACAGCAATGTCGTGTGTGATTATGTTATTATTATGTTATTATTCAGAGTTATTAGGACACCAAATTCGAGTTTTAACATTAATAGTGTTTTTGTCTATCTGATAATTCAACATTCTGCAAAAAAATACCAGCAAAGTTAAATTGCATATCTGCCGAAAATGTTTTATAAGCTTTTCTAAATGAAAAAAAAAACACATCTTGTATTTTGGAAAGACAGTTTGGGATAATAGTAATAATAATAATAATAATAATAATAATAATAACAGCGTAAATAGAGTTCTCGATGTTCATCCTGATTTCACTTCATAACAAAAAATGTCGCCGCTGCCTGCTCCCTCCCCCTGCCAGACACACTCGTCCTTTTCTTAGACAGCCTATGTCCGCAAACAAAACTACATGTTTCATAAAATATACTATTTTTCTTTTGAATTTATGCATGTTAGACAAACGTGTGTACATTGCTGTGTTTTGACAGTAAGGATAATAAACACCAACCTGTTTTTGGCTGCCGCGGCTCTGTCTCGTTGCCTCCGGTTTTTAAACCAGTTTCCGACCTGTGTAGGAGTGAGTCCAGTGGCTTGAGCCAGTTCCCTTTTCTTGCTGGGGTTTGGATATGGGTCCTGAAGGTACCACTCCCTCAGCAGGCTCCGTGTCCGCTCTTTGAAACAGTGCGTCTTCTGCTCGCCGTCCCAGATGGTCCGAGGCAGCGGAAACTTCTTCCGCACCCGGTACTTATCGACCGGTCCGAGGGGGCGACCGCGGAGCTTCTCGGCCTCCTGGTAGTGCGCTTCCAGCCACATGGCTTGCAGTTTGCCGTGCGAGTCCTTGGTGAACTTGTGGTTCTCCAGGATGTGGTAGAGGTCTCTGAAATTCCCCGTGTGGAAAGCCACCACAGCCCGGGCGCGCAGGATGGATTCGTGCTTGTTGATCGCCTCGCACGCTCCCGGAGCCACAGGCAGGGACCAGAGGAAGCGGCCCAGCCGTTCGATGTCCCCGGTCTCCTCCAGCGTCTCGCAGACGCTCGCCACCTGCTCCGGGGAGAAGTTGAGGGTCGGTAGCTGAAACATGGACAAGTCTTCTGGAGACCGGGTGGTGGGAGCGCTGTTCGCCAGGAGCACAGGGCGATCAGCGAAGTTTGGCAGGAAGAAATGGGAGGGATAAAGCTCTAAAGGGGATCTGAAAACCATGGAAATGACCTGAGAGAGAAAGAAAATTATCGAGAAAAAGGAAAAACCGAAAAAATACGGCCGGTAAAAAAGATTGAATGATTCAATGGCTATCGCCTAATGACACCAGCCTCATAATATCTCCCCCCTAAATCCGCCGTTGAGTGTAGCATTGAAACATTTTGTTTCCCTTTTCTATTGGTCTTCTTGGTGTCGTTGTAGCGTTGTCATGGCAGCCCTGCCAATCACTGTCAAGCGTGCCAATCATTAGCCAGTACGTAGCGCGAGGCTTTCACCACTTGTGCAGCACGCACGGGGGGTTATCAGAGTCTCCGATCTCCACAGCAACCCTCCCACCGCACCGCGCGCATCAGGCACAAGCCAATGCTCGCCTATCTGCTGAATGGAATGAGCAATTAGAGGGTGGAATATTATTGCGATCTTAACGAGGCTCGTTAAAGCTAAAGAAGATATGTAGACTGGAGATGCTTAGCAGAGACGGGAAGGGAGGGAGGGAGGCAGAGGGAGCTTTAAAAGGGTGACAAATGGACAACCAATGACTGCAACTCCGGAATACACGTTTTGAATTGAAGCGAGTCAATTTGCACATTATTTTCATACAGTTTTTTCCTGTAGTAGCTACTTTTTTTTTAAATTTTGAAATCTTTTTTATCAGTCCATTCCTTTTTGAGCATGGGAAAGGAAGGCGTTAGGGTCTTCCACGTATTTCCTTTTCATATATGTTATCACTTTCCATTTTCTTGTTTTCTAAAAGATCAAATTATGACACCATCCTATTATATTTTGGCTTTTGCCCTGGATCCGTCGATGATTTCAAAACGTGCATGTTCGCAATCTTATGTCACGGTCAGAGCACGACTTTCCTCGGGCTCGCTGGTGTGTGTGGTCACTTTGTGTTTGATGGGTGCTGGTGGGTCCGGGTGAAGGCTGCAGTGTGATGCCGCTCCCCCTCCTGCTGTCCCCGGCCTCAGCGCCGGGACGCTGGGCGCAGCCCTGGCCCCCTGCCCGCTGCCTCCTCTCCAACAAACACAATTTATTGTTCCAAATGAATATCGATGCGCAGCGTTGTGTTGATTAAACAACGATCATGGTGTCTAAGTTCGAAAACTAATTTGCCAATGGCATCACCCTTTTAATGCCACCCGTTTACCACGGGGTTTTTTGATAGTCCAGCCCTCTAATTAATACCATTAGTATTGGAATTACAATCAAATGGCAACATGAAAGCTTCTTGGGGACATAAAAGCAGTTTTCATGTATTTGATCTAGTGGTAAGGACATGATCAATGTCCACATCCAGTCACAGGATTCGGCTTATAGCAGTAGCCACGACGGTGTGATTTTCATGTTTATGGCTAAAACGGCTTCATATTTAGACAGGGCTTATAGGGTGTTAAAATAGTGTGAGTTCACTCTAACACGAACAGTGCTCACATTGTGAAAGGGCCGTGTACAAGGCGTAGCATCTAGACTCGCCTAATCCGCCCTCAATAAAGCTGACATAATGATCCTAAGCCGCCTTTCTACAAAATCATTCAGGAATTCAAAACTTTTCCTTCCCTCTCTCAGATTTGCACATTCTCGGTGGCGGGCCAGATAGACCACCGACTTCAAGGAGGGACAGTGAGTAGAGCAGCTCGACATGCATGCACAGTCAGTGCTAACTGTTTATGTTCACCGTTTCACCTTAGCTGACATACTTCAACAACTGCAGGGGCGAGCGTGCAAGTGCGCACATCTGCGCACTTTTACGCATAGATGTTTTGGGCAAAAGATGGCCCTCTAATTCCTGCATGAACATACGTGCACGCGTGTTGTGAAAGTGTCTGTATGTGATACAGAGCAGGGGTTGCGATGATCCCGTTGCAGGGTCAGGCGTTTGGTTTGTGCGTCTCTTGTGGGACTGTGTGCGCGCGCGTATGTGTGAGGGGGTAGGGTAGTATATGGAGATCAAACCTGTCCACTGCGCTGCTATACGAACCTCAGGAGAACTAATTCCAAGTGGCACTTGAATTGGTCCCGTTGGAAAGCTCTGTGGACTGGAAGTAAAGGCTGGTATTTTCATGCTGGTGTTAAAACTAACCTCCTAGCCTC
>CALSCE010009347.1:5607195-5646563 GCA_943593645.1 Bovichtus variegatus
GTGTGTGTGTGTGTGTGTGTGTGTGTGTGTGTGTGTGTGTGTGTGTGGGTGTGTGTGCGCGTGTGTGTGCGCGTGTGTGTGTGCCACGTGCTACCCCGCCTTATCTTGGTAGCAGGCGGAGCAGCCATATGAAGTTGTTCATTGTAATTACCCGTGGCAAGAGTAGATTTCATAGGGAGATTGGAGGAGAGAGTGACTGAATAAAAGCGAGGAAGGGAAAAAGGAAAGAGAAGCTGAGAAAGGAGGAGAAAAAGAGAAGTATGAAGATGCAAAGGGGACTATGGACAGTCACAAAATGCACTCATGCCATTTTCCACACACCTCACTTTCCTTTCTGCTGTATGCACATCATTCTGTCTAAGTATTTTATCGCTCACATCTGTGATATCTCAGTGCTGTCATATCTTTATGACCTTTTGTGAGTCTAACATCTTAGCAACTGTTCTAATAATCAGCATCTCATGACTCATCCCCATCTTTCCTGAGTTATTCAATCAGTGATCTTTTCTCTCGCTACCCGTCTATTGCTCTCCAATGTAATTATCGCACTGGATGAGAATGTCAGGTGCAGTCGACCAGATATTCATCTTCAAATGGAAAATCAATCCAGAATCTGCTGAATGTTATTTAGATGTTTAAGGTTTAATACAACTTTTCAATGATTTACATGCTTGCAATGATTTTAATTCACGAGAAACCACAACATTATGTTTGAGCGGGTTAGCCATCGCTGTTAAAGAAGCGATGGCTTTCGTACGTTGATCGTGAAATAAAGCAGTCCTTATGAAGTTATCACTGTCAATCTAAAATATAAAACTTTTAATTATTGCCTTATTATAAAAAAAGTTTGTCAAACCTAGAACAAAGAACAGCAATTCATGTAATCAATATATATATAAGATAACAGTGTGCTTATACATTTGAGTTATAATAATATAAAATACATATATATATATATATATATATATATACAGCATATATACTATATAAAATATCAAAATAAGTGCCTGAAGCAACAGAATGCTGTTGTTTAGATAGAGAGTTATGCTTTTATGTTATGTGTGTATAACCCACACAAGGCTAATCAGTGACTCTAAAGGCCTTTACACACAGAGGGCATTTTTATTTCAAATTTGCAGGTCAATATATATTTTTTTAAACTGCTGTTTTTGTCATGAATACTTTCACACAAAACGTTACGCAGCGGGAAAAAGCAATGAAATTGTTTTTCATTTTTTTTTTTGCATGAGGATGCATCCTTCCTAAAAGTTTCATTAAAGTTCGTCATGTTGTGTGTGAGAGGTCAGAAGAAACTGTGCTGCACTGCTCATGACTTAAAGACCTGTGAAGAAGAGTTGCAACTAGATGTGGCGGACCAATTCCTCTGAAGTGTGGATACAAAAAGGTGAAATCAACTATCCTCCTTATAGCTTCTTTTTATTGTTAAGCATCTTTATGTTTTACTTCCTCATGTGCATCGAGCTCAGACACCTCTTCGAGCTCTTTTTTATGTGCCTAATGCGTTCACTGCATTGCTCTCTTCTCAACGTATAAACCATGTGAAGCTGAAGACAACACAGACAGTCGAAGTCTGCGTCTGCCTTTCACCGTAAATGTCACACTGAAAAATAATGGCAGTTGATTGTATGCAGTGATAAAGGCCATGAGATTTTCTGAAGTTATTATGGATATTTTCTTTCAATCAACTACTATAATTTAGATTGTGCATATCATCTGAATTTATACTTTCCTTATTGAGCCGGAGATGATGGTCTTCCAGATCTCTGAATGTTGACCGTGGCCTTGTTCAACTGCATTTTTTACTTTTACTTTCACTCTGTTGTTAATATTTTTACATCGCTGAGACTAAATCTCTTCAAAGCATCTTAAAGGAACTTCAATGAACGAAAAAAAAAGTGTTTGAGAGGTAAAAAGAGAGAGAAAAAAAAAAGTTTTTTTGAAAATGTTGCACACTAGATACTCAAGCAAGATCTGTGGATTCACCTGAGTATAAATGCTTCTCTTGAGTTTTTGTAATAAAATATAATTTTTCTAACCTTTTTCAGCTGCAAGACAAGATTCTATTCATTGCCATTGTCTTGAGGTGGAAGCTTACATTTCAGATGATAGTATCTCAGAAAGTCAGCACACTGAAACTTTCAGCATTGCCTATACATCTTTCAGGTAAATACAAAATCTATGCTTTTTTTTATTTGGGAGAACTGACCCTGCAACATTAATGTTTACATTCATTACAGTACATTATGTTTAACCTCACTAGCTGCTGAAACAAAGACATATGTCCTCAGCTGGTCAGCTGAGGCATTATATTTTTTATACAACTATGGAAAAAAATGTCACTTGACACTTTGCGGTTTGGATGGCATGTACTCCATATGGAGGTCTTGATTCAAGAACTACATGTCTCAAAAAGGGATTTCATAAATGAAACAGAAACCAGCATCAAATTAACAACAAGGAAATGCTGTTGACCTTCAATTCATCCACTTGATTGAATCCTCATGAAGGACCATTTTAGGATAAAAAAAAACAACCAAGAAAGAGCATACCTTTTAGCCATCATTGTTTGATTCCTGGAGGGGAATGTGATTCGGGTCGTTTGTACTTGACTAGCAGGCTACTTGTTGAGAAAAGAGGTTCCTAAATGGGAAACGTAAATTTAACTGACAGAGATCATTCTGGAAACACAGAATATTTGTGTATTGGCTGTCGCGACTGATCTTTATATTCATAAAAGGAAAAACTAGGAAAATACTTGAAATAAGCTTTGCTAGAACGGTAGAATAATCTGTTTGTTTTGCTCCGTATCTGTAACAGCAGACAAATGGCTGTTTAGCCTGCATTTGCTAATCTGTTAGCTTGCCTCATCTGAGCCGTTATCTACGCGCAGTGTCAACACTCTTTAGTGGCACACACGCACACACTACTTTCACGACACACGTCACAGCACTTCACCATTTAGCTCCTCATTAGCTCTGCCTAAACAGATGCTAATGTTAAGCTAACGTAACGCAGGCTTTTAAACCCTCAATGCTGCTCTGCAGGTGTGTTCAGTTCTGTGCGTGTGCGTGTGTGCAGATTGTGGGTTCCTTGGAGACATCTTTACCTGAGGGGAAGTTTAAGCTTTTACTCAGTTGAATGAGCGGAGCAGGACACTTGCCTTAGGCAGAGCAGACTGGGTGTAGAGGAGAGTGAAGGCAAGAGCAATGGAAAATGAATTCATCACTTGAATTCAACTTCAGATTCCCAGTGATCCAGCTACTTTTTAGTGCAGTAGGTCAATGCCCCGTTATTTTCACAGAAATATCTAGATAAGGTTGGGCCTAATGTTCCAGACATAAATGCTATTAAGGACTTGTTTCTGGGCTGCTCAAGAGAAGCAACAAGCCTCGGTTGAAGGTCAAATTCCTTTGACAAATCCTGGTTGAGTGGCAGGGAGGATTTGCTGGCTACGTGCAGGTAAACGAGGCCTGAGAAAATACTTGAGCTACAATTTTAGATTTTGCAAACGGGGCCACAGAAATAAGTGGAAAGGCATCACAGCAACTTAAAAGTTTGAACCAAATATAAACAGGAGAGTGCTAAATAATATCTCTTGAAATGTTTATCTCTTAAAGAGTTTTATTTGTTGTTTTTTTTTGGAAGACTTTCTCTTGGCTGACCATATGGAAACTGAAAGCATCAATCCTTCCACTAAGCATTCGCTCCCCAGGCTATGCGTTCATTTTGTTAAGTGTGCCAATAGAACATCTTCAGCTGAGTTAATGTTGGTGATATGGATGCTGGAAACTTCATGAGTACCTTACAAAGAGGCAAAATGCTTCGAAATGATTCCATCTCCTCCAGTATAGAAGTAGGGAGTGCCACAGAAGACTTGCTCCTTGTTTAAACGATTAACGATGCCTTGTAACTTCTGTGGTTTTTCAAGGTTGGAAAGTTATGTGCAGAAAGGATTGCAAAGAACAGCAATGGCTGCTGAAAATACAGCAGGCAACTTCTCCTTTCATTGGATGATGTGACATTATTACTATAAAGTGCTGCTTCCAAAGTACTTTGATGCCGCCACACGAATGTCATCATTTCCTCACCCCGAGAGGTGCATACCTGCTTTTGTGACCATTTAATAGAGAGAAGTGGAGGTCCACAAACTTGTTAAGAATTGATAATATTTTGCTAAGAAGTGGAAAATGAATGTTATTGTGTGCAGGCTATCAGTGAATAGAGCTTTGTGTTGTCCTCTCTCGTCCTTTCAACACCTTGAAGCTGAAGCACAGTGTGTGTTTTTAAGAATGTCTGTCTAAAGCAACCTTGCCATGTATAAAAAATGAACAATAAGCAGCTGCCCCGTTAAACTGTTTCGCTCATTCTCTCTCACTCACTCATACTTTCAATGTGACTACTACAGTATGAATTTCTTAAATACAATAGTTTAGATACTGCAGATATATCCACTGTAGTGTAATAACGTCAAAAAAATGTTTTTAAGGTAAATCTTAAAAATCCGTTAAATATAAGAGAAGGAGAAGGAGAAGTCAAATATACAAATATGTGAGAGAAAGCAAATTATCAACGAATGCAACAGAAATAAGAATGAAAAGGCATAAAGACGGAGCAAAAACTAAAATAAGGTCAAGAGATCTAAACATTTATTAAAACAGTGAGATAGGCAATAACATAAAGGAAATGGCACTAACCAAAATGAAAATGAAAATGAATTAAAAGAAATTATAAAATAAAATTCTGTTAATGCAGTTTCATAATTTTTTGAGGTAAAACGATCTTTAAATGTGTAGGATCCCTAATTACTAGATATCCTAATACCATTTTGCATCTTAACATTACAATATATATACATTACATACATATACATTGGGCTCCCCTGCGATAGAACGATAGTCAGCCTGTTAACATTATATTATACCTTATTAACGCATGCTCGGATTATTACAGTAGTTTGTTGAATAAGTGAGAGTAAGAGTTGTAAGAGAGTAACAGAGTTGTATTGATTTTATTTTCAATAGCTGTATTGTGTTGGCATGTATTTCTTTTTTCTGTTTTGACTTTGTGCATGCAGATCACGGATAAAGGGTCAGCTTTTGTTTTTATTTGCACAGATTTTGAGGTATCAGTCTTTGAGATTTCTGCCTCCATCCAAACACTGGGGAGTAAACGGAATTTAGTTTGAGGTATTCACAGCATTGAAAAATGACATGTTTAAAAATTCAACAGTACCATCTCTCTCCAGAAACAATGTCCCTGTTACTGTGGATAATCCACAGAGCCCTCTGTCAACCGTTTCTATTTGAACTACTTTTTATCACAAATATAGTCCCTATGAAAATCCTCTGCATGTCTATAAAACACTGGAGGTGCTTGCAATGTTGTAAATGTTGACGACTTAATGAGGGACAGGGGGAATGTGATAAAATGAAAGTTAACAAATGGTAAAAACTTTACAAACCAGTTTAACATTCTTCTTTTTATTTAGTCTTATTTAACTAAACTTTTTACCTTAATCTGGGCAATCCCTGCAATCCGGGTGTAGTGTGTAAAAGTGTACTAAAAGCAACAAGTCCTCCAAATCACAGGTGTGGGGGTGTCTTGGTCAAATCAAACCAAATCAAGTTTATTTATATAGCCCAGTATCACAAATTATACATTTGTCTCAGTGGGCTTTACAGCCTGTACAAGGTACGACACCCTCTGTCCTTAGACCCTCACATCGCACAAGGAAAAACTCCCTAAAAGAAACCCCACAATTAGTGGGGGAAATATGGAATATGAAATATGGAAGAAACATTGGAAGAAACATTGGTAGGAGGGTTTACCGTCCAACTACTGTACTGTACTTATGTTTCTTCCCTCGGTGGTACCAAGCAGACAGGGCTCTCCCGTGTGGAAGTGATTTGTGAGACTTTGCTGACACATCCGCCCGCCCCATTCTTTCTTATTTCACTCCTGCCCTTGTTTCTAACTGACAAATGTCATAATTCACATGGCCGCAAGAGGTCCTTGTCAGGTAAACATAACTTTGTTTTAGGCATGTGGACAAATGACAAACTCTGTCGCTCTGCTTGCGAGGACAGAAAGAAACCGAAAGAGATAGATGTGGAAATATAAAGAGATGTTATGTTTGGGTCAGCTGCGGGACAAGGGGTTCAAAGAGGAAGCGTGACTGTTGATGTGCCGTTTCTTTTACCTACCTCCCTCCTCTCCAGAGGGGTGGTAATGCTCCGCTCATCTATCATTCATCAGCGCTGACTATATGATCCAGATCAGATGATCCACATTTAGCTCCCCATGCGTCTCTCCCTCAACCCTCTGGGTCTGCCTTTCAGTTTTACTTGTTTCCGTCTCCATCTTTGTTTCTGTGTTCTGCTCTATCCGCGTTTCAGTTTCACGCTGCTTTTATGCAAGGTCTGCTTTTGTTTTTGCTTCTCCCCACTTAACTTTCACTTCCACCCATCTCAGTTACATTTAGACGATGCAAAGGTTTCTATCGTTTTCCGACAGCGATGCCTTTGAACTATATTAAAAGGGCTTTCCTTGATTGTCCTTGTCCGCTTTACTCATCTCTTTTTCTCTTTCTGTCTCTCTTAAATTCACACGCACTCAAACACTCATTCACCCCAGGTCTTTTTTCTTCCAGTGACTTTGAATAAAGCAGTTGAGGTGAGTGAACTCAAGGGCTCAAAGACTAACTACTGACACTCCAACAGGGACATTCCCAAAGGCAGCATTTTATTTGACACTCAGCCAATCAGCTTTTTGCTTCTGCATGACTGACAGCGGCGGTGTCTAATTACACAGGAATGTTTGGAAGCACCCGGTTAATCCTCTAAATGCCTATCCAAAACTAAAACTCCCCACTTTGGATGAACAACAAGGACAAGTCATTGTATTTCTAGCAGCATGGGGTTGAGGGGTAGGGGAATCCCCGCTCAACTAGGACAATTAAAGTATATTTTTCAGATGTGGAGCAGTCTGAGTGCATTGTGGGCGTCCAGACATGTTCTGAGCAAAATCAGAGGTGTGACATTCAGAACTGTGGCTATTGTTCCCATCTGACTCTGAATAGTGGAGATAAGTAATTGGAGATGGCTCCAATAAGCCATTAATGTGCGACGTTTGAGATTATGAGAGACTTTGTATCAAAACAACACTCAGCACCTTTCAAACACCTCCCATAAAAGTTGATTAAAGGGCAACGCACATCAGCCAGAATTATTTTTTTTAACTATATTTTGGAGTGTTTTAGATTTCAGTCACTTGTCTGTATAACAGGACTGAGACACTTATTTTTGTAGAAATGTATTAATCCACACCAACTCAGAGAGACGCTGACATGCTACAAATACGCACGTCTTTCCCATTTTTAATGGTCCAAGAATATTGTTTTCTCTTGCTCACTTAGTGAAGTGTATTCTCCATATATTCTTCAAATCACACAAATCTCCTTCTGCCAATCAATGTTTGTAATTTAGTGTCTAAGGCAGGGATTTTTCTTTTTACTTCGTTTAAAGCCACTTTCGCAAAATGACAGGATGCCAGGGGCCAGTTAATAAAAAAACATTTGTAATATTTATCAGATGAAATGAATAATCATTTAAAGGCCCATAACTCATCTCTTTCTAGGATGTGAGGACATTAAAGGTTTAGCTCGAACATCTGTGTGGGGGAATTTCTTTTCTAAACAAGCTCTTTAAGTCTATTTTGGTGATTTATTACGCACTTTAGCACCTTATTGACATTCAAAGTACAAAAGAAAATCTACCCTATCTGGACCGTCTTAGCCCCCCCCCCTTCAAAAACGAGATGGCTCATCATATTGGGTTCATCCTTAAAATTATTGATCGATATGATCTTTCCAGTTTCACTATAATGAATGAAAATGAATGCAGTTTTCCTCCAGTGTACTCATGATGGAGAGTTCTCTGAACAGTAGAAGTATCAATTGAACTTTTTGCTAGTTATCGTGGTTCTGAGGAGGGTGGTGGGTTAAAGTCTCACATCTGGACCAGCTGAGAAGAACTAAGGCCGGAAGTTTATTCAGATATAGATCCATAATAAAACAGTCACGCTCCAAATGCAACAATTTACAACGTAAGATGAACAAAATCTTTCTTTTTTTGTCAGTCTCCTTGACAACAGTGCTGAAGTGCAACTGGAACCAGTGAATTATTTTAAGGCTATAGTGGCTTCTTGCTGGTAGCTGGTTTTACATGGCAGCTAATGGGTTGCTTACATCCACTGTTAGTGGTCCAACCGTGTATTACTGAATCTTAGATTAAATAAACAATCCCCAGAGTGCAGGCCTTGTCATCGCTTCATGCTGTCTTGGGAATCGCAAAACCAGCAATGAAGACAATAAGGGAGCAGAAAAGTAGGTAGTGCGGTTTTACAGATAAAGAAGCCCAAGCGTATTGTGCGGTTGTCAAACCAGAGTTGAGCTAGATGTGACCTGATTTGCCTACGTTAATATCACATGGCATTTCAAAATTAGCGAGACGGACACATGGGACTCCAGTCACTGTTTGTTTTGCTTAATGGTACTGTACTTGTAGGCCTACTTCTGTCTGCGTGCATGTATGTGTGTGATGTATCTGTGTGGCTAAATACACGGTCATGTGCATGCACGAGCACTATGTCATACTCCGTACTCCACATTTCTCCGTATGATGCAGCTCATCATATTGTATTACACGGTGCAAATCCTCCAACCCAGAGAGCTCGAATGTAGAAGGAGACTGACAATTCTCATCAGCCTGTGTCTGAAGGACAGCAAGGAGAGAAGAGAGGAAGCGATGGGAGAAAGGAGGAAGGGCAGATTTGAGGTGTGGGAGGAGACGACAGCGGAGAGAGGAAGAAGAGGAGAAAAGACAAAGAGGAAAGGTCCAGAAAGAAATGAGCAAAGATGACAGGGAGGACGTGAAGATAAAGAAAGAGGAAGCGATGAAGCAAACTAAGAAGTGTATCCTGACCTCGTTGCTCCAGCTTTAATGGAAGATTCATGTTCGCAGGGTCATTGATCACCTATGGGAGACGGAGAGGAGGGAAGAATCCAGAGCAGCAGGTGTGTTTGGGGAACGAAGAGGTGTGGAGGAGTGAGGTTATAGGAAAGAGGAAGAGGGATAGTGTCGGGTGGAGGAGGGAGAATTTGTTTTCAAATGCAGCAGGAGAGGAGAGGTATGCAATGTGTTTGATGCAATAAAGCAATGAACTGCCGTCTGTCAATCAAACCAACACACTCGAGGTCTATTTCAGGGGAGATTTGGTAAAAGAAGCTCAAACACAGAATGAGCTCTCACGGAGAGGCCTTGGAGATTCAGTGTGATGTTCAAGGGCTTCGTGAGAGCAAAAGACATTGAGAGCATCTACGTGTATTTAAGTAATCAGGTTGTAATTGGCGTTCTGCAGAGAAGCCCACACCTCGGTTTGTGTTTATGTAACTTATTTTACGGCATTTCATGAAAGGGATGAATTCAAAGTCCAACTTGTAAAACCACTGAGGGCAGGAGTCTCTGTCCTCTCTGGCAACCAAATAAAGAGAACTGCCAAAGGCCATCGATTCCAACTTGGATCTTTTTAAAGGGGAATCCGCACATCATGAGATATTTAAGTTTCATGGAAAGGCTTTTTCAGGATAACATTTTTACATCAATACCTGGTCCATGGCTGAGCCCTCACGCCTTGCTTCATGCCCTCTCTTTCTGGTTAAGACTCTGACTTTGCTGACATATTATACTGAATACTCAATAGTGGAACTCGTAGTAAACCACACTGGTTGAGGTTTACTTTAGATACCAGCAATGACTTGATATATACAGTATAGCACATGATGTCATCTCAGGTTGTATTTGTTTGATCTCACCCGAGACACATTCCCACCGTCAAGACTGTCAAGGATAAAGACAAAACACGGTTCAAATATTTTAGAAGAACTGAAAATCACTTCAAAAAATACTATAATATATTTACTTTATTTCTTATACTTTTATTTGAAAATAAATAAATAAATAGCCAAGATTCCTGTTCTTTTTCTTAGTCATCTCTGAAAGCTAAATACAAAAAAAGAAAAAGAAATCAGTTATCACAATGTTTGTGCGCATAAAGAAACAAATACCACGGTCAGGGAAGTAAATTGTTGAGGGTCGAAAAAACAAAACACCAAAAAGTTAGACTGGACACACAGAACACACTCATCCACCTACCATATACACATGCACACACTCATAGAACAACTCTAACAGGCCTTTAGTGAGTAAAATTTGCTCCTTGGCAGCAGATGAATGACACACACACACACACACACACTGACACCCAGACACACACTCCCTCCTGTCTTGCAGCCTTCCTACTGATCATCATACACTTGGTTGGGCCAGGAGAAAGCCAGTGTGTGTGCGTGCTTGAGTGTGTCCATATTATGACATGAGTGCTTATCTTAGCATGTGTGATTTGACGTATTATATGCCCGCTCTGTTGTTGGTGTGTGTGTGCGCGTGAATGTGTGTTTTACTCGCACTTGACTAGCCATCTATGTGAAATGAGTGCAAATGTGCCACTGAGGTGTGAGTGTGTCTGCATGCATTCTGCCTGTATGCTCTGCCAGTCTCTGTGTTTCGATTGTGTGTGTGTGTGTGTGTGTGTGTGAGTGTGTGAGTGTGTCCTTGGTTGGTCTTAGAAGTGCCGGGGCAGTAAGCTTGTCTACACTGGTGAGGGAGCGAGAGAAAGAGAAAGAAAGAGTGAGAAAGCAAGAAAGACAGAGAGTGGGGGGTCCCTGGGGGTTAATGGTGCTACATGATTACGGTCCGTTGTAGGTCAACCTGTTGTTCTCTCCCTCTCTCCCTCTCTCTCCCTCTACCTCTCCCTCTGCCTTTCCATCCATTCCTCCCTCTCCCTGGCTTGCACCTGCCTACTCCGCCCCGGCATTGTGCCGCTGTGAAAACGTTTAACCGATGCTGAATGAACCAGCCACCCCCCTCCCTCCCTCCCTCGCCATTCCCTTCAGTGTTAGAGAACTAGCAGGGGTGGGAGTAAGGGGGAGGCAGGATATGGAGAGATAGAGAGAATGGGGCAGGGGGGCAACAAAGGGCACATTCTCCCCTCCCCTGCATACTTTGCCCCACTTCATTCTGGCCCAGCCCAGAGCAAAGGGCTTTGTTTCCGGGACAAGGCAGAAATATGGCTGATTGCTCCGCTCTTCCAAAGTGAGCATCACAGCATGGAAAGAGGGGTGGAAGGGTGGAGAGGAGAGGAGAGGAGAGGAGAGGAGAGGAGAGGAGAGGAGAGGAGCTGGAATACTGCATTGGAGGTTTGAAAGGTATGGACATAATGTTGACCGACATGTCACAAAACCGTCATAACCTAAATTGTCTACATTCACACACACGCACACACACACACACACACACACACACACACTTATGCAATGCAGGGCCTTCCCCCTATGCTGGACTGGGGTCAAAGTAATAGTAGTAGTAGTAAGCAATATTTGTATCAACTACAATATGTATAATAATGGCATCTTGGTAATGTTTCGAGCATCAGAAGTCAATTAAAATGTGACATAAAGTGCCTGAATTTTGCCCCATGTTACTCTAACTTTTTCATAACCTGAACACGACAATCTCACCGTTAAAAGTTTCCAATCCCCCCGCACCGTGGCCCTCGCCCCTTCTGACTCCCCTGTTGGCCTGGGACAGGTGTAGCCTGACAAGGACATGATCCCTCACTGGCATCCCACCTTCGTATTGTTGGAATGGGCATCAGAGTTACCGCTGCCTGGAATCAAACCCCGGGTGTTTGCAGAGGTGGGCAAGACTGTGTGCCCCTGACTCGTGATATAAGTGAGGAAATGTCACAGGTATAGCAACTTAATAATTTCATTGCTTATGTCAGCCTTATAACTTAAATGTCTGGGTGTCATTTTCTCTGGAACAGCAAGAGGGTCCAGGTTCTCACACACACTTGGGCCTTTCTGTGTTGAGTTTGCATTTCTCCCCGTGTTACCGTTGGGTTTTTTTCTCCGAGTCCGCGGGCTTCCTTCCACAGTCCAAAGTGGTCCGGCCGCACCCATCATTCTGCTATAGGGGGTAAAACATTTGTTTGTGTTTCTTTTAACCGATCACGATCAAAATGCTGACACGCAGATAGCGGAGGGTGTGACCAACGCGGCCAATGGCAGCTGACTGTGTCATTCAGTCATTCACTACTCCCTAAATAATAAACACTCAAAAGTTTGCTCTCTAGTGTGCAGTAAATTGAGATTTCAGACAAATATTAATCATCAACAATTTGCGTGATCAGTGACAGGTGTAGTGTCGTACAACAGTGCTTTTCTCCTCCACAAAGGAGAATCATTATCTTATCTACTTATCTATTATTATATCTCAGATCTGAATACATTATTTTAATTTCATCATCTGATAGACAACGCAGTCTGCCCGCCACTTAAATGAACCATGAGTGACAAAATGATTATTTTACCGATGACCACTGCTGAATTTGAACTACAACTAACGTGACCTTTTCTCGATACACTGTTCAGGTCACATGTCACGTTGATCCGCAGTGTTTCACTGACTTGAATAGTTGCTCATTAAGAACGTCCAGCTCTCCTGTCGTTAAAGATTATAATTTTGGCTTAAAGAGTTACCAGTGGATGTCTCCTCTAAAGGTAAAATGAAACCCTTGTTTAACAAAACGTCACATTAAAGCGTTGCTGTCTCTCAGCTCTCGACTTCCCTCAAAGGTGAGGTGTGTCGTGTGCTGTCGTTCTCTGAGTGGCTTGTTAAAAGGCATTCTGGGAAATGTAGGAAACCCGCTGACAGAAGTAAGCATAAAGTTGTTAAAATATACGAAATAAATTAAAATACAAAATACTGCAACTCCTGGAAGGCACACAGAAAACCACATTTTCATAATTAACCCTTGGCCAATAAAGCTATATTTACTAAATATATATTTAGGCTTTGCTTATTCAACAGATGAATAGATTAAATGGAATTTTTGAAAATCATTCAGCCACCCATAGCAGTTTTTACAACATTTGAAACGGAGTTTGTACTTTAAAGAGACTTCAGTTCAGTATTTCAGCTCATCAACATTGACTAATGGAAAAAATCTCTGATAAAGCGTCTTTGAGTTTCTAGAAAAGCGCTATACAAGTACAATGCATTATTATTATTATAAATGGTTCCCAGTGTGTAATATCCAGTGTTAAACACATTGCTACAGTACATTCATGTATTTGCTCAAGTTGTGTTGGTAGCTATTATGCCTTATCAGGATTTCGGCAAAACAGAAAAGTTTGGTAACACTGAAAATGAAAAGATGTCAATAATTTAGTATCTGAGGAAAAACTGAAGCCGAGGCTGGTTATGTTTCCATTGTTCAGTATCAGCTCTTGGCTCATTATTGTGGGGAAATGTATTTCATAACATAGTTTTCTCCCAGACCTTCCTAGCTTTCACACCAATAGGCCTCTGATATGGAAGAGAAAAAACAAATTATTTCAATACTGTATTCATTTTGCATTAAACAAGACACATTCATTCAAGACATATTTTCAGTCTGTCTCTCTCGCACAAATATCCACAGACACACACACACACATGTGAACATATCCATAGAGCAGGGCTGAAAAAACAATTACAGTTTCTCATTAAGGCACTCCTAATCCCTTTATGCAAAACACAGTTACACAAGTACACACAATGAGGAAAAAGAGAGAATCAGGGAAGGGAGGAAAGAGGAGGGAGAGTGAAGAAAAAAATGTAGCGCAAATGCGAGGAGAATAATTACATATATCATGAAGCCGTCCCTTTTATTTCGGATGTCACTTCTGATGTCACTGGCCGGCTTTGGCGCTAATTTGAATTCAGACCTTTATCAGTCGCCGGCAGCAGATTTTGAGTGACAGCGCCACCAAACGCCTCTCGCCAGCCGTCCTATTGATTTCTCTAAATCCCCAACAATAGCATTTGCATGCTTGTTTCTGTTATAATACAGATATGCCGTTTCGGAAATTAAAGAGCGGCAGGCAGACCAGAGGTAACTAATTGTGTGCCTGTGTAATGAGTGCAGTTTCAATTTGATATAACCCACAGCTTTTCCCCTCGCAGGCCTGCGCTAAGTACTTTCAAGTCTTTGTGGGGAAATAATTGATTTTTGTGCTTTGGGCACAGGGAAAACTATTATGATCTTTTTGAATAATGGCAGCGGGAGGAAAGGCACGTTGAACGATTTAAATTGGTATTAGAGGAGAGGAAGGAAGGCAAGGAGGGCTTGGTGATGGGCGGAGGACTGATAGTGTAGCGGAGTCCTGGATTTGACTGACAGTCTGCAAATGGCTCCCGGTTTGTTGATTACTCATTCTCTTAAGGTGGAAGTGGGGCGATGCGAGGTGTCGTTACGGCAGTAAGTAAAGCCACATTGAGCCTGACGGGCTGGATTTCTGGCTCGGGGAAAGGAGAAGATGGAGGGATGGTGAGAGGAGGGCGGTCAGGGTGGTCTGGCTGGCTCGTGATGCCAGCGGCCTGTTAGTGGGCCAAAACAGTATGTGAAGGAACCAGCACACAGGGTGGGGTTGACATGATGTCATATAGCTTCAGAAGGCCGCGTGTGTGTATTTCTTTTTATCAGGACGGTGAAAATAAAAAGTCAGCGTGCAAAGTCACAGGAAATGTAACTCTCCTGGTTTTCAACCTGTGCATGTGTTTGTGTCTGGAGATGCATTACAGTATGTGTGTGTCTGTTTGCACCACATGCCAACCGGTCTGATTTATTTGAGGGAAATGTGATTATTCTGGATATCAGTGAGCCACGCTGTCTTCCTTTTTTTTTTCTCAGTCCCTGCTCGCTCTCGCTCTCTCTCTCTCTCTCTCTCTCTCTCTCTCTCTCTCGTCTCTCCTGAGGCTTTGTTTCCTTTGTAACAAAAGCGGGGTTTCTTAGTTAATTCGGCATGTTTGAATTTCACACTCTTAATTGTACGCAGAGATAAACAGGTTTCTCCATTGTGGAACAGGGTGGCAGTGGGAGAGGGAGCGGGGGCTACCGGCTTTACTCTCCTGTTGTCGTTTTACATGGTGGAGGGCAACAACCGTGCCATGTTCTCTTGTCCTTTGAAGCCCACTGGTTCCCCATTAAAATTACAGCGACCGTTTTCAATGGCGTTATCCAATACTCAAGGCTTCTGAGTGACAGCTAGGTACAAAAGGAAAAGAGACGACTGGTTTGGGAAGGCATACTGTCACCGAGCAATCTTGTGAAGCAGACACACCACTGTACCACCAACATCAAATACCAGGAGAGCATGTGTACAGCACTCACATGTTGTGCTGGTTTTCCTGTAATACAACAGTGACATGTTTGCTTAATACAAGTCTTCACTGCAGCTTAGGTTGTATTGTTGGTGGGCTACATTTCAAAGTGACACAAGTATTTCACAGTGACAATATAGGGCACGTTGGAGAAATTGTCCTTAGCTTTTTTTTTTTTTTTTAAACAAAACAAAACAACATAGAATTATTTTTGATAGAATTCAGCTAAAAATTGGTTTTTTTAAATGTCCTTTCACTTTGCTTGAGTTTTTATTTTTATTTTGACTGTCTCGGATCATCTAATACAATTAATTAACACAAGAAGAAATATTTGCTTATTTGTTCAAACATATCATATTTATGTTATAGTTTCTGAATCTGGCTTACCTGTTATTTTTCACATTTAAAAACAGATCTTGTGAATCAGTCTAATTAAATATAAAAACATATTTGTGATCAATCTTACATCCAAAAAAGCCAAATGACTGAACAAATAAAAATGTAAAAGTAAAATGGTCACAGTTGAACTGTTGATGTGAAAAGCAAACAGTAAGTTGATTTTTAAAGACATCTCTAAATAATACTGCAGTTAGCTCTTTGAATGAATGAACCTGCTGAGTATTGATTTTTGGATGTGTGAGGGTGTTTGTGCACAAACGCTGTGTCTTTTTTTTCTTGGGCCGTATGAATACCAGTATCATATCTGCACACGGTAAACTGGGAGAAAAGGCAGCGAGGGGGAAGAAGAGAGAAGAAACAAATGCAGGGAGAGGAGAGACGATCGCCCCGGGCGCAGAGACGGCTGCAGCCGTGTGCAGGTTGCTGTGTGTTGCCCTGTCGCATCTCCTGTCAATACAGCCCAGATGTGATGGCTTAATACTGTTAGCACAGGCTTAGCAGGGTGTGGTGTGTCTTTGGGATGTGTGTGTGAGGGGTCGGACCATGCAAACAGAAAAGCAGTGTGTGTGCTGCGTGGCCCCCAGCCACCATCTCTATCTCCCAAGTCAACACAAACACACACAAACACACGCACACACGCACACACACGCGAGGCAAGGCCCTCTGTATTGTGCGTGACATTGTTTCATGTGACCCTCTGTCAAGAGTAGGCAGGCTGGTCTGAGGACCAACACAAACCCAGAGCAAAACAAACAGAAAGAGATGAAGATATCAGACAGGATCACAAAGACAACTAATTTAGGTTGTCTTTCATTTATAACTGAATGTTATATATTTATATGGAAAGTCAAAGACAGCATTATTTAAAAAAAATAAAATGCATGCCATTCATTTGTAAGGAAAAAGCCACTTAAATCAAAAATAATTAACGTGTTGACTTTTATAATGTAAATGCACGCAAATTATTCTTTATACAACAGAATACTGAAAATTGTTCCTGTGCTTTTGAAGCCAGCTCCTCCACTGATTCGATTCATAAATAATTGAATTATGAAACAATTAAAAATAACATTTTTGTTTTTTATTTTAATAATTAAAACTTGCCATAAAGTGTTTTAAATAATGTTTATTTTAGCAATACAATATCAGTCCATGCGCCTTTGTGCGTGTGTTGTTTTCATTCAATGAGTCTATTGTTTGAATTCCCCTCGATGTTTTCCAACAAGGTGCAGAATGCAATTAAAAAATCAAACCCAGAAATGCCATTAATGTGAGAATGTTTGCTGCAATAAACCCTGTGGCTCATTAACCAAAGAGATGCTGTCAGCCGGAGAGTGTTTGTGACAGTTAGCGGTGTTAGAAAATTGTGTTCATTTTCACTTGACGGTCTATTCAGCGGCACTGACACTGCTGAAAAGGAGAGCGCTTTACTCAAAGGCAAAGTTATCGTGATGATTGGCTCAGTCTACTGAGACAATGGTTAGATTTTCTATCATTTGAGATGGAGTCAAGTGAAATGACATTAAGTAAATAAATGAAATTGCATTGTATGAACAAAATGAGGAAGCTGTGGTAATGAGCAATGAGCAATGTTTGGCCAGTGTATGTGTGTGTGTGTGTGTGTGTGTGTGAGAGAGAATCTACAGGAACATTTTTAGGAGAAATTTGCATTTGCTATTGTAAATATGATAAAATAATGCCACATAATTCTTTCTAAATTTGAAAATATTTCCTGGCAATGCCAATGTCGGTGTGCCATGTGCATGTATCATCTAAGTTATGATATCAGCGCAACCAGAGTGTGTGTATGGCTTGCAATATATGTAAGTCCCAGAGCGTGCGATACAGAATGAGCCACTTCAGAGTGTACACACACACAAACACACACACACACAAACACACACACTGCTCTGAGCACTTGGCCTCTCTTTCTATCCCTTTCTCGTTCTCCCTCCCTCACTTCTCACCCCCTTTCCATCAGTCTCCCCCTGTTTGTCCCTCTCTCTCTAAATGAACCTCCTCATACTCATTCCTTCTCCCTCCATCCACCTCTCTCCCTCCATCTCCCACTCCCTCCTTCTCTCTTTCTCAGGCAAGCGGCAGTGGTTAATTTAGTTGGTCATAACTAATAGCGGCTAATCTGCGGGCGGGAGTCTGCCGAGGATATTGGACAGTGTCGAGGTTAATCGCAGCCCGCCCGGTTAGCCAAGGCAGACAAGGGAAGGAGGGTGGAAGAGGAAGAGGTGGAGGAGGAGGAGGAGGAGGAGGAGGAGGAGGAGGGGGAGGAGGGCTTAATTCCACCGAAGGCAAATGGCATGCCGGTTTTTATCTGGGCTCCTGATAAGGGAGCGCTAATACACCGAGGAGAATGGATGCTCAAGGGCCGGGTTCCCCTTATCAGCAAACTTTACAACAGGAGCCCCGGACTAACGGCGCAACCCCCACGCCGCGCACAATAAGCACCTCATTTCACCTCTCAAGCAGAACTATCGCCACACCACCACCCACTACCCACCCGCCCCTCTTGTTCGCCTGCATGCACGTACACACTTACACACACGTTCGCCGCATCCTCTCCACTTCACTTTTCCTGGTCGCCAACCCCGCCCACCTCCACCTCCTCCGCCGCCCCATCCCATCAAGCCACAGAACACACACATTCACATGGACACACACACTTGCACAGACGCTTACATACGCGCCACTTCCCTCCCCGTCTCTCTGCAGCCCAGAGCAGCCAGCCACCAGGAATGGGGGAGTATTATGAGCATGGGCTAATTGGAAGATCACTCTAATGCATTAAGAGATAAAATAGTTTGGCTGCAGGCCTAGAGGCAGGATCAGAACAACATTGGAGGAAGCTATCTGGCCCTGTCACACATTTGCAGATTTCCATACTAACGCAGCGAGAGCAATTACCCCAAACACAGCTCTGTTGGCGCTACAACACACTCCCTGCCAGTACCACGGCCCCAGGAAATTAGAGGAGGTGTGTGTGTGTCTGTGAATAAGCTTCGGCAAGGGAGGAAATTGGCTTAGTGTTGTTTGATTGTGTATTTGTTTTCTGGGTAAAAGAGGCAGGAATTGGCTTTAGGATGAGTTTGGGTTTTACAGGGTGGTCTTGGGTGTGTTGTCGAGGGAGAGAGAGCAGAAAAGAGTGAGAGAGACACACATCCACCAAAACAAAGATATCAAGACAGTAGGTTAATCAACATGGCTAATAGGGGAACAGGCATCTGCGTGCTTACACCCCGTCTGTGTTGTTTTTCACATGCTAATCACTGTTTGTTATCACCGTCAGTGGGAGGTGTGCGTATTTGTGTGTGAGCGTGTTTGTGTTATCCTCCTCTGTGTTCTCTGCTTTGAGGTCCATCCTGTTAAAACTGAGTGTTGGGACTCCTTTTGTTACAATTTGCGTCTGTTTTTTTTTTTTTTTTTTAAAGTGAAACGCTTCAAACTGCATACGTTGAGGGACGTTTCTTTGTTAACTGGTATTACAACGTGGAGTACATAGAAGGAATTCTAAAAATTCATTCAACACCTCAATCGATACCGTGCGGCATAGAATCATAAAGGATGTTCGTGGTTCATTTCTGTCTTTGGGTATTTGTGGGATGCAATAATAAGGTAACTATGCGAATAGTTTGTGAGGCAGTTCACAACTCATTTGTAGCTGAACTGAAGTCAACTTTGCTTGTTTGGAGCGTCACTACGACATGATCCAAACCAGCAAATCGGTTTGGATCATCAGGTATCGCTCTACCTTTGTGGCACCTGTGGGCCTGACTAGCGGGTGTAACAGGTACGTGCTCGCCGCAGCTCAAAGTGTGCCTGGCGGTACTCGTTTGGATTGACTCTGTGCTGGCATCCCCCTGCGGGCAGAAACAAGGACTCCCCCGACTCTCTTCAACTAAATGGATAACAGGTCACGGCTGGAAAGAGAAGGTGCTTACGGTCAGAGCGATTTCATACCTTAACCGAGACGAGACAGTTTAGGCACCGAGGCACACAAACGCACACGGAGGTCTTCGTAGATCCTCGCTGTAGGGTGGGACAGACAGCAGCCCTTAGCGTCCTCAACCATTGTTGTCTATGATTTGCCGTTAAATCCAATTTATCGCTGTTATGGAAATGCATCTCTACCCTCCAGCACATACGGCGGGGTTTATGCCACATAACCCCCCCATTTAAGCATTCTTCATCCCCTTGTTGATTTGCTACGGTGGAACGGCTTAGGTTAATGTAACAGCAGCCTGGGGGTACAGTACAATACACTACTTGCATATTACTGTATGTACTGTAAGTATTTACTGGAGTTATTGATCATTGGTGGCATGTAGCAGTCACATACTACCTGACTAGATTTTTATTAATTTTTTTATAAAAAGTTAGCAAAAACAGTTCTGGGTATATACCTGGAATCTAACACTACAATTGTGTCCAAAAAATGTTTTGTAATTTACGAAAAAATAAAAATATTTTTCTGACTTTCATCTATGGAGCTATGGATTTTTTTTTGGTTTTATTCGCCCACGTATTGAGCTTTCTGCCTCAAGTCCAATAAAATGGAGGTGAATGAAACAGCATTACATTTTAAAGCTACTCTCTACTTAAATCTCTTCTCAGAATAAGTTTGATCCACAGACCTCACCGTGAACCATTTTCACTGGAGCTGCTTTCTACCAAATAAATAGTCCTTACGAAAAGAAAAAGATGTTTTCGTTAAACATTTTTCAATGCAGCTCAAAGGAAATTCCATTCACATCCATTGTCTTGGGGTGGGATCAAAAAGTGCCAGAGACGGATGTCTCAAAAGCAGGGCAAAGAAAACCAAAAGTGTTTGCATGGACTGACACCACTCAAGTTGTATTTCATAACGTGGGTAAACTGACCCTTTAAATGCAGATCATGAGTTGAATGTGACCCCTGCTCTCCGTTTACTTCTCATCTATGACGCCACTGTTTTAGTCTAAAAAGGCAGATAGGCCACAACTAATCTAATTTAAAAAATACAGGCAAAATACACACACCAACGGAGATACACACACTTGCGCTTGACATAAATCAGACACATGGACAGACGGTGTCATGTGGGACGGTGTATGTTTTTCCTCCACCCCCTGTGCAGTTTGCTAATTGCTCACAGGGTGATATGTAACAACTACAGCAACTCCCGTCGCAGTTTTCATTTCACCAGGGGTAAACAAAGGCTCGCTCTGTAGACATGGGGAGGAGCTGAGTGTGTGCTACATTAGTGTGTGTCAGTGTCGTCGGATGCCTACGTGTATGCGTGGCTGTGGGTATGTAGCCTAAATATGTGTGTGTGTCAGTGGATGCTGAGGTGTATGATGAGATGCATCATAAGACAATAAATATTCATTATCACGCGCAGACATAAGCCACAGGCACTTTGGTTGTTTCCCACTAAGCGAGGCGATTGGTTCCAGGTGTCAGTGAAAGGCAGCGAGGCCAAGATATGTGAGATAGCTGCTGCCTGAGCAGAGGATTTCAAAGTGTTAGGATACGCTGTTACACTTCTAACACTTCATCCGTCTGTCTCGTTCACACACACTCTCGCAAGGATATGTACACACACACAACCACACACACACACACACACACACACACAAATCAGATCAATACAGACTAGGACGATGACACTGAGATGCTCAATGTGAGGCCAAGAGCTTTTTCTCTCCGTCTGTCATTGCTCCAATCTCTCCTCTCTGCTCCTCTCCTCGCCTCCTATTACCTGTCTACTCCCTTCTCTTCCTCGCCTTTCCTTGGCTGGCCTCTGCAATCTTCTCTTCAAACAGTCCACCCTGGAGCATTGTCTCACCTCCACTTGTCTCCTCCACCGCTTCCTCCCTGTCCTCTCTTCCTCTGCTCTCCAGCCGTCCCCTCCCTCCTCATTGTCCCTGTGAAACAATTGGCAGATGTAACATTTAATTACGGCGGTATCTCCTCAGGCACTGTCGAGGCAGAGCGAACCTAACGGCACTCAGAGCAAAGGAGGAGTTGCATTACAATTTGCCATGAAGTGATTTATTCGCCGAACAAGGTGGGAAGGAGGAGGGGGGGTGAGAACCAAACAGGAAAGGTAATTTCTCGATACTCGCTGCAAAAAGGTCAAATGCTTTTTAATGACTGTGTTTTCTGATAATGCAGAATGGGGTACTGCGGCGGCTACAGTGGCAGCAGTGCTGGTGTGGGGGGTAGTGGGCCCGGCAATAATAATAAAGTTGCTGATTGGTATCACATTGCGACGTTTTAATGGAGTCTTGTGGCTGAGGACTTCATTTGCGGCAGTATTCGGCCCTCGCCTCGACACGACTGTCACCGCGTGTGATTTCTCTATTCCACACGGGGCCTGTCGTTGTTGTTTGCCATCAACGCAAGCCAATTTTAAAAGAGCAAATGAAGTGTGGCCCATTAAATGTCGCCATTCACACAGTCGTCGGGGGTTATTGAATGGTGATTAAAACAAGAGAAAGAAGATATGACCGTGAGCAAACTGAAAAAGCCACGTCGCTCTGATACCTGGCATGCGTGGAGGGCACGGAGGAGAGAGAACGGGGAAGTGAATAAAAAGAGAAGGGAACTGATAAGGACAGAAGGGGTGGAGTTAATTAATGAAGACGACAGCCGCACATTAGCCACAGTGAAGACATCCAGCCTATTACAATATTTAAACTCATTTATATTCCGAACCCCTTCGTCGAAAGGTCACATTTTTTTGTCAGTCTGGTCCTTTTTGCAGCATTCCTAAAGTACACATACATTCCTCTAATCCTCTCTTTTGTAATAACTTCTTATACCACTTCATTTTTTATTTGTTGTAAAAAGTTACTACTGCTGTTACCCATCAACTACACCAGTGTCTTCAGCAAGTGTAAAGAAATGTAAATGTTGCAGCCATCAGTGTCTTCATATTCAGTAGCTTTGCTTTTTTCTTTTTTTTATGAATACAGTTTAACCTTGAAGACAATTTTGAACCATTTTTGATACTTTACCTAGGCACAGTAATATTTACCAGTGTGCAGAAAAGGAGCGATCTTCAGATATGAGTGTAATGTATAAGTGCAATCTATATTTTGCATCATATCAGTGTCAATTAGAGCAAAATTATCCTTTAACTTCTCCAACAGGGTCGCACTGTATATGAGTTCATATCCATATTGTCATTGTGATGAGATTTGACAGTTTGAAATATAGTGCAGGTTAGCTGGTGCATTTGTGTTTGTGTGTGCGGCCAACAATACATTTTAAAAGATAGCTATTTTGAAATTGACTTCACAAGCAAAAAGTATAGTATGTGTGCACAGAGTGTATGGCCACTTAGAGTTACACAAACACTAATGCTATGTAAACACAAATGGAGCCTTTTAGAATTGATGTGGTTTTAATTATAGCTTTGCTTATATGCAGCAGCATGGACCATGTATTTGTACTGAATGTGGCTCCGAGTCCGCAGGAATTATCAGTCTATTGCTCAACAGCCCCACCCCCTCTCCCCATCATCCACACCCAAGTCCTGTTTTGAAAATTACATAATTCGCCTTATTAATGAGTTTGAATTGTACTCGACAATTAGAGATGGGTGGAAAATGTTAAGTTGGGTGTAGAGAGAAATGCTTCCAATTACACAGCGACACAGGGCCTTGTACCTTCCCAGCCTCCACCGCCGGTAATTAAATCCACAAGCTTCTTAACGAGGCAGCCATGAAATAAGAGTTGAAGGGTTAATGCGACTATCATTTCTCCCAGCAGAACAACTCCATGAGGCGTGCACACACAGAGACATTAGCATAAATATCATCTGCAACAACACAGAGCATCCTCATTCTTTGGCTCTACCTTTCACTGATCGTGTGTAGGAAAAATTGTAAAAAAAAAAAAAAAAAAATGTTTAAATGTAATAAAAAATTTAAAAAAACGGACAGTACTTGTTAAAACATATTTACCTGCAAAATCACATTAGGCTACAACATACAGCCCCCTAACAGTTAAAAACAAGATATTTGTCACCCTGAAACCGGGATAATTATTCGTCCCCACAGGCTTCAGCTGTCTGGTGCCTCTGTTACCTTCTACACTGGAGCACAAGAGGAAGCTTTCCTGGTTTCCTCCCCTCTCGTTTGATTCTGTTGTTATTGTTCCCCAGCTTTCCCCTCCCGTCTAAGAACATGCTACAGCCTAACTCTGACAATTTCTGGGCGAAATGACGCCACTGAGGAACAATACCAGCCAGGGAGTCTGTTGAGATGATTAGGGAGCTGCTGCTGCCCCTCTGTGTCTGCAGCGGAGAGAATAGACCGCCGGTGCAAGGCCAGCCTTTCATTTCAACATTTGGTTAAAAAATAAGAACACGTTGACAAAGTGCTTATGAACATACATATGAAAGGACTGTAAAAATAGCTTGTAGCAGGAGACCTTATGTATCACCTTGCATTTTGACAAGCTCTAACACATTTATTTATTTCGCGTTATTTAAGATATTAGCGACTGGTTCTGCTTGTTGTTCAGATTAAAGTCACGCCGTGATTTGGACTCCGAGGCTGTGGCTTTCTCGCATATTGTTCTTGTATTATTATTTCATTCCTCGGCCCCATGACATCTGAGGAAGCACGGTCTTGGCTATTTGATAATTTTGTTAACTTTTCACCTCCGTTCAATATCCTGTCACGGCGGCTGAAGGCTGTGCTTACCTTGTGCCATTATCAGCAGCAGCCCGTGACTTATTGTAATGGTTCCCTTCAATCACGGGAGGATGTATTTGAATTCATAATAGCGGCAGAATCTGCGTCTAATCTGCAGCTCGAGCAGGAGAGCGCGCTCAGAGCCGCAGTGTGCGGTCACCCGCACTAATGGAGGGAGCATCTCACTGAGAAGGCACTGACAGCAGCACTTCACCGCGCGCGTGTGCGTGCGTGCGTGTACGCGTGCGTGCGTGTGTGTGTGTGTGTGTGTAAAAACACCAATCTTAATGCGTCAGTTATTTTAAAAATCATATTGTTTTCTTGAAAGTTAAATTATTCAGATAATAGGTTCTGATCATGTTTCTTTTAGGAATGGTGTTTCTAATTTGTCACACATGAAGTAGATAGGCTATTTATTTTTTAATTATTAAAAATTGGCAAATTGGAATAAATCATATTTAATGAAAACAACATAGTTAAGATACAATATGTAGTAATCGCTATTTTGCAGCGCGTGCCGGTGTACGCGCGCACAATGCATATTTCACATAAGGAACCACAGGCAATTTTTTTCCTCACATCTATCTGGCGCGTTTTAAACTTACACATTTTCACTCCATCATATACGGTATGTGCTGGCACCTAAAGATAGTTGCATAATCCGCTGACACAATGACTTTCCCATTATTATGTTTGGCCCCTAATCCTCCGCTTCAGGAGAGGTCAAATCTCCCAAATTCTACGGTCGCGGCCTTTTACGCTGCGCCGGCAATTATTGATACCTTATTCCAATAGACGATGGGTTTCATTTGTATTTCATTCATCGCTGAACGACCTGAAAATTTGTCAAAGAGCTGACATTGTTGAAAACCAACGATGTGGGGAAACCTCATCATTGCGCCTGCCCTTCAGCTTCTCTCGTCTAATAATTAAAACACTTTTAAAATATCAATGTCCCGCGAGAAATGAGTACACTTCTCCTCAAAAATGGGCCACGGACATAAAAGATATATGAGGTTGTTCACGCTTTTATAATTCAGTGAAAGAAATAGAGTCTCTTCGTGGTAATGTGATTTAAGGTATTGGTGCTTTTTAATTTCTCTGCGCCTGAATATATCCTCGCTATTCGACCTGCATTGAACATTTCCTTCAGTGTCTGACTCTGGCACAGCCACAGTGTTACCGATGTCATGTGAAACTGTTATTTTACAAATAGCCTGCTGGTTTCATATCTTTGTGTTTTATTGCGAAAAGCCCGTGGTAAGGTATCCCCCAGCTCCACACACACACACACACACACACACACACACCTTATTACACTGTATGGTTTCATTACCTTTGTTTGTTTTGTCGACCTGTAAACAGTGAAGCTGATCTGGTATCTGTAGCTTGCAGCCTTGCCTCAGCCAGACACAAACACATTCCTTTTAATGAGGCTACAGAATTGCCTGCACAGCCCTCCACTCCAGACCATTAATATTGTATTGTTGATATCATGAACTCCTAGGTTACAGCGAGCATGCATTTTTCATTGCGATAATCCTTAATTATTTTTATGCACCCTTAATCTTTCATATAGTTTCAGTGTTTTGCTTAAATATTTAATGGCATGATGATGCGGCTTGTCTTTCAGGACTCGGCTTTCTCAGTTGAGGGGAGAGATGGAATGGAGAAGAGGTGGTGCAGGGAAGGGAGAGAGGGAGAGAGAGAGGGAGAGAGAGAGGAAGAGAGAGAGAGAGGGAGAGAGAGAGAGAGAGGGAGAGAGAGAGAGAGAGAGATGAGAAAACGGATTTTAACGCCTCTCCCAATATAAGCCTCCTCGGCACTGTCTGGTTGAGTGACTAGGCCTCCAGTGGAGACGCTGTTTTAATTCACATCAACACTGACCTCATTCAAAATAATCCTCTCTCCTTTAATCGCTTTTATTCTGGATCTGCAACTCATTTCTTCATATTTAACTGCAAGCGAAAATAGATGACACACAAAAAGGGAAATAACTTTAAACAACTTGACTATGTTAATTTTCAAGTTCTTATAAATTATACCAAATAATAATATAAATGATTATTATTGTTGTTATTATTATTATTATTATTATTATTATTGTTATTATTATTATTATTATTATTATAAATCAATAAATAACCAAAGCAGTAGCTTTAAATATTTAAATAGACAGATGTGTCTCCATCTATAAGCCAGGAGGTACAGCCTATTTCATTATAATTGCCTTCCTAGTAAATTCAAATTTTATTTATATTAATTATGAAATGAGGTAGCAAATAATTAGAAAATACATGATTCTTCTACTTTTAAAATATCCAAATACGTTTTCCTCTCTTTTCATGTACAAAGCTCCTACTATTCAGCATAAAATCAAGGATAAAAACACTCTCATAGAAAATGCAAAAGGCGCAATACATTCCATATACTTGTTAAGAAATATATTATAATATACACAAAAGGGTTGCTAAGTCCGTTAGTTGGGCACGTTTTCTTAAATCTTAAGTTTCTTATGTCACTTCAGCTGCATACATTTTCCTTTCCCTGAGGTTCAGACCAATGAAAACATCACATTTACATTTATTAAACCACAACCTGTCAACCCATTTACTATGTAAATAATCCTTTATTTTGAGTTGTTTTTTTGTTTTGTTTTATTATTATTTGTTTTAATATTCAGACATCATACATTGGGGCACAACACGCTTACTTGACAGTTAAGTGAGCTCGCCAACAGTCAGCAGTGGAGGCCCAGCGGTCAGAGAAGTGGAGTTCTGACTCCTTTAAACCCCCGGACTGGCTGCAAAAATAGGTTTGAAAAAAGAGAGTGAACAATAAACATCGACCCCCCCTCCCTCGCTGATTAAGTTCTGCTGAGTAAGGAAGTTGGCCCACTATGGAACAGAAAGTCCACTAAATGATGGCAGGCGGCTGCTGGACTCAGTAGATTATGTCTGACATAAAACAGAAACACATTTATGTCAAAGAAAGTTGAAGCAAGATAACTCTGTCATCATTTGCTTTGAGTCAAAGGTTATTTCTTTATGGCTATATCATTGTGCCATTGGCTTAACACTCCTGCAGCTGACTGGCAGATGGGCAGAGTTGTTGCTGGTATGTGTTTATCTCCACACCTAGCACGGAGGGAGTGAAGTTTAATTCAAGCATCACGCTCAGGAATCCATTAATCCAATCTAGTGATATGATAGGAACTGAGATGGGATAAATCTCCACCAATACCATTAGTGACTGTAATAATACCTATAGTTTTGTGGCCACATGTGCGTATGCGTCGTTATATATAGTGTAGTTATAAGTAATCTGGTTATAGATCTATGCCATGATGATTGATAGGCTATGAGGATGAAGCTGAAATAGACAATAGATTATAGGATAGGGCAGAAGCTGTTTCCTTATGATTAGAGCTCCTCTGCTCAGACAGACAATACAACATACAAAACATTATTTACATCGTCCTAGATCATTCATGGTCTATATTTAAAGTCAGGCTCAAAAACTTAGCAGAAGCTTCTTAGGCAAATACATTTTATTTGATGGAAACGTAATACAAAATGCAATGCAGTTAGTTGGTTTACTTTGATTACAAATTGTTTTTTTTGCAATTATGATTGTGATGTCTGTAATAATAAGTCCAATGTCATCAAAAGAGTAAAAAAAAAAAAAAAAAACGGATGAGGTTGTAATGAAAAACAATACAAGTTCTAGAAAAAAATAGGGTTTAAATAGTAGTAATAGTAATGGACATCAGTTCCCGGGGCAGCTACGTTTTTCGACCAAAGGGAAAATTGAAGTCCAGGTAAGTAGTCAGTGAATGCATATACACCCCCCCCCCCCAGCCCTTCCTCTCCACACCTGTCTTATTGTACTGAGGATACCCTCTTATCCCTTCTTCCTGATTCACTTATGCTCTGCTTTCACTGCACTTAACTCTCATGGTGATCTTTAAGACCACCCAGATTCTCACTGTATTGTCCTCTGCAGGTCATGTTTGGCTGAAGACGTCCACTACTAGTGTACTGTCGATTACTGGCATGCTAGTAAAATGATAAATGGAGGACACATAACGTGAAATTGCTGTTTTTGATTAAACTAGTTGGCTTTTGTTTAAATAATGGAGGCTCTTTTTTTTTTTATAAATTTTGCATTTTGGAATTGAAACTTGTCTTTGTATGTTATAATGTGGAATAATGAGGCATTAACATAGCTTATTTTTATTATTATTATTATGTGGGCTACTCTACTATTTCATTTTCACAGGGAATTTAATCAGGGTCTTATGAGCGTTGTAGAGGAACTGCTCAGCCAATATAATTGCCTCATCTGGAATACCCTCCTGATAACAAAGTCTGCATAGACCCTATGGAGCTGTTTAACAAGGCTGTAACAGCATCAGGAAGTAGGACATTCATCCAGGGATCCAGGACCCGTGATCTCCAAGTAGCATCCCCCAACCATGAAGAGCTCTTCCAGGATCTCCACTGTGCATTTCCGCACGCAGAGTAGAGCCTTGGAGGATTGTGGATGGGCTGCTTGTCAATGGTGTACAATATGTCAAGGCAGGAGTATAAGAGGAAGCCGGGGGCACCATCTCAGGGAAAGAATGGTAAATAAAATGCTCTCATAGGACGCAAGAAGGGGAGGAGCAGAAAAGCATAAGGATGAGTGGAAGAAAAGGAGGAGGAGAGTGTCTTCAGTGCTAATTAGCCACCTAGCACAGGCCCTTCCTTGAAGAATACCATGATGGTGAGGACTAAGACACTCACGTACACACACACACACACACACACACACTAAAGCACTGGGTTGTGTTGTGGGGAGTATAGCATCCTCTGAGTGTTAGGTAATTGGAGCGTTGTACCTCTAGAGAAAACTGCTGATTTCATAGGAAGTGCTAACAGGACCTTTGTGTGCCATGTTTCCCTTTTCCAGGGAGCCAGCGGGGCCAGACTGAGAGAGAGCTATGGGCCTATAGTGGGAACAGACCCAGCCATACCTGAGTAGGGCCAGCCACAGCGGTAATGAACCTCTTCACATGGCCGTTCACCCAAAAGGAAAAGAGGTGGATAAAGAAAGGAGGATTGAGAAAGAGGAGGGGGTGCAGCCTAATTTCACAGCCGGAGAATAGCAGGTGGGACAAAAGGTCTAGCTTGAGGAGCAGAGGTGGGGGTGGGGGGGGGGGCTTTATTAGTGGTATTCTCCTGCCCCATTTACACCATCTCTTTCCTCGGCAATGGAGCACTTATCACAAGTGTACCCAACCAGCTCACCAATAGAAACAAGCAAACGCTATCCGTCAATGTTTACCATTAAGGATCTGTCATTTGCAGATCCACCATATGTGGCAGATTAATGGGACGCAGGCCTCTCTCCCCTTCTTTCTCTCTCTCCAGTGTACACCCAACACACCGTGTGGCCAAACTCAATGTTATTCTGGGAAACAGAGACTGAAAACAAGCCACAGAGAATAGAAACAAGTGATAGAGAGACGAGCAAAAATGAGCGCGTCAGCTGGAAGTTAACGCAGGCACATGTTGGTCAGACGTTTCATGAAAGAGGTAGTTATGAACATTTTCACTAAACTGGATTACTGTGCTCGGCATTTGTGCTTCTTGGCAAACTAGAAACTTAGAAGCAAAACTTGGTGAATTCTAAATGAAGTAAAGAATGTGTAATAAATATGTTTTACTCAAATCAGATGTTATTAAAAAATTTTTAAAAAAGTGAGTCAGCGCGGACCGGAAGGCTTTTGGTAATATTCTCCATGATTTCATAATTATTATATCACAAGTGCAACTGTGCAAACAAAGTATTTTGACACAGGCTTCATTAGGTTCGCGTTAACATGGTTGACAAGTTTTTCCAATTACATTTTGTTAAAACGTCTAATCACTGCTTGGATTTTGTTCGCAAGTTTTTTCTGAAAGTGTTGTAATTTAATGCAAAGCACTTGACTTTGACACCGGAGACGGATGGTTTCCTGTATTAAAGCAAGACTATGATTGTCACCTTATCTTAAACCTGCCTAAACATAAAAAATAAAAGGTTGAATCATGCTTTAGTTGCTATGAAAGGATATTGTATTTCAAGAGTGGATATTGCAGGAACTATAATAGTATATAGAAATAGTATATTATAGAAATAGCACATAGACGGTACGTACAATGTGATAGGGTCGCGGTTAAGGATCCAGTAAGTTAAGAATATCATAAGACGCTGGACAAAAATTAAATTACAAAAACTATTATTCTAACCCTAAAGAGGTCCTGAGATTATCTAAATAGATATAACAGATCGACATAACTGCTGCACCTTTTTGATTAATGTCCATCTCAACAATATAGGTCCTTAGCGAGAATGAATCACCCTCGATAACAATTAATTTACAAAAATATATAAACACTTAATACACAAGTGGGATAGGAGAGACCTGAGCTACAGCAGTCCTGAAAAGGAACTCCCACTTGTATCCGAATAAAGAAGCCTGAGTGGGAACGGAAAAAACACGAGTGTGTGAATTTATTTTAATTTTGTTCATTTAGCCAAAACTTAAGAGGAAGTACACAAACTGAATATAAGAAACTGCCATTCAACACACACTTTCACTCAGCGGTTGTGCTTCAAATTTTTAAAAAATGTAAGTGAAGTAAAAAATTTTGAATAAAACATTGTTAAATAATTAAACAACCCAGCAACCCAACTACACGACTTCGTCATGTGAATTTCTATGTGACACTTTTACCATGTTTTTCTTCAGATTCCTCATATCCCTTGAATGTGATATCTTTTGTTGAGCATGCAATATACTATATATATATATATATATATATATATATATATATGTCTTACTGTCACCATTTCTGATTATGTGTGGTCTGCACCCCAACTTCCTGCAACCTCACACACACACACACACTGTAGTTAAAGCAAAGCAGTCAAGCTGTCGTTGAGACACTGACTTCTTTTCTACAAAATGCACACTGGACATCTTTGTCATCGGCTTGGGCTGAATGGTGACCCTCTGCCAAAGAAGAGGAAAGGGAAGAGAGGGGAGACATGGCGAGGGTGACACTCAGGTGGTCCTGACTCCATCTTTCTTTCTCCCACTCTTTCTCCTTCTCTGTTGGACAAACATCTCCACACTGTGGTCCGTCTGTCTGTGTGGCTCTCTTCACCCTTGAGGCCATTTCTGCCCATTCAACAGGGTCCTATAAGTAAGTGAGTGAACAAGGGGGGGTGGAGGAGGGGACGGAAGGAGGGAAGGGCAGACAAATAATTTGGGTTCTCCCCTTTTTGTTGTGCTCTTCCTTCGAGCAACACAAGAGAACACAAAACAACACAAAAGAGAAAGTTCTGTTCCTTTTCCTGACCCCCTTCCTCTCCCTTGCAACCCCCCAAAACACACGCACGCACACACACACACACACACACACACACACACACACACACACACACACACACACACACACACACACACACACACACACACACACATACAGAAGAGGTCCTTTCTTAACTAAAACTTCTCTAACCCATGTCACAAAGGCCCCCTGCTCCTTGCCCTGTGCCTGAGGAACCACAAGGCCTGGCTTTGCGAGTGTTTAAGAGGCGAAACCTCCCTACAAATTAGTCCATATCGAGCGATGAAGATATAGACCAAGAGACAAGGGATGGGGTGACAGAGAAAGGGAGAAAGAGAGCGAAGTGGGCCAGGAGGGGTGCACAAGTGGGACAGGAGAGGCCAATCTGCCCCAGAAGTTATCACTCATTTCCAAACAAGAGAGAGAGAGAGTGGGGGAGAGAGATACTGAAGGGGAGGAAGGAGGGCCAGAGGGAGGTAATGAGTAGGAGAGGCCAGACTTCCCAGAAGTTATCCCTCATTTCCGTTGTGCTTTTGTGCCACGACGGCCTCCCTTGGAGGGGCTCTGATGGCTATTGTTGGTGCCAGACTGGCTAGGAGGAGAGGAGAGGTGAGGAGAGGAGAGGAGACGAGAGGAGAGGAGACGAGAGGAGAGGAGACGAGACGAGAGGACACGAGACAAGAGGACATGAGAGGAGACGAGAGGAGACGAGAGGAGACGAGAGGAGACGAGAGGAGAGGAGACGAGAGGAGACGAGAGGAGACGAGAGGAGACGAGAGGAGACGAGAGGAGAGGAGACGAGAGGAGACGAGAGGAGACGAGAGTGAAATGTACGAATCAAGAAACTGAAGGGTCAAAAGAGCCAGCAAACCCTGAGGAAGTGGAAAATACCTTTTTCTTTGTCTTGAAGCGAGAGAGTACATACGTACGACTGATTCTACCTTTTAAACAAGGCAAACTACTATTATTGCAATGTAAAATGTAAAAGCCATGGTATTCACAATATGGCTTTACTTAAGTAATAACAATAAAAAAGAAAAACAATCCTATTTTCAGAGTAACTGTGTCTTCTTCAGTGCACTTTACCATTGACACATCGAAAGGTTTCTAATGTCTATGTTGTTTTTTCTTGTCTATGCAGTGTCAATTAAATACATTTTTAGCTGGTGTGTTCTGGTGGCCTGGCAGACTATTGACTTCACTTATTCAGTTCGTTATGTTTTTCATACACAACTATCCCTCTCTTTCATGCCATTCTGCACTGCAACCAATCTCATAAGGTAATAAAATGGTTCAAAAGATGGCGATGTTTAAAACCAATCCAAGCATGAACACACTCTGTAGCTGGCATTGCATCCTCTGATGCAATTAAATCAGTATGTCTGGCATGATTGCTAAAGGTACCATCTATATTTCATACCACATGCAGTCCAAAAGCATTCAGGCACTTCCAACAACTCTATTTAATCGGCTACAAACGTGCATTGTTCTTGAGACCAGGAGGATGTGTGCATCTTAGTGTGCTATGTGTCATGTACAGTAGGGTGCAGTGGGAATGGCGATATATACCGAAATGTCATAGCAATCAACTGTCGATCGAAGGGGTAATTTGACAGCTGATTTGGCTTGCTGGATGGTGGGATACATACTGCAAGGGATGGGGATGTGTGACGTGATAGAGAGATGCTCGGTAAATGTAGGCTCAGTAGGAAAAAAGCTCCAGAGAGAAACTGGGAGGCAGACAAAGATCTACTGCAGATTCAGTGCAATGGCCAGCCGCATACAGACAGACTGCGTTACTTACAGTCAAGTAAATATTAGGACACATCCACAAACAGAGGGATAGATACAGGCTGTATTACTTATAGAGTTTCTTCCAGGCTGAGAGCAAGACAGCCAAAAGGCCAAACTGCCGTGCAGTGCAGACAGACGGGCAGGTCCGTGTCACAGAGAGCTGATGGACAGGTTTGACTGACAGGAAGACAGACAGGTCTGTGGCAGCCCAGTCAGTCCCATTATGGCGCAGGGGTGTTCCCTCTACAGTGGAAGCTGTCACTCCTCTATCGCTCCAATGACAAGCCACTCTAGCCGGGGACGCGCCGCAACGGGCTGAGAAAGCATGTCATCTTTTTCTTTTCTTCCCCCTCTCGGCGATGTCTCGCTCGATAAAGGAGCAGCCTCGAGAACAATAGGAACGACGGACTAGAAAAGGACAGAGAAAGACAGAGAGATGGGGGAGAGGGCGAGAGGGAGAGAGCGAGACGGGGCGTTTTGACATCTGAATTACATTTCTATCGCCTCAGACACGAGAGAAGAATGGAGGAAAGAAAGAAAGAAGGAAGGAGGGAGGGAGAGAGGCGGGACGGCAAACCATCACTTAGATGTTTATTTTAACTTCACTGTATTTGGCTGCCACCTAAAAAACTCAAGCCTCTGTGCATGTGACATGTGCTCTTTGAATATGGCTGCAGAGAAGGAGCGAACAGAAAAGTGATATTCGTGTTATTTGACAAGTGCAACAAATGTAGGGGAATTTGGTTTGGAAGCAGCTATTCAAGAAACACCAACTTTAAGAGTTTCACACACTGCGGTTTGTAAATACCACACATGAGGCATGACAAAGGGACAATCTGACAAATATGACAGCAGACTCTAAAGGCTGCCGCTCAAAGACGACTGAGACGAGATAGCTGACACTACCTGTCCGCGTACTGCAAGATTCTTCTTTTTAGTTTTGCCTCAGGCCACTTTTTGTACCACAGAAATATTACTCCTTCATATCAAGTGCTACATTAATGTCAATTGTGGTTCATGTGGTGCAAGAGAACAACAAAAGCCAAGGGGGTAAAGAATGAGCCTCCATCTATTCACTAATTTGGAAGACATTTTCACCCCCTCCTCCATCTTATTATCCCATTCAAAGCTCTGCTCTCATACTTTAACTTGTCACATATCTATACTTGTGTGTGCAGCAGAGAGTGTGCATGTGCATATGTAAGTGTGTGTGACACCCAGCCCTCTATAACCTCATTAGAATCTTTCAGGTCCTGCTGTGCGCCCATCCACACACACTCACAGTGCTTTGATTTCTCAAAGTCTAAAGATGTCAATCACCTGCCTCCCCTAGTCAGAGCAGGGGAATTCATACACACAGGCACACATGCACGCCTGCGCACGCCCCGAGCACGCACGCACACACGCATAAACTATCCATCAACGTCCTCCTCCCACTCCCCTCCATCTCTCTCCTGCTCTCCCTCGTCACTCCCCCTCAGCCATTCCACTATTTGAGAGTAATTTCATGTGCCAGCGTGGTGCATAATACACTTTTAATGGACAACTAATTCTCTGCCATTACTTCGTCAACATGATTACGGGATCTGCCGCTCGCAATCCTGAGGAGTTGGGCCCAGGCTTTTTAAATATACACAAGACATTAATGTCTCTCTATTCAGCTTTACATCAGGGGATGTCAGCCATTTACATAATGCTGCCATTGAGGTCTGTGACAGCCTCTCTCTCTCTCTCTCTCTCTCTCTCTCTCTCTCTCTCTCTCTCTCTCTCTCTCTCTCTCTCTCTCTCTCTCTCTCTCTCTCCCTCCCTCACTCTCTCTCCTGCCCCGGCTCTATTTTTTGACATGATTTCTTTCCACAAAGGGCCTCAGAGCACTGCCTTTTCCCTTCTGCCTCTCTCTCTCTCTCTCTTCTATTCTATGAATGCTTGCACTTTCCACGAATGTCATGGAATAGAGGATAGATAGATGGAGAGAGAGAGAGAGGGAGAGAGGGGAGTAGGGATTAGGCAAGGTTGGTTTTTCTAAAGGGGTGTGAATGGGGAAAGTTGCCTTTCCATCACCTGTACAAAGACGGGATATCAGAGGATAAAAAGGGATGAGTGTATAATTTGACCACTTAAGCGGCTAGTTCATTAGGCCTGTCAGGATAGCACCTCTCTGCCTGTCGGGAGGCATGGCAGATATGCAAATCTGTTCCCCATGGAAGACTCTGTTCTGCTCTTGCGTTCAGTTTTTTTAGGAGGAAAACATAGTATAGACTGCAAAACACAGGAGGTGCATTAGAACAAGTAAATCAGAGCTTTAAACCTTTGCGGTGCCGATATGTTTTATTGTCAAGGCTCTATTAAAAAAGGATTAATAGGATTTGATGTGACACGAGTCGTTATTAGGATGCAACAAAAAGGTCGAAAATCTGAATATTTGGTGATGTAAATGAAAGCAGAGTGGTGAGCAGCGTTTACTGGAATCATTGCAGTTTTGTTTTTTTTTTGTATTTAATAAAGCAGGTTAATTGAGAAAGAAATTCTCATTTACACTATTGCAAGCAAAATGTCTCTTTACATTTTCTTATTTAATTTTATTGTTGCGTTGTTATGTGTTTTCTGTTGTTGTTGTTGTTTGTTTGTGCTCTGCTGCAAGTCAAATTTCACTAAAGAAGAACTGAACTGATCGGAACTGTCTACAGATTTTTAGAAGAAAAGCTGCTTAACTAGATAAAATTAAACCAAAATATGGTTCACAAAAAGCTATAGAGGGGTACTAATAACACGTGCATACACAAACACAGAGGCCTGGTGACATAGGAAACATATTTTGTCTGTGTCTGAAGTCCGACACTGAACATAATAAAAGGCTCCATCCGGTTTTGGTAGGTGTGGGTACCTCCATACGCAGCCTCGCGTGCAGTGTTTGTACAGTGGGGTCTCCGGCTAAATCAAAGCCACCGAGGTTGTTATTGTCCTCACAGGGACATTTCCTATTGAGCTCCGTTTGATGTATGAGAGCAGGCCACTATTGGGCACGAGGGCCAAATACAGGAAGTTGTCTTTCATGTTGTCGGACGCCATTTTGTCAGGTCACGGCTGGTTTATGAGTCTCTCAGGAGCAAGGGGAGATTTGCGGGAGGTTTATTATTGCAGCGTTTGGCGGAAAACTAAAATATAACTTCAGATGTACATACTTAGAATTTATTTATTTTGGAATAATTCCCAGCTACATGCCTATATTGACTGAAGTATCATGTAACTTGTTTTCCAGCCTATACAATGCATACTTGACATGAACAAGCCAGCTCTTTGACCGAAAGTGATAAAACCATATGAGAATGCTGGAGCTTGCACTGTAGTCTCAGCAGTAATTGCCTCTAATGGAAAGACATGTAATAGCAAGAGAGTAGGAAGGCCATATACCAGCTTAAGAGAGAGTACTTTTTTTTCTAAAATGGATGAAAAAGCCTCAGCAAAAAACTGTGTGCGTGTGTGTGTGTGTGTGTGTGTGTGTGTGTGTGCGCATCTGTGGTAGTAATGGTCTGGTCTGTAATTTGCCACCACTGCCACCATTAAAGGCAGTGCTGTACTCGCACCAGCTGCACATACACATGTACATACACACACACACACACATACACACACACACACACACACACACACACATCTCTAGTTAGCCCCCTTTAGAGTAGAGAAAATAAAAGTACAATAGCGAAACAAGATTATGAGTTTGCAGCAACGCTTGCGGCTCTGAGACTTTAGTTAGCGGTGCTTTTAGCGCAATGCTAAAGTTATTAGCAACATGTTGACGATGACAATGCTGACATGCTGATGCGGTAAGGTTCACCAGGGTCACCATCTTAGGTTAGCTTGTTAGCATGCTTATATGTGCATATTAGCACTAAACACAAAGTACTCGTGAGGAATATATTTGCAGGTATTTGGTCATAAACCAAGCAAACACATTTTTGTTGCGTTTTGATCGTTTTGACTTTCATCTTGTGATAAAATGAAAGCTTTCAGCACATTTATTTCAATTCGTCGGGAAACATGAAGGTTTGTACCAAATTTCATGGCAATCCATCCAAAAGTTAGTCAAGATATTTTACTCCAAAAATGTCAACCTGCTGGTGGCACTAGATAAGAAGTGATGTGACCAGAGTCAGAGGGATTCAATCTGCGCAGCACACATGTCTGTACCAAATGATGTGGCAGTTCATCCCGTAGATGTGGAGATATTTCAATAGATAGTATATGAAAACTTCTAGTGGCACTAGAAGAAAGGTCAGTGAATCACCAAGTCATTAGGATTCATCCTCTGGGGACCTTCACTGTCTGTGCAATACTAAACATTAGCACCCATCATTGCCATCCCTAGAACCCCACTGCTGGTGTGGCTAAAAATAAATCCAAAAAGTCAAATTGACAATTATTTTTTATTTATTATATCATGATAGTCTGTGCTTCCAAGCTGTAATAAAGACCGACCAATTAATGTGTTCATTTCAGTAATCAGCTCATATAAATAAGTCATTCAGATCCATTAGGAAAAGTGTCGATTAAAGGCCTTCTGTCAGTGACTCTTTGCCCCCCTGCTGTAAAAGTAAAGCTTCTGCACAATCATAATAGCTTCACTCACAAAAAAGCGACAATTATAGAACTTTTCAGTGGCACCCATGATGTGAAAAACTAATTGGTGAAATTCAGATATAAACATTCCCTCTCTCAAAATGAATTTTATAATATGATTGCTCATGTAATATTGTTTTGGCTTCCAATGCTCTGCGTTCGCATCTCACAGTCTGAGACAGTGACAGGTAAAAACACATGCTATATATGATAACAGACATTTCAATGAATAGCTGAACAGTGCCATTAGAGAGGGGAGGGATGTGGAGCTATGCAGATCACAGAGCAATAGAAAGATGATATTGCTATTACCAGGTGTTGACACATGAGATTGCATTTACATTTTCATCCAATGGAAACCTAAACACAGACTGTTGTTTGTGAAACTTAGCCACAAGTTGTGAATACCAAAACAGTAATCATTATGTAGAATAACTTTTAGAAATAGCATTGTAAAACATAGAAAAAATCTAACATCTTGCCCCTTCTTCACACCCATCTCATCTCTCTTTGTCTCTCTTTTCTCCTTCACTTCCTCCCGCTTTTCAACCAACCTACTCTCACTCTCTAGTGCTTGAATAGGTTGTCGGCGAGAGACTTCTCTGTGTTTGTGTTTCGTGTTGTCAATGGCAATGGCGTTATCAATTAGTGCAGCAGTGGGAGCCCAATTAACAGCATCAAACAGCTAATTAATAGAGCTGTGTGAGTTAGTAGCGCACAACAGCACACTGCATGACTCTAAGCTAGCACAGCCACGTTGTAGCATGAATACGCTGCAGGGGAGACAGGGCTATACAGTAGCATATACTCATTATCTGTATATAGATACATGCACACACATACATGCACACACATGCATGCATGCATGCATGCACACACATATTTACAAAGGCAAAAGCCTTTTCACGTACAATCAAAGTAAACACCAAACTACAATAGAACACATATATGCAGTATAGTATGCCATAAAAAAAAGTCATAGTATAGTATGTCAGAAAAAAGTCATCGTATAGTATGTCAGAAAAAAAGTCATTGCATAATATGTCATTAAAAAGTCATATAAAAAATCATACTGTACTATACTGTAGTATGTCATAAAAAAGTCACGGTATAGTATGTCATAATAAAGTCAC
>CALSCE010009347.1:5671179-5695566 GCA_943593645.1 Bovichtus variegatus
TTAGGGCCCTGTTTATTAAATTACACAATCTGTTCACTCTTTACTACATTTTGAGTAAGAATTATGAAAAAAAAAAAAAAAAGTGCTGGCTTAATTAATTTGGATTAAAATAAACATATAACAAATTACTGATAAAATAAGTAGATTCATGACACGTTTTAACACATTTTACTACAACATGTAAAACTTTTATTCAAACACAACCTAATAAAAGACTTAGGAAGTGACAGTGAGAGTTCATTTAGTGTAACATTAAGCGGGCTTTTGCTTATAAATTGGAGCCACTTTAACAGCTAGAATTCTCAGTATTAAAAAAAAAATAACATATACGCTTTTCAGTTCCAGCTTTTTCTTCAAAATTGATACACCTGCTTTTGGTCTTTGATTGTTTTAAGCCACAGAGAAAGAAAATCCATAGTGTGGGTTCTGATATGCATTTTTTCTTGTGTTCTGGTCCACCCACTGAAAGTAAATATAGCTGAAGAAAGCTAATCTGAAGTGCAAATGAGTAGCAGCTGCTCATTTGGATGTGTGTGTGCGTGTGTGTGTGTGTGCACAGTGGTAGTGTATGTTTCAGTGTGATATCATCATGTGGTGTGTGTGTTTGTGTGTAATGTCTGGCCAATATGCTGTCTGCGTGATGTCTGGTCTGTGCGGGATTGTGATATAGCTTGTTTCCTAGCTGTGCACAGGGTGTGTGTGTGTGTGTGTGTGTGTGTGTGTGTGTGTGGAATGGTCAGTCAGGCACATACAAGCACACGCACACAAAAAAACCACACAGGGGTTGTTCAGAGTGTTCATCAGAAGATAAGCAGAGGAGACTTAATCACCTTCAGATGTGAGGGGGGCACTTCAACTTGTCCTCATATCCACACGCAACACCTGACCCCACTGTGTGTGTGTGTGTGTGTGTGTGTGTGCATGTTAGACAGTGTGTGTGTGTCACGGAGATGGAAGTGTGCATTTCAAGACTGAGCTGAATGGTCCGATAGTCCCCTCGCACGGCATGCCGAAGAAAAGAAAGAAGAACCAGCATAATTTCAAGGTGTTTTTGTATTTTCTTTTTTTTATATCCTACATCAATTTCAGTCTGAATTTCACTGTTCAAGCAACTCTCATTACTAAAATAGGTCTGAGTGGCAATCTTCCCAAGCGTTTGAGGTGCTGAACCATTAATATTATTCAATGACTGTATACTGTGGCCTTGAGGCCCTATCAATTCTCTCCGCAGCTTTTTCAAAGTTGCATTTCTTTTAAATTTAAGGCAGTGGCAGCATCCACTTTAATCTGACTCAAGCTTCTTCTTTCTTTCTGTCCCTCTAACCTTCTTTCTTTTTCTCTTTTCCCGCTTTCTTGCGTTTCTTTTTCACGTCAATTTTATTATTTTTTCGAAAATAACTCCATCTCTCCTTGTGCTCCCACTCCACCTGAGGCCAAAACCACCTTCTATAAGATTTTTCATCAATTGAATGTACTTAACAAGTGTTCACCCATTCATGCTTGTTCAAAAATCATCTGTGTTTTTCCATTCAGAAGGATTCTCTCTGTATACTTTCCCCTGATCTGACCTGTTCATAAAGCAACTGTCTGTGCATTTGCTTCACAGTTTTAAACTACAAGGGAAAATTAAACATAAGATTAAACTTTATTTTGTCTTGAGGGTTACATACTCGATTTAGAAATAAAACTGAGCAAAAAATGTGTTTATAGGCTGCTTATTAGATTCGACAAATATATGTTGTAAGAAATGTGGTTATAGGCTGGATTAAATTCCCTGGCAACATTTTTTCCAGTCCAGGAAATGTGACGTTCTTGTACTGCACACAATTTTACAGTACACAGAGGAAGTCTGGGCTGGATAAGTGAGAGAACAAAGCACAGAAGTTTGATGACGGATATCAGTATTTGAGTACTGCACCCCGCGTGGTCTTAGGTTTAAGGCTACTAAAAGACTTGTTTAGGGTTAGGAAAAGATGCTTTGCTTAAATACTGAACGAGTAAATGTGTCTCGTCTTGTCCTTCACGTCATGGATCCATGACCATTATCTTTCCCTAACCTGACAGACACTGCAAAATGTTATTGGCCGGATTAACACGACCAGAAAGGCATACTGGTGTGTCTGATATGCACTCGACTTTCTGCTGATGTGGCCACAGACTCTCTCCCTGCAGGTTGGTGAATGGAGGCCTCATGTGGACCCTTGACAACTTGACCCGAGCCTGTCTTAAACCTGACTCTGTAAATGCGTGCGGGCCATAAATGCGGTTTGAAAGGCTCCAGAGTCCCTTAGATATAGAATGTGTGAGTGATTGTGATACTAAATTTAGTGCAGGACAAACAGTAAAGAGGGAAAAGGAGTGAGATTGTCCTAGCCGAGGCCACTTTAACAGGCACTTTAATGGCCAGTCTGTCCAATTGTCCCACCAGTGATGCTGTCCTGTTCTTCTGTAGCTGTATGTGTAATGGAGTTAACAGCTGGACACCACTTCTTTTAAAAAGGCCTACTCATGTGCTTTCTGTCACCCCTTTTCTCTTTTCCCCTGCCCTTCTCTCTCCTTCCCTCGCTCAGTCTCCCTTGCGGTGCCAAGTAAAGGTAGCTTGTTACAGCCTCGGTGTGTCTCAAAAGGTGTCTCTAAACATCAAATGATATTTTTTTTTATTAGCGCACATTTTGCGAGCTGGATTGTTTGCTGGTCTCTTTGTTTACGAAGCAACAGATTCAGATTTATTAGTTGAACTGTGTTTACCAGGTCTTCATCAAAAAGCCCATCTCCATCGCTCTAAATGAATCCAACACATTTTCCTTTCATTTCCACCAAACATCTTCATACTACTGTTGCCTTGTTTAAAACATGAAGCAAGTCGTCACAGGAACTTTAGTTTGACTGACAGTCAATAGAGGAAACTTTAAGACATTCTTAAAACAACATTGCAAAAAACTAAAAAAACAGTTGATGCTCATGCACACTGGTCTTATCTTATATTCATACTGCAGTTATAGTCACACTTTCAACCCAAAAAGTAAGCACTCATTTGTCTGACTGACTATCAGCTCCCTGCCTGCACACAGTTGTGATCATGTAGTCTTCTCTCTTAACAAAACTACGATAATTCAAATGTGTTTTTCAGACACAGTGCTTTGGAGTCACGCCGACTGTCCGACTGTCTTTCTATTCTTCGATTCGCTTCTTACCTTCAAGTGAACATCCCAGACCTGAGCATCGTACTGCTGGTGTTGAGAGGCGCAGAGTCCGGCCTGCTGGGCCAGTTGACAAAACCGCCTCAGAGTTTCACCTCGCAGTGGAGCAAAGACCAACGCCGTGCCCTGAAGGGAAGCGAGAGGACGGTGAGTACTTCTGCATAGTGAATATAATGCCACAGTACATTTATATGTTCACATAACTTCTGTCGTTTAGCTTTACACACACACACGCACACACACACACACACACACACACACACACACACACACATTCACAGTTAGTTGCCAGTATGCCTTTTATTTCCTTCGATTTTTCCAGGTACATATCAGATGATTAAAAAAACTGTAGAAATGAGAACATATATGTGTAGCTTTGACTTGTTTCCTCATGCATGTGATGTGTACAAGTGCGTGCGTGCGTGGAAGAAAGACAGAGAGACAGTTTGTATGTGCACATGCGTCACAGACGTCCTGCAAACACTAAGAGGATTACCGACAGGTTCAAAGTTTCTTTGAAATCCTTCAGCTTTCAGTTGCATTTCATGTTGATCGTGTTATTATTGTTTTAATTAAATTGAGCAAAGAGGGACGCTCGAACAAACACACCCATACAGCAAATACACACAAAGAAACACATTGACAGAACCGATGTTAAGTGAACACAAAGAGCAGGATCACGACAATTGACAGATAATTTTTCATCTGTATATCCCGTTGCATTTTCCCCCAAACTCCCCCCCCCCCACTCTCTAAAAACACAGCAGAAGCAAACAAACAACCCCTCCCAGCACTAATCAGCTGATTAAGGGGGATCCAGCCCACCGGATGGACCACCTTTGTCAGAAACAACAAATTAGTGCCATTAGATGGGAGAATTAATTGCTTTGTTAATTGCTTAATCAGCTTAGCAAATTATTAAATACTTGGCAAAGCTTGTTGTGGCAGCGACAGTCTGATGGACGACACTCAAATCATATTAGCCCCTGAATTATCTCCACTGGATTAAAGAGAGAGAGACATGAAGAGAGACTTAACACACAGATGTACAACAATGGCCAGATGTCATGTCTGTCATTCGACAACAGCAGCTTCTGCGTTCAACTGCAACCGAGACACACATTCGGGTTGTAGGTGTAACTGCGCATGTCACGGTCTGAAAAGTCAGCTGAGGAAACGCGTGTCACACTGCTGGCAACAGAATGAATGTAAAAAGAATAATAATCATATAATCCTTTTTGTCTCGCTATTAACCTCTGCCGTTTGTGACACAATATAATAAGTGGATTTCAAAGGGTTAGTTCACCGACTTTCTAAATATATTCTCTCACTTATCTGTTGTGGAATCTAACCAAGTGGAAAGTTTCGGTTTTATGTGTTTTGTGATATCCGTTGCTCAGATTTCTGCTTCCATCCTAATGAAATGGAAGTGAATAGAAATTCATTTGAAGTGCTGACAGTCTTCTAAAATGACTTTTAAAAAATACAGCAGCAACATCTCTTTCCAGAAGTGTCCCAGTTGAGCTGGATTATCCGCAGAACATGAGGTCAGCAGTTTTCACGGGGACTACTTCTTCTGTAAAAAAAGTAGTTCTCGTGAAAACAGTTGGCAGTGAGGTCTTTGGATTAATCCAGGAAACAGTGTTGATGAAAGTCCTTTCAGGTTGAATTTTGAGTTTTGTTGGTTTGTTTGTATTCGGCTGAACTGACCCTTTAAGGACTTGGTGCTGAACTGAAAACATTATAACTGCCACGTTTCTGTTTTGCTATCTGTAAATAAACAAAAACAAAATGAATGTTGAGTTTCTAAATGAAGAGAAATGTATTTTCCACCATTTCTTAGCCAAATTCCCGTCTCTTTTTTTCAATGCCTTTGTCATTCTCGTTCCTCTCTCTCCTCCTTTCCTTCCATCTTTCCCGTCCATCTCTCTCCTCCCTCGTCCCTTTCTGTGTCCTCTCCTCCGTCTTCTTCTTCTCCCTATCTCCTTCCCTGTTTTCACCCTTCTTTTTTTCATAAACAGATATTCCCTATACCAGTCTGGCCTCTTTACTTAAAACGCACCCCTCTTCCCTCAGATGAATAGAAACCTCAACCCTATCTCTTCCAGCCTTTTGCCCCCCCCCCCCCCCCCGCCTCATTTGCTTTGGCTGTCACAGCGTGGGGTCTTATCGCGAGGCCAAAAGGGAGAAGTTGCCTCGGATTTATGATTAAGGGAAGGCAGAGAGAGAGACAGAGATCAGAGCGATGCATTCAAGTTGCTCATAATAAGCATTAAAGCATTACATGATATTAATCCTGTCAGACTATTAATGTGTATAAGGTTTTGGGTGAGGCCTAATTATGATTGAGAAGAGTGGGTGGTGATTTAAAGGAAGAGGATAAGCAGATATATACAGTCGGCACGCAGAGGCAAACACACATACACACATACTTACGTTGGGTTGCAGTAATCTCCTTATGGCATCAACCAGGCTGGCTCTGTACTGGTCAAGAAACAGACTGAGAGGGAGAGTCAGGTTAGAATGCATCTTATGATAGCAGCTCCAGATAAAGCAGCAGGCTATTTATTTTTCTTTTGCTCACAAATAAATCCACCAACAGGAAGAAGGGAAAAACAATTTGCATGAGTAAGATGCTCTTTCTTTTTGTTTACGTTTGAGTTTCCATGTGTATTCAACTGAGCCTGTTGTCACTGAGAGGAATGCAGAACATCGGAAAATCCAACACGCACAGATACCATCACCTACAGTAAACACACACATGTGTACACACGTGTGCACACCCGGGCATACACACTTGTACTGGAACACTTCAAAGCGGTGCAAAAGCACCTTGAATTTGTGGAATTAATACCTGGAGTGTGCACTCTGAAGTTAATATGAAGATATGAAAACAAAAACAACACACAAAGGAAAAAACAAATGTTAATAAAAATCTAATTAACTGGCTCCATTGTACATTAAACACCACTGCACTGTAACTTGCATGTGTGTGTGGGAGAGACTGTGCACATGTGCCTGCGTGTTTTTTTTCATAATTTGTACAATTTTACAAACAAAATGATTTGCACTTCATGTCATTAATTCAGGTGCCATCTATGAAACTATCATACTGCCGCTGTGTGATGATGAGTAAGTCACAACTTGATAATTAGTTTAATTTAATAATCGGATCATCGGGGTCCTCTATGGTGGAGTGTGTGTACATGTTGAGGTGCATTCATGTTTGTATTTGTGTATAAGATGAGCATTTGTACAATACATATGCATGTTTCAGTGTATGTTGCATGAAGAAGTGTCGCCATAAACAAAAAGAGAAAGAACAGAAACATAAACTGAGACAGAGATGAGGATTCTTTGTTAAAAGGTACCGTACAGTAATCACGTTAACAACTAAATGTGTCTTTTAATAGCATTTCCACATGTTTTTAGAAACAAAATAAATGTTCTGCTGGCAAAACTAAATGTTTGTGAATTGCTTTAGGAATATTGGTCCACTCAGATTTAAGGTAGATGAATTTTCAATGCAGATATGCAATCTGTTTATATTTGGGTGGAAACATCCCGATTAAAAACCCTTAATTAGAATCTAAAAATGTCTGAATGAATAATTGTAGTTGAGGGTTACAAACGTGATTAAAATTGCATGCTTGAAGCCAGGTTTTGTACTGAAGTTCAGTTTTAAACTCCAACAAAAACAGCACCTTAACATTAGTCACTGAAAGTAAAGAAACACATTTATACCTCCAATAAAGACGGTTGGAAGCGACTGCGCCTGTGTTTCTCTTGTCAGGTGAAAGGTTTGATAACTTTGGTGTCTGATGTAATTACTGTAGCGACAGAGTCATCTAAAGGCCACAGTCACTCCTCTGCTGTACATCAGCATCTAATTAATACAATAAAAGAATTATCATTTTAATACCGCAAAATGTAGCATCCCACATTCCCCTGTGCATAGTTATTGTTTGATAGAAATAAAGTAAAGCTCCAGCCCAACAACAAAGAGTTTGAAAGACGCTGAGGCGTGCGCTTTCAGGGCTCACACGTGTCTTCTACACGATCAAAACACAAGAGGATGAATTCAAAAGGTCATTTCAGGACTGCAAGAACATTTCTGAGAACTGTGGACAGAAAGAGAAATGTGAGAACAAAAGTTTGTGTGGTCACTGATGTGTTGGGGAGGTCACGACAATTAGCTCCCTGTAACTTGTTCAAGCCCTGATATGAATATAAATGAGGATCAAAAATAAATCCCGTCTTTATCCCTACATAATTTACTTTTTGAAATCTAGTCGATTTTACGTAATGAGGAGTTTGTAGATGGTATAAAAGATAAATGCAACACACAAACACACGCACACACGGACACACACACGCACACACATCGACTCCAATCATTCTAACAAAGTAACACCTGTCTCTATATTCACAAAGAGAAATTTCAATCCATTATGCAAGTAAGTATAGCGGTGTGTGTGTGTGTGCGTGTGTGTGCGTGCCTGTTTGTGTGTACCTATTATCACAGATGAGATTGGAGTAATTTGACTAAAATGCAACAATACAGTGCAGATTTGACATAATCCCGCACATCCGCCAACTGGCCAGTGGAGTGGCAATCTGGACGTAACTTTCCAATCCCAGCCTCTGACCTTTCCTCATTCACAATCCTGTGATCCCAATGAGGAAGGTGCACGTCACAGAATCTCCTCTCTGCATCTCTGCCTATACCTACAGAACAAAACAGGACCTACCATTTCACGCACGTACCGAGACCAGGATGTGTGTTCGCATGTGTGAAGTTTGTTATTCTTCTAAGGTTTGACTGAGGCGCAAAGTTTATTTGACTTGAAAGGTGAGAGGTTTGTGTTTGTTTTGTTTTGCCACAGATATCAGTTTACGGGAAAAGTGAGTGGTAAGGAAAACAAGGAAGTGAGCTAGCTGGGTGGAGGCAACGGCTGAAACACACACAAGCACACACACAGACAGACACACACAAGCACACACACACACACACACACACACACACACACACACTGAGGGCAAGGGAAGGACATCATGTCATTAAGAGGGCAACCGTTAAATAAGAAAAAAGAGCCACAGTCATTGTTGATGAAGTTTTTCTTTAAGGATGTCTGCAGCTACTGCTTTAACATTGTGACATGACAAATAAAGCCACATGTTGCATAGAGTAAGCCTAAAAAAATACAACAAAATAAGCAATAAAGCATGATATCTGAAAAAGTAATTAATATTTAAGGGGAATAAATACACCTTAAAGCTGGGCCACATTAGGTTGGATGCTAATTGGCAGTATCATACTGTATATCACTGACGCACACACAAAAAAATCTGCATCTTTTGATAGTTCTGTTGGTTTTATCAGGTGTTGATTGCCTTTGACTTCTTCACCAGCTGACACATGCTGCTAATCATCACTTACATTAATACGAGCCACCTCTGCAGTGTTTGCAATTGTGGTTAAACTAATTAAGATCGTATCTCCTTTTCAATGAGGTCCTAATTATCTTTTGTCTACCATCTGTCTATGTGTGTATGAAAAACATGAAGTGCATTTAACTGATACTATTGCACCTTGGCGTCATGGAAGCAAGTTATTTGTAGTTTGTAGTTTGAGATTCACTCCTATCTCCACTTTAAACGTATATAACAATGTAAGCAATACAAATTGATATTTCTGTGGGATATCAGAGTGATGGCCCGCGGGAGCCGGGGATCGAACCCCCGACCCTCCAACTGGTGGACGACCACGGAGCCACCGCCGCCCCACAATGGCTGTTGATTAGAAATAGTTCTACACTCCAATTGCTTTTCTTGAATATTGAATACTTCTTGGGGAAAAAATGTCACCAGTGGCCTTCACACAGTCACAGTTCAAAAAATGTCAGTGTAAAATTCACGGACTCTCAAATTGAGTGGACTCCCCCTTTAAGTTCACCCCTGCTGCCCCCAGACGGTCAGAGACCTATTGTCTCAGGCTGACCCCTCCCACCCAGGAGAGCCCAGAGAACTCCAGTCAAAACTGACTGGAGGTCAAAGGGCACAAAACGGCCGTGTGTGTGTGTCTGTCTGTGTGTCTCTGTGTGTGTGTGTGTGTGTGTCTGTGTGTGTGTGTGTGTGTGTGTGAGGGCGTTGCTGCTACATTTGTCTGCCTACAAACACATGTGAACATACAGGATGTCGTCGAGGCTGCAAGGGTGAGACCACGAAAACACATGACGTCATTTATGCTTTTTTTTCCAAAGTGGAAATTTAAAGGTTAAGACATAGCATAGTTATAATATCATCATCGTTTGTTTGAGGTGTCTGTCTTATGTCCAAAATGAGCCAAACTAAACCACGTGAGGCACTATCCTCACTTTTGTCTAAATCAGTTTCTACACCAAACTTTCTCCTAACTGTATGACTGTTTGAATGACAACCTTTCAGCTGTAAGTCAGTCAGTAAACCGTAGTCCCCTTCAGTATGAATCCTGTTTTCTGTCAATTTTGTTGACATGTATTTTCTTGATTTCAGATTATTATTATTTCAGACCATCCAGGAAAATCCCTCCTACCTACATGTGCTGTCATGTGGGAAAACAAGAAAAAGCCAATACAAATTTGGAATAGCAACACAACATTGTGACCATGAATACCCAGAATGAAACAAAACAAAACAACACACACACACACACACACACACACACACACACACACACACACACACCAAATATAGAGCTAGTAAAGTGTGAATGCAGCAAGTGTGTTAACGTGAGTTAAAAACTCTTTGAAACAATCAGGCAGCACAACACTGGTTTCACTCTTTCATCCTATTAAGCAGTATACAAGGATACATGTGTGCAGTTAAATGTTACTCTTAGAAAGCTACTTACACTTTTCTTGGCAAAGACAGTAAGTGTGCCTCTAAGGATTACTCTGGTGAAGTGGTACAATACCGCTTGTTTGGGGTTTTTTGTTCACAAATCAAAAATCAATTAGCATACCAATCAGATCTGTTTACAGCTTTTTGTTAGAAAAAAAATTGCAGAATTACTGCAATTCTAAATAGTTATACATGTTCAACATCAGTGACATAGTTACTAGCTGAATAAGATCTGAGCAACAGGAGTTATGTGGATCAAATACACAATTAAGCCCATGTAACACAAATTATTATAATTTTTAATTTGACTCCTATCATCTTTAAAATAATTTTATTTCAGTTAAATGGGGTTAGAAATGTTCTAAAGGCCTCATACACAAATCATAATAATTTCAATCTGGAGTCATACAGTATGTAGCAGTTTGTGAAAACTAAAAAGTTTTACATGGTTTCATTCCACGATCAGAAAACCTGAATAATAAAGTGTCGCTGTGGAAAATTCCAACATTGGGTAAATAAAATGAAAAAAGGACTGCAGTTTTGAAGAAAATGATACGATGGAAACAAATAAAAGACATGAACAAAAGAGAAGAAAGAAACAAAGTCGACAACAGAATTCAGCATCGAAGAATCAGAGCTGCGTTTGACATCACAGAGGAAGACGAGAGACGAAACAAATCACGCCTTTAATGTCATCATTTAAATAACTTCATGCAATGATTTCTTTTACAGTAGAATATTGACTTCATGTTTAACAACGGCGTGAAATTGACTCCTACAGAATTTAATGGAGCATAAAGCTGGACTTCAGATCCCCCCAGTGTGTGTGTGTGTACGTACCAGGAGTGTGTGCAAAGTTCCTGATATAATCTGGTTAGGTATAACAGAAACACAAAAGAAGTGCGTGTGCACAAAAAGTGCAATTGTAAATGTACAGAAGATGCAAATGACATGGATAAAATGCACACACACACACACACACACACACACACACACACACACACACACACACACACACACACACACACACACACACACACACACACACACACACACACACACACACACACACACACACACACACACACACACACACACACACAAGCCTTTATCTCAGTGCCCACACATGGACAGCTTTTGGAGAAAGCAGACTTGCCAACATCCCAGCCAAGGATCCTCTGCCACCCACATGCCCACTGCAGGAATCCCTCTCTCCCCCTCACTCTGAATCTCTAACTGTCACACGCACACGCACAGGCACACACACACACACACACACACACACACACACACACACGCACACGCACACGCACACACACGCACACACACACCACTATTCCGTGTCGTTCTCTGTGACTGTCACATCTCCTCAATTAAGTCAATGTAATGAAATCACAAATGTGTTTTTATTTCCAAGGCTTCACTGCTTGACACGAGATGTCTCCTACTTCACTTAAATGTCCAATTTCAGTGTATTTGCACTGGAGGTTTCAAGTTGCATCCTGGATAATGATTGGCTCCAACTATCCACACTAGCTGTGATGTCACACAATTCGGTCTGTATGGAAACGTGTTGAACGAAGATGTAAGGTGACACTTTCCTCTCCTTTGGTGTCACGCTCTGCACAGTGAAGGTCAAACATCCAAGTGAAGTAACAATAAGCAAAAACACATTTTTCAGTAACTGAATGTAATCCTTCCCTGCCCTGTTTGTGTCCTTCATTTCTATGATTTCCCCTTTAGCCTGTCATTCTCTCCACTGTTTACTTGTTTCTTGTCCCCATCTTCTTTCTATCATCCTTCACAGCTCTACTTCATGCTCTACAACAATTTTTAGTTTGTTCCATGATGCGGAAATGTGTCTTAACCTCTATTTGCTTAGACAGGTCAAGGAACAGAGCAGGAAGAACAAGAAGTGTATTTTGAGAGTAAGATGAAATATTTACAGAAAGTGGGAGACTTTCTGTAAAATGACAGAGGTGGGCTATTTTCCTATTTTTGTGACAAATTGGTACGGCTACTGTATTTATATATGAAGGCCACTGGTGAAATTTTTTTTCCCCCAAGAGGTATTCGTTTTCAGCAAAAGTAATAGACCAAGTGCAGAACTATTTCTAATCAACAGCTATTGTGACTGGCTAGCAGTATACAGTAGCTGCCCTTGACATTTAATATCAAGAAAAAAAAAACGTCAAGCAGTTACTGAGCTATGATTCAGACCTTGTTATGACACCACACAGAGAAGCAGTGAGTGGTACCAGATTCACACTTTAACAAACCTTTAAATAACATTTCTAACAGCGAGATCCACTCCAACACCCGGCAGTTCTTCTTTTTGCATAATACTTCCTTTTCAGAAATAGGCAGGATATTACAACTTATCACATAATGGACTGCTCATACACAACGTTCCACCAAACTCTTCTCCTTTCCTTGCTCCCCTCCTCCCTTCTGCTCCCCTCGCTTCTCAGCGGTGGTTCCGCTGCAACCGGTGGGAGCTATAATTAATCCGAGTGGAAGCCGCGCTGTTGACCTTTTCGCAGGTGATCATCACCACGATGAGCCCGTTAATCGGTCAGCCATCACTCTTCAACCACCACCACTGCAATTATCACACAGCCCCTCACTCACATACGCACGCGGAACAAATGGCACCACAGAGGAAAAAAAAAAACATCTTGCAGCACAAACACACAAGCATGCATCTCCGCTGAGAGAAATGTGAAATCTAAAGAACCTGTGATACCACAAATTCACGTGCAATTTACTCTGTTCTCACACTATCTGCTTTTATCTGTCGTACGCACATGTTCATACACACTAGTCCGCTGTAAAATATCCTCTATTAGCTGCCGGCTCTCTTTCTCTCTGTGGGTGCAGTACCTGACTATTACCTGTAATGACCGTGACATTAGAATAATGATAACGGCGTTTGCTAATGCTGCACTTAGCACACATGCACACACTCGTGCAGATAGATACACACGTACTGTTCACGAGCTACATTTGTTCAGTGTTTGTGAAGTCGGAAAATAGTCAAGTGCTTTCGCATCAACCAACAGCATGTCCATCTTCTCAGTGTGTGTGTCTGTATGTCAGCGTGCAGGTGTGCTGGTAAACGGACGTAAAATGCATTCGCTATACGCATCTCAGGGTGAATCCCTGCTCGGGTGAGGTTCCTCAAAGTGTTGCTTTCATCGTCTGACAACATCAGGCTAGGTCGGCACTTCTCTCCTGCTCAAACACTCTGAGCAAGCCCCCTGCATCTCCTTCCAGAGTCACCTGAAGGTTTGTCTGAACCTTGTTAAAGCCAAATTAAAATCCGTCTTTATGTCCCGCATGAAGTCCTGCCACGTCTGAGGTTCTGCTTCCACAAACACAGAACATGCCCACCTTTTGGCTTACTAACATCTGTCTGGATCGGGACATTGGAGCCCCACCCAGAGACTGCAAGAAGGCCAGACACTGCAAAAGATGGCACTTGGTCACTTTGCATTGCATCACAGCTACAAATTCTAAGCTATCATAACTAGACAAGCCTGGTGGGTTGGCACAACTTCAGCTTTTCTTTAAATGCTAATCATTTCTATTTATTTAAGTCCTAACATCCTCTAATCCTTTTTATGAAAGAATATAACTTGGCATTTTTACAGTGCAAGCTCACAAGCAAAAACGGTAGAATTCTTCATCTCTTCTTTATGTTTATATTCTCAGAATATGTCTTTGTGATAAAGAGCACATCACAGATCAGGTTTGATTTCTCTTTTTTTCTATGGAGCAAACTTGCCTTGAAGCTCCAGGTATGATGTGTGTAGTGAGACGTGCTCCGTGTTGCAGAGGTCCAACGTGTTTCCTACAGCCACTATAGTTTACTATAACTAGAAACTTAAGAGTCTGAGCTCTGGCTGCCTGCCCTCATATAGGAGTGGTCACGGGGAAACATGGGGAAAAGGGCAGTAGCCCCAGTTGAAGCTCCATATTGGATTTCCACAATGAAATATAATATTAATAAATCCATTTACTAAACCCAAAGCACAAAGAAGTTGAGAAACTGAATATTTAATGGGGCAAAAAATATGACAATTTTCACCCAATTTGGCTCATTGAGTGTCCAGGCTGAGCCAAGGATGCAGTAGTTGCAAAGAGCAAAGTGTACTTCCCCTATTATTACCAAATACAGCCCGTTCTGTCTGTCTGTCTGTCTGTCTGTCTGTCTGTCTGTCTGTCTGTCTGTCAACAAGTCAAGGTTGCACAATCCATCCCTTTTTTTTTGGTTTGGCACAAAGAAAATTAAAATAGGTGAACCACGTTTTAAAGCAACGCAAACTCTCAATTGCTTTCACGGATCATTCTTTCCATTCTTCATGTTTTTTCCAAGGATGTCACTGTGTGGGGTACAGTAAAAAATCCTGATGAATGCACCCCACACAGTACAATTGAGCAATAATAAAGATGTTCCACAAGGCCAATTGAGAATAACATCTTTATTATCGCTACACCGCTACATTCGCTACATTTCAATGAACGATAGGCTAATTGTTATGTTTACGTTGCTCTATCTCCCCATTTCCATCTCCATTTCTACTCCTCCCTCTATCAGCCCTCAACTCTTTCTTTATCTTACTGTGTCTCCTTCCTTGTCAAGGTGCAATTATTTGCAATTTGCCTAAGTCATCCATTTGCAGGGACACCAAGCATGAAAATGAGGCAATTTGGTGTAAAATGGAGGCAGGCGGGCATCTGAGCATATATGTGTGTGTGTGTGTGTGTGTGTGTGTGTGTGTGTGTGTGTGTGTGGACAAGGCAGGGGAAGGTCCAGGTGCTGGTAGGGGGCCATGCAAGAACTGTCATGCAAAAGTGAAAATTAATGCCATGAACTGTGAGATAAATGTGTGTATGCCTGTATGTGTGTGTGTGTGTATGTGTGTGTGTGTGTGTGTGTGTGTGTAAACCTACCAGTCTGCACACATGACAATGTCAAAGTGACCCTCCAGTGCCGAGATGTCTGACTCACAGTCCCACCTCACCACCCTGTCGACACACACATAAAACAGACACCAAAGTTGAGTGTTGGCAGAGCTGTTTACAGAAGAAAGCAAGCGTTGGTGAAACTGCACAGCGAGCGGAAGCAGTTCCTCTTTCGCCGCTTCTCTTCTCTTCTCTCTCTCCAACACCCTGACGCTGCTCTCTCCGACACCCATGGTTTTCCTGGGACATGTCGTCTGTCAGGTAAAGAGAGGGAGCTTCTGACATGACTCTTGACATTTATATCATGTGAACAAAGACGGACGCACAGAGCATACGTGTTGCTGTTCAGCATCCGCAGCGTCCCCTCTCTCCCTCATCTTATTGCACCGACCATTACCAAAGCAGATTAAGAATGTAAAAAGAATAACAAATAACAATATATACAACCCTATATACACAATGAAAACTCTATAAAATAGTGTGTAAGCTCGGATGAGCTATCGAGAATCGTGAATAATGAGCCCCATAAAAGAAAAGAGATAAAAAAAAATAAATAAAAAGAGGGGGCAGATTTTAAACAAGCTTAATTTCTTGTGTTTTTTTTATGTTGGTTTTCCCTCAAACTCTGACACATTATGGTGCTTCGGCAATATCCGTTTTTCCCTCAATTAAATATTACATTTTGGTTTGGTGTTTTTGTGGAGAGTCAAATTCTTGCCATTTGCGCAGGACGTGTTGCTCGGTCACTACGTCCTGTCGTTGGCAGAACTGTCTGCTTTCTCTGGGTTTCCAGGTTTGTCTGTGTCCATCAGTCTCGATTGCTAGATTATTGTCACCCAGTCCGTATTTCATTAATGTCTCTCTCAGTTAGTGGCCACTCGCGGTGCTCAGACAATCCGCCACATGGTATTTTCTGTTCAGTGCTATACAGCATTGAAGTTTACTTTTGGCAGTAGATTACCAGTGATTATTGTGATTTTCTTCGCCTATAATTTGGTTGTTCCAGATAGTGTAAGGGAGGCGCTAATGCTGTGTACTTTTCAAAGCTTTCTCCTCTTTTTCCACACCATTTTCCCCCTCTCTCTCAGACTGTTAGGCAGAGTGGGGGATTATTAATTAGGCATTATTAACACTCAGTAAACAAAACATTAGGCCCCGCTAGAAACACAATCTCGATTCACGGCGGGAGGTCCCAACGCGCGTGCACACATACGCATGCATGTGCACACACCATCGCGCAACATGCCCCTCCCTCTCCCTCCCCTTGTCCTATTGCATTGTGCCCTTTGGCCTCTCTTGTGGTGCGACGATGACAGCAGGCATAATCTGAAAAGAAAACAATCAAAGTAATGTAGCCTAATTATACGTTTACTTTTTCACTCCATCTTCCACTCATGTAAATATGCGCAGGCGGGAGAAACGGAGAGAGACGGAGAGAAAGAGGGACAGGAGCAAAAAAGCCAGTCAATGGTAAAATGGCTTTTTTAGGGACAACAATTAAATACGTTTTAGCCTGTCCTTGCATATGAGGTGTGTGTGTGTGTGTGTGTCTGCGGGATAGTGGAAAGATCTTTTGATGGTTTCTGGATTCTCTATCAAAGGGAATCATTTTGCTTGGATGACTCGGTAGGTAGCAAACAAGGGATGATCTTTTGTTGTTCATTTTTCAAATTTAAAAGACATGCAAATGGGAAAAAATGCATTCAATCGACATATGTAGATCAAGATCTACGGATCAAAAATAAAGATAAACATCTGATTTGGTCCCTTTTAACTTAATGATGCACAGAATTCATACAAGAGATTCATATGATACAAAGGGTGTAAAAGTGTGTTGGTCCAAAATCCTCACTTACAGGTATTAGACAACAGCATTGACCAAAACCATTTCCCCTCTTTCATCATGTGAAAATGTCAATAGTTAAGTCAAATACTGTGCAGGACTTGATGTTAGGGTGGGGATTAGGTTCAGGTATCTAATATGGGAAACATTTTAAGAAAGATAAAGAGCTGAGGGAGTTGTCTCACCTGGCAGATACCTGTGTAGACCCAAACTTTCCAGCTTGCCTGTTTCTCTCGGCCAGCTTTCGTACATCTGACATGCCAGGGTCAAGGATTCATCATAGACGCAGACTTTACATCCTCAACAGTGGGAACATGTTTGAAAGAGATCTCATAGTATATGAAAGAAATACTTGCATTCAGTACATTTGGCCAAATATGTTTACAGTAGATAAAAATCATTGTTAAAAATGTATGTACTGAATACTTGCACCTCGGCCTCTCGTGGACTTCAAGTTAAAGCCGAGATGTCCTGTGTTTACGAAAAAATGGTCGACAAGAATTTTTTTACTTGATCTTATAGTGTTTTTCTCCAGATTCAATGTGTTGTCATTGTTACACTGTAGTTTGAAAGACGTAACAATCACACACGACAGTGTACGAGTGGACTTAATAGATATTTGCTCATTCAATTAATCTTATTTGCAAATCCAAATGTATTGCCAAATATCAAAAATGTAACCATAGCACGTTTGAAGCAAAAACATGTGGATCTTAGGATGGAGGAAATCGGTCATCTCGCTCTACTGCCAACATTTCCCTTATAAATCAGGAGATTCTAACTGCCGACTTTTCCATCAAAAACATATTTGGTTTAAGGCTTTTTGAGTGAGATGCTACATCATGACCCCCTTTAGGTAAAAACACACATGGTAGACACCCACAAAGAGAGAGCATGAGCGAGCGGAGACGATCTTCGCGCAGATGAACGCGCACAAAGGCAGGGCGATTGATGTCAAGTTGTCTCGTAAGACACTGGTTTGTGGAGTTGCAAAGCAATTCAATTAGGATTTCCTCGACTTTAAAGCCTGCAAAGAGTTGAGACAAATCCAATCGACAAAGACAAAGAGCAAGAGAGAAAGAGAGAGCAGGAATGCATGACCGCTTGATGGACGGATTGATAGCTGGGGAGCTGATCGAAAAATCAAAGAGGCCTCCCAGACACGGATACGCAATAATATGTAGGGTACCACGCATCTATACGCCAGCATGCATACAGGACACCAGCATAAGCACACAACACACACTGGACACCTGTGCATCAGTGTATTATGCATAGGGATGACAGGGCGAAGAGCAGAGCAGCTTACTGTAATCTCATCACCAGCACACCACTGGGGGAGAGGTCAGCGCAGGCACAAACACACACACGGAAATAAAGAGGGAAAAGTGAAAGAGAGAGAGAGATTTGAGTATTATTGAACATTAAAGTGGAGGAATATTTGCTCCCATCGCTTGAGGTAGACAAGTTGCGGCCAATGACATGCATCAATCATTCTTAATGGAACATCTCGATTGATTTTCAACATGAGTATTCAAGGTCACGCCAACAGAGTATCTCCTCTCTATGGTGTGAGTGTGTGTGTGTGTGTGTGTGTGCGTTTCTGCACTATAAATGAGGTCAACAACTTCTAAGGAAAGAAGAAAAATCTATTCACTACTGAAAATACATCTAAATGTCGTCTATTCACAACTTTTCCCGCATATCTTCTCATCTATTTCACTGTATAAAACTAAGCCATATCACAGCCCACTATCTATTCTATTGTAACACTGGCCGCACAAGAAGGGCATGTGAGACAAACAGTGGGAATTAGCACAAGGCCAAGACCAACAGCTTCCTCAGCGAGAGGAAATGTCACACAGTGTATGCAGCGTGTGAATGGGACAATTTGGCGGAGCCCGGAACAAATTATTGTTTCTTTCTCAACCCTCACTCTCTCTTTCCGTGTGTGTTCGATCCATTCTCGCTAGGATTTCACTTACAATTCTCTGCGTGTGTTTGTTCTGTGAAACAAAGCTGTCGGTCAATGGAGTATTGTTGGCGTTCCGAAGTGTGTGTGTGTGTGTTTCACAGGCTCCATAATGTTATTGTTTGGTCTTATTGTGATCGGTAAAGCAGCATTGTAGCCGGATGAGACAGAGATATTGTAAGCAGAGCTAAATATGGCAGTGCCATGACGGTCAATTGGGAAGAAACGTGTATTTCTATTTCCTCTTTTCTGAAAAAACGCTAGCTAGTCAGAGCTTTTTTTTTTTCCTTGTCTTGTTGAGTTGAGTGAATAAAGCTAGATCTAGGAGGATAGGAGAAAAGGGACAAGAATGATGAAAGAGGGTGGGAAGAAAAGAGAGGGAACACAAGAGGCTACAAAGGAGATCAGACAGGGAGAGGTGTAAAATGGGTAGAAAAGAAGGGCAAGATGCTTTGCAAGCTGACAGAGTTGATCAATAACCCACTCAAAGAACAAATGTTGGCGCAAAAAAAAAAAAACCTCACCTAAAGAATTGTCCTAAAAAACTTAATTATAGGCCTAAACCTTAACCACACAAAAACATTTTAAACAAACCTTGATTGTTCCTGTTTCTAAAACACTCATCAAGCCCTGACTCTAGCCTTAGCATTAGAAGAAGTCTCAAACTAAATCTGACAGGATGGCAATTACTGTGCTCTTAACATGGCAATGTGGGCAGCTAGGATTGGTAGATGCCATGTTGAGCACTAGTGCTGGGTATTTGTCACTGTGGGTGCCCCATCTGCTGCTTTTGCCTTTTAAAGATAAAAGAGGTGAATGGCTATTCTTTCTTCAATCCAACCAAATCTCTCATTTCAAGGATGAAACACCAGGGTTACGGCACACTGTCTACGTTTTGTTCCTGATACTGCCTAAAAGAGACACCGTACAGCTAGAGCAGGGCCACTGGAGAAAAAAAAAGATCACATAAGAAATTCATTTTGATCCAGCGTGGAAGAGATTTAAATGCCAGCAGAATTGATGAGCAATAATAATGGCTTACTAAACAATAACAACGGGCTCAATGATTTATGACTAATTAAGCAGTGTTATTACTACTTAAGGGTTTGCAATTCTTCTATTGGTGTATATACACACACTCAGTTGCCAGGTCATTAAGTAAACCTAGCTAAGACTAACACAGTCTCATACAATAGTCCTGCAGTAAATCCTGCCATCATTAGGGTTATAATGTTTATTTTTTTGTTGAAGCTGGAGAACGTCATTTGTGTCGAGTGACTGCACATTATCATATTTCATGGGATGGTCCCAAAACTATCCTATGTACTAACTATGTGCCTGAATCTGTGCTTTTAATTTCACATGTAAAAAAAAAAAAAAAAAAAAAAAAAAAAAAAACGTGCATTTAGTTAAATGCTGTTACACATGTGACAACAGATATGAGATTATAGATAAGAAAATCAAATGTGAAATGGATGTTTTCACATGTATTCTTTATCATGTACATTTACCGCGTGTCAGATGTGCTAAAATCACATTCCTCTACATTTTGAATTTTTGTGTACGGGAATGCACAACCGGACATCACGTTTTCTAATTGAAGCCGTGCTAAAAAAACAAAAAAAAACACCAACGCATTAAATGAATCCATATGAATGCGTATAAATAAATGTGCGCAATAGGTAACAAGGCAGATACGGAGAGATAGACGGAGAGAGAAGGAGAGAGGACGATGAAAGGATACTCTGAATGGACTTCTCGTTCCCATCTGATAGCAGAACTTCCTTCACGTCAGCACAAATGGCAACCTGAGAGACAGAGAGACAGGAAAGAAAGAGAAATGAAACAACACAGAACAAAAGAACAAAACCAAAAGCACCCCTTAGATGAAGCAAACATCTGAACACACACACACACACACACACACACACACACACAATAATGACATAACCATATCTACAAAGCTTCACTCTTGGCAGCCCGGCCCGCCCCATCCTCTCTCTCTATTGCTCCCTCTCCTCCCTGCCATTTCCCTCTCTATCTTCACCCCATTTTTATGTCTGCATTATTTTAATCATTCAATCAAATCAGTCAATACTTTTATCATTGTGGCTAGCGGTGGGGGCTGCTATCTTGCTATCACTCTGTTCAGTAATTGCATTGTGACAGGGGATGATGGCAAGCGCAGAGCCTTTTCATTTGACGCTGGGTGTTTATCGGGCCGAGCCATCACTCCGTTCGCCGCTGTCACTCTGCACTCGGCTCGCCGGGCCTGCCTGATGCCCTTCATATAACTTTGCGGTGCAGTCGGTGAGAGACGAAGAGAAAGAGAGGGAGAGGGGAGCGAGACGGGAGAATGGATGGAAAGCTTTGTGCTGCGCTGTGTGTCTCCGTGTGAGGGAGATATAGATAGAGAGGTGTGTGCTTTACTATAACCTCATCATTTCACATTCTCTTTTCTTCGCGGATGCTTTTTTCATATCAGAAAGTGTGTGTCAGGCTGTCAATTCCTGTTAGGAGTGTGTGTGTGTGTGTGAGTGTGTGTGTGTGTGTGCGTGTGCGTGCGTGCGTGTGTGTGAATATACACATGGGTCAGTGTAAGTGCAAGTGGCTATTGTGCACACAAATCCTGTACGGCTGATTCAATGTAATCTTGACTCGTAGGGCATATGAAAAATACATGATGTGGCATATCAAGTGTATGAACATTTCTGAAACAGAACAGAACACACACATGCATGCATGCGTTGACCCACATGAATACACAGAGACACACACATGTTAAGGCCCTGCAGGGTGTGTGAGGGGGTCACTGAGTGCTGTGCGTCCCACCATCTGCTCAAATGGAGGAAGGGACCTCCAGGCTGAACCAGAGCATCCAGCTGAAAGATCAAGAGCCTAACGCTGCAGCGACCCTCCACCCTCCAACATCGCTATACACACACATGCAGAGTCAGGCTCCGTCAAATGCACATCTTTTTGCTGCTGGTGGCGTAAAGTGGTGAAGGGATGAACGAAGATATTAGGACTCTTGCTCTGAAGACCATGCATAGCTGTAAGAGGAATTCCATCCAATAGTTGCTATTTCAACCTGGACCCAAGTGAGGGACCAACATTACCATCCCGAGAGCCACGTCAGTAGCATGGCTTAAAACCTTCACCAGGCTGGCCAGTGCAACTCATGTTGTGGAGACTGTTGCTTTTAAAGGCAGCTAGACAGCCAGGGACTGAGGGGGTTAACCATGACTCAGAAAGGGTCAGGGCAAGGGCTTCAAGTCTGCCAAGAGAAGCTTCATTTAATCTATTTTGGGGTTGAGTCTACACATATTCAGGTGACGTTTCTTCATTTGATTGCATGTGGCAAGGTAGATGGATGCTTCCTGTGATGGGTTGGTGTACATCGACAGCATGAAGATGGGGAATTACATTTAATATTATCCTGACACGTCGAGTGCAGTTTAACAGGACACCGCTGGAGGATGTGTAAGTAAGCAAAGGGGAATTGAAACCAGGGCCTGAAAATGGTAGAGAACAAAAAAAAAAAAAAGAAAAGAAAAAAAACAATTAAGGAAAGAGGTGAATGAATAACAAAAGACAGGGTGGAAGGGAGGGAAGAAATGCAACAACTAAAGGAATAATTAATCAGCTGTTCACACAGACAACGGGGGGAAAAAAAGTTGAATGTGGTGTCAGTGACGGATGAGAGAGGGATGAGGAGAAGGAGAGGTGTGAAGGAAGGATTCCATCTCAAGCCACCAATGTCAAAACATGGTGTATTGACTGGCAAGAGATAAAAAACAGGCTCTCACACTCACACACACACACTCACACACACACACGTGCACGACACAGAATGGCATCTAGCAGATCGATGGGACACTGACGCCTGCTATGTGGAGAAGCCCTTAAGACCCAGGCTAATAAACCCTATGGCTAAGACTGCGCTATATCTGAGTGTGTCAGTGTGTGTGTGTTGTGTCAATACAGGGCAGCTTTTAAGACCCAACCTAGTTCATATAGCTCGGAGTCACAACTCAGATGCTTGTGCTGATAAACAGAACGGAAAGAGCATATTACAACCATTATATTTTTACACAAAAATAATCAGGTTAATCTACAAGACTGGCATCGCATCTCACCGGGGTACTCTTTCTTTTCAAAATATGAAAATATTAAATTGTTTGGAAAAAAAAAAGCTGCTCCAACATGTTTTGCCATCCGTGTCAATATCACCTGCAATATTCAGACTGTGTTTTGCCAGTTTTTTATGGCACGTTAGTCCTAATTTGCCATTAATCCCACAAACAAATCGGTAAACCAGTAACCAGTGCTGTGATAAGATGCATCGACGTGCATCTACAGTGTGTTTTGTGTGATTCTGGTTTTTTCATATATTTAAATGTGAGAGGAAAGCAAGAACATTGGAGCACATTTACAAAGTGTTTTATCTTACGATGGAGTCTACCTTCATGACTTCTAAAGATGCCAGCTGAATGTTACTATGTTACTATGGATAATGTTGTATTTCATGGATGAGCTAATACTGTTGCTAATATCAACAATTTAGAAATGTGACTAATAAAATTGAATAGGGAAAGCAAATCTAAGCTAACAGACGAAACAACCCAAAAACAAATATCTGTGAGTTTACTGTTTACTGAATAAATAAATCAAATGTGTGAATGTGACAAGTGAAGTCAGTGTTGTCCAGCGTGGAAACGTAGCTCCGGGTTGATTGACATTGATATTTGTTCGAGTTAACAAACACATCATCATCGTTATAGATTTAGGAAAATCACTCTTGGACCACACACTTTAGGGTTTAGGATGGATACACCCAGGATTTGAGGAGTTAGTTAACAAGTTACTAAGTAGCTAACAATAGGCTTATGTTTACATGCTACATGTTATGTTTACATCTTTTTTAGATATATATATATATATATATATATATATTGTAAAAAATGTGTACATTTTCGAATTGTTACACTGTCTCCTACTGTGTATTGCAACTGTTGCACAGCAATTTCCCTCGGGATAAATAAAGTTATATCTTATCTTATAAACTGTCCTAAGGTAGTGAACACTGAAGAGCAGACATGCAACCTACTTTTAAGTTAATGTGGGTAAAGAGTGCACAAACATACACTGGTGGAGGTACAAAACCACACACTGGCACACGAGGAGTGAATGACGTATTTATATGAATAGGTATGGAAACTGTGCGCCCATGCTGTTTGTGTATCGACTGGTGAGGGTCAATTTCATTAGGAAAGCCAAGCGACATCTCCCGCAGATATCCGTGTATCTGTGTGTGTGTGTGTGTGTGTGTGTGTGTAACTTACCATGAGCCCAGCAAGACAAGTCATACCTCCTCCTAACTCACACACTGCGCCCCTGAGAGACAGAGAGGGAGAGAGCGAAGAGTGGGAGTGAGATTCACCTTACTGAGGCAAACCTAGCAGTTTAGCACCAACACACACACACACACACACACACACACACACACACACACACACACA
>CALSCE010009347.1:5702166-5728308 GCA_943593645.1 Bovichtus variegatus
ACACACACACACACACACACACACACACACACACACACACACACACAGTGTCTTTCTCTCCCCTCCGGCCCAGCGTGTCTTCAGGCTCCGTTGCTCTCTGGCGGTGATCCGTCTCCACATTAAGCGAGGCCTCAGATAATTCCTAAGCCTCCTCCATGGCCGATCCAATAAGGGATAAGGCTCTCGGCTGGCCATGATCAACTGACAATCTGTCCTGTCACACGGCTACTTTAGTGGAGGCCAGGATTACCCCGGCCAGCCTAGACAGGGTACACACAGTTCACAAGACCACGGCGCTGATGTGTGCGCGCGCCTGTGCGTGTGTGTAAGAGGGAGAGTCAAAGAGAAAGACAGAGACAGATTGAAGAAGATTGTGTACAGAGGTAAAGGTGTGTGCATGTGTGTGTACAGCTCCAGAGAGCTGGTTTCTGCATCTAGTCTGTGTTTTATCGCTGGTAGCAGTAGTTGGAGGGTTTCAAACTGACAACAGGCAGTGAGATCTGTGGCAAAACAATACGATACTTACTAAAATATGGTACTTTGTAAAGGGTAATACCTTTACAGATTAGACTCTGTATTTTGAAACAAAAGCAAAAGTCTGATTTATGAACCGCTGTGCATTTTGGAACAACATTTTCATATACATTACATTATCATACAAAACAGCATCAATCTACAACAATAAAAGTGTTTGGGAAGTGGATGGGGACACCAAAACACTGCTGCTCCTCAGAAGTATGTTGAACAGTACCTCTTACAAGAGTTAAGGCAGTTTTCTGTTGTAAATACTACCATACATTATACATGGTTTATTTCCTTTATCTGAGGAGTTATGTCCAAGAATCTGAATGCCTTGAGGACAAAACAGCAAGTATTATAGCGGTGCTTCCCCCTTCAGGAGCCGTATATTAGGTGCTTATTGCAGTCAGATGATTGCAAGCAGGAAAGCTGCAACGCAAACACAAGTCAACAGAGATAAAGAACAAATATTAGTGATTTCTAAAATAAATTTAAAAAAAAAAGGTGAAATGCTTTGTGGCCTTCAAGGATCTCCATCACCTGATGAATCAGATTAGGTCGGGTTTTTATAAAAGCTTGAACTATTAATAGCAGTGTGTTAATAATAATAGCAATTACGAAATGATCGTTCTGCCTAGCTGGTATGGTAAATACACATGCTGTGAATAGGCAGTTCAGATAGCCTATTCGCCTTTCACCAGAAGAGCCAGGCAATGTGTGATAAGCATCGACATTCTAGCCAACAGAGTCTGCCTTGGAGACACTCCTGATCCCTTTTTCCATTGGAATAGGCTCATTTTAACACATACTCACACACACACACACTTGCACACAGACATGCACTCGCACACACGCTTGGAGGACTGTGCAGGGCTTCGATAAGCGTGGCCCTTCTCTCTCTCTCTCTCTCTGAGTAAACATCGTTTTGGATTAGGCAGAGTATAATGAGAGCAGGGGGCTATCTGCCCACCACGCCTGCATTGTGGCCCCCCGCTCCTCTCTGAGGGGGCCGGGACCAATCTTTACTCTGCTATTTATCCCCCTCCTCTGATAGCTTACTTATCTGCTGCAAAATGCCAGGGCTGACTGCCTGTCTAACTGCCCCTATAACTGTCTGCTTGCCTTCTTGTCTGCCTGGTTCCACGCCCCTCTGTCTGTCTGTCTGTCATCTTGTCTTAAAGCTTGCAAAAGCATTAAGACAAATGCATGACTACGTCTCATTTTATCTCACCTCTACCTGTCTGTCAGCACGTTTGACATGACAGACTCTTTTCCTGAATCCAATCTGGTGCAGGTTACTGTTGCAGAGGACAGCACTGCAGTAGGAATGATATTATAAAAGCAGAGCAATGCTTCATGTAGAGCAAGCGAGGGACACTTTGCTTTGCACTGCTGAGGAAATGCATCGCTTGTGGTTGTGTCTGAAATTACTTAAGAGGTGTGCATTTTATTGATTTTTTTTTATGTACAATAAAATCACATATGGAGAGTCCATGTGAAAAAAAATGCCACACTTGACGCTTTTTAAGTGATCGAGGAGTATACAGAAAAGCTACCAAGGTAGTATTACCTATTGAGTGTGCACGCACCAAACCTGATATTACAGGCTACTTTATATAATGTCACATATCATTTAAACCAAGAACTCACCTCCACATGGTGTCTTATTTAATACCAACCCTTTAAAACCAACAAAAATGGGTGAGATATTTAAATATACACATCTTCTGTGGTCCATTTTTTACTGAAGCATGAAGCAGAATGGGTTCTCTAGCTGTAACTGGTATTATTTCTTTATACAATGTTTTACATCAGCAGCTTCCTTCACCACCTGTCCCATCATGCCCTGCACTTCTTATTGACAATGAATAGAAGTAGAGAGTGTACACTTGATGAAATTACATCTGGTGTGCAACCATTGTCAGTACAGAGCGAGTGTTCGGGAGCACAGGGGAAGCGAGGGTTACGGGAAGAGAGTCGAATAAAGTATGGAGAAAGAAACAGAAGGAGGGACAGGAGACGCGGCGGCGCAGAATTACGGAGAGGAGGAACGATCGAATGAGAGGGGAGGTAATGAGATGTGGGGAGAGACAGGAGGAGGCAGAAACAAAGAGGGAGTTTGACATGTGGCTAATAGACATATCAGCACTGAGGTGTGGGGTTTAGCTGGCAGACGAGAGCTTTGCAGTGCTTCATTCATTGATTAGCATACGGTGAGTGGCATGGGGCCGTGTGACAACCCCAGATTACGCTGCACACACACACACACACACACACACAATGTAGATTGCCACAGATTGCATCTCGCTCCTTCCTTGGAGAAAGGCAAGGATGTCAAATTACAGGGTGTCACCTGCACCAAGCGATCTACTTTCTTGAATGTTAATGTATATAAACAATTAGGACAGGAGAAAGAGAAAGACACGGGAATGGGGGTGATTGGAGAGGAGGAAAGATGGAGAGCAGAGGAATAAAGCGAGGGAGAAAAGAGTTGGGATAGTATGAGGGAAGAAAGAGGAGCGACGGGGAGGGAGAAAGGGGCAGGAGAGGGGAGTCAGTCGAGGTAGAAAATGAGATACAGGTGCAGGGAGGAGAGGAATAGGACAGTTGAGATTAAAATGACTGATGAGAGGTTCTGGTTTCTTGGTTCATGGAAAAAGAATAAATCAATATGAGAAAGCATAACATCTGCCACCGAGCCCCTCCCTGCCTTCAACCTGCGGTACTCTCTCTGAATGTGAACCGATGTGAAATGGAAAAACCAGAATCATCTCGCCTATAGCAAAGTCCAGGAGCAATATGCGGTGATATTTAATCAAAAACAAAAAGCATGGGATCAATATCAATGTATTTCTTTATTTTGGCTATCTTTATTTTACATACATTTTAACTACGCACGCCCGTGCAAGCTTCAATTTGAATTTAAATGAATATCCGAACTGCATAATGCGTGAGAACTGTTCTATTATTGTCTTACTGCCAGTATCCTGTGACTCTGAGCTTTGGATGACACTAAGGATACACATTTCAACTGACTAGCCATTTTAATTCGAGTGTCAGCCTATTTGAAATAAAAAAAACACACCAGCTGTTTCAACAGAAATCAGTGCCCTGGGTAGGCTTTGCTTATTAGAAAAAAAAAAAAAAAAAGCACTTTTCAAATCTTTAAATCTCCAAATAATCTCATCTCCAAATAAACTAGATTGTAGAAACACCGATACCTGAAGCTGTGTCAGTTGGTCTGGAGTTATCTGAGTGAGTCTATGACTTCTGTACCTGCTGTGTCTTTTCCACATTATAAGCAAAACAATCAAATCTTTTTTTTTTTTTTTTTTTTTTTTACCAAACAATGCTAAGTTGTAGTTTCAGCGTAGTTTCTTTATCTCTTGCTTGCTCACCCATGCTCTTTTCTTGTCTGGCAGCCAACTTTCTAAGAGTTATCTTTTTCACTCCAAATCAACGGTCTTTCACAGCAGGGCATTTTTAAGTCTCATTTTTCAGTCTCACTTTATTTAGATTAGTCAGTCACACAAAACAGTCGTCGCAGTATCTAGAAAAAACTAAGTTTGGTGAGCGACCCTCTGCCTCTGTCATCCAGTTATACTGAGATAAGTCTGAGAGGAAATGAACAACACTCTACACCCACTCTACCGTGACTCAGTATGAGGTGTGTGCATGAGTACGTGTGAGTGTGCATAGATTTTGTAGCAGTGAGCGGCGAGCGATTCGAGTTGTATACCACTAAGTTATCGAAATTCAAAGAGGGAGACTGCTGACGGTGGAGAAAAGGATATATTCAGGAAGAGTGACAGAGAGGGGGGACTGGGTGACAGAGGAGGGAGGCAGAAATCACATCCACTACTAGAGCCTCCAGGAGTCTGCCCAACAACTGCACTGATGCCTTAAACATGAGACACAGATTCCCTATCTCGCTGAAGAGGTGCTGCGGGAAGAAGAGAGGAGAGGGAGATGGGGGAAGACATAATATAGAGGGGAGGTTATAAGGAGCACAGGGAAAGGTGTGGGAGGTAAACAAGAGGGTCCAGATCTGTTTTTTAAAAGACAGTGCTGCTGTGGGACAGACTGTCAAATTTAACTGTGTAAATTGACTGTTAATGTTTTCTACCTACAGTACGGCAACACATGAAAGGGGGTTTTATAAGTCTGCAGTAAGTACTGTTGTTTTGTCCAGTGGCTGCCAAGCAATGTGTGGGTTAAGTGCCTTGCTCAGGTGCACTATAAACAATACTTTTCCAGGGTAGTAGGGGAGAGGGTTTCTTCTTTAAGTCTGCAACTGAGGACTTGTTTTTGTAATCAGTTTATCAGGCAATTATGTCTTTGATAAATCAACTAATCGCTTGGGCTTTAAAATGTCACGAAAATGGGAAAAATGTCCATAACAATTTTCTAAAGCCCAGGGTGACGTCTTGGAATTGCTCGTTACGTCTGATCAACAGTCCAAAACTCGAAAATATAAAAAAAAAAAAAAATAAAAAAAAAAAAAGATATTCAGTTTACTATAAAGACGAGGAAAAGCAGCGAATCCTCACGACGAGAATAATTACTTTACTCTTATGTACGTGACCCTCACTCTGATCACAACACATTGGATTTAATCTAGATGATTAAGGGGAGATGGTTAAGGGTTGAAAAAAAATAAAATAAATAAATATGCAGCAAATACGATTTGATGTGTTCATAATTTAGCAAAGACTATTACAAATATAAGCTTGTTGCATTATAACTCTGTAATAGATGAGATTTGCTCGTCTGATGTGGTGCTCCCGTGGCTCTACGGAGAGTTGTATGCCTCTTGTGGAATACAGCCGGATACTGTGTCGCCTGTGCTGATCCACTTTAATGATTGGCTGCCTGCAGGGCCACTCTGGTACCTGATTGACCATTTCGTTTCACGCTCCAACCAACATCACGCTGAGCGATTTAAATTTCCTACGGACATATTTGGATGTTGCATGTTTAGTTGAACAGCTGTTTTGCTTGTCAGCTTGCTTGTTTGCTGGACCCTTTGTTTCACTAGCATGCGGCTTTGTTACGTTCAGTCTACTTTTATGAAGTCGTAGGTCTTAAGTACTGCAACTCCCTCCTGGCTGGACTACCTGCATGTGTCATCCAACCTCTACAGCTCAGAATGCAGCAGTCTTTAAACTTCCCAAGGTCTCCCACACCACACCGCTCCTCCGCTTCCTTCACTGGTTACGGTTGGCTGCCCAAACCTGCTTCAAGACTCTGGTGCTGGCCTACCGTGCGGTGAGAGGATCAGGCCCCTCTTACATCCAGGCCACGGTCAAACCATGTATCCTCATGATTGTTTGCACTTATTGTAAGTCGCTTTGGACAAAAGCGTCAGCTAAATGTAACATAATATGCATACTTTTGTATTACATTCCACATTAAATTACGTTCAATGTGTGAAAAACAAACACGCTTTGAATTATTCTTCAATGCATTTAAACTTTGGTGATGACAGAAGATTTGCAATTACTTCAACCACTCCATGCACTGCTTTGGCGGCCTGTGTTGGCACAAAGTAGTCATATTGACTTTGATTGAACTTTAATAGTTTGTCAGTTGAATCACCTCGCTGATCCCCGACTGACGCTCCCAGTCCAGCGATTTCCAGACATTTTAGGAAGAGTCCAACATTGGTTTTGACATTAGTAAAGTTAAATGCTTTCATACTGAAAAGGATGACGCTGGACTTCTGAGCCGAGACAGGTGGCGAGGGCGGGGTGAAAGCATTTTATGAGAAGTTGAGAGCAGAAGAAGGTTAATGGGGTGGATGGGGGCGAGTTTGTGGGCTGAAGTATAGATGATTCAAACGGGTGTGGGCAGTGGTGATGGGGAGGAGGAGTGGTGGTGGCAGGGTGTTAATTTGGGAGGTTCAGAAGTGGAAGGAGACCCCCGGGGCTCTCTGTCGCTCTCTCTCTCAACTGAAATAAACTGCACTGCGACAAACTCGCCATGAGAGGCCAGCGAGTGCGTGCACATGTGATACAGCAGTGCCCGTGTGTATTTCTGACTCTGTGTGTATTTGCATCTGTGTGTGCGGGCGTGTTCACATCTGTGTGTGACGGGCTGCCTGAAGGCTCCCTGTGTGCAGGCGTTTCATTGGAGAGGCAGATGAGCAGGGCAGATATCCTGGGGCGGCCTGGCAGTGGCCAGAGCTTTATCTGAGCTGAAATGATTTTAGCACTCCGTTTTGGAGCACTAACCCAGGAGCAATGTCACCCCCTCCTCCTCCTCCCCCCCCTCCTTCTTCTCCCTATCCTTCCTTCCTTCTTCCTCTGTCACTTTGTCATTTTCTCCTGTCTTCTGCTATTCATTCTCTTCTCTCATCTCTCCTGAATGTTTCTATCTCTGGCTGGCTACTAGCTACTGGATTATAGAAAAAAAAAAAAGTGGACAGGAAAAAAAGACTTTTTCATTTGCAAAATCAGTTCTCAATTATCTTCTGGTGTTTATGTTGAGTTTAGTCGGCCTTTTTCCTTTTATTCAATAGGCTATTGTGTCATTTTTAAACAGCTGTTTGTTATTATTTTAATGAGTGACACCATAGAGATTACAATTGTGTATCCAAGTCAAAGGCTACAACTATTTTCTCTATGTGCAGATTAGGTTCTCGATTAATCCATTAATCGATTGATTGACTATAAAATGTCAGGGAAAAGTGAAAATGTCTAACACAATTCCCTTAACGCTCAAGTTGACCTACAGTCCAAAAACAAAATATCTTTGGTTTAATATGATAGGAAACTGAGAAAAAACGTAAATGTTCAAATAGAAACCAGTGGCATTTTTGTTACATTACATTTCATTTAGCCGACAATAAGTGCAAACAATCATGAGGATACGACTCCGAACAGCGAGAATCTTGCAAGTACATCACCTTCGAATAGGCGTAATCATACAAGTGCAGAACAATAACTTCAAATAAGCCAAACCAAAAAGTAAATGCAACATACAGAAACATTAGAATAAAAATAGTTTGAATCAAATCAAATATTGACATAGTTGCAGATTCATTTTCAGTCGAGCAGCTACACCAGTCATCCACCTCAGCAAAAGGAAGAAACATGGCCGCTTTAAAATGCATAAAACAGATGTTCTTGCTAAAGAAGCTAAGAGTAACATTTAAAGACTAATAGATGCATTTCACGTGGTATAGAGCGTCACGTGTGTGCCTCTGACTGAGATGATGTCACATGACTTTGTGTCAGTGAAGTCAGTGAAACCTCACCTGAATCTACTTGTCAGAAAACACTGACATTAAGTTGCATTCCATAGCATTTTCCCAGTGGGACATTCAAACTTTCCTAGTTGGCGGGAATGCCGCATTACAGGAGAGCTAATCCAAGTGAAGCCTCCCTCACCTCCCACTTCTCAAAGCCCCACGTATTTATTTAGCCTTTACAAAATGTCTCTTATTTTACATGAGACTCTCAGGCAGAGGCATGCTGGTCTCCTGCAATCAGAGCCATTATCACACTGGGCCGATGGCTAGGCTCCACCAAGCAGCAGCAGCAGCATATAGTACCTTCCCCACTCCTCCTCTGTCATCTCCCCACTCTCGCTCCTTGTTCCCCGCCCCACCACCATCACTGGTCAACCCTCTCTCTCCCTTTCTTTCACTGCACTAACCTTAGCTGCCACATGGGGAATTAAGTGGTATTACGAAGAAATGCTTCTAGCTGAGCTTAACTGCATTACATGAACAGGTAATATACCCTGAGCGTGTGTGTGTGTGTGAGCGTGTGTGTATGTGTGTGGGAGAGAGAGAGAGAGCAAGGGGATAGAGGGTGGAGGGACAAGGATGAGGATAAGGAGAGAGAAGGAGAAAGAAAGGGGGTCTTAAGTGAATTGTCAACTCAAACGCTCTAATCACATTGAAAGCTCTGGACAAAGAGCACCCACGGTCGCCAACGGAGCACACCCTGGGGGCAACGAAAGGCCACTTAGCCCTATCTGACTCCCTCTCTACCTCTGTCTATCTGCTTCTCTCGCTTTCTCGCACTGTAGAGGCAGGTCTCTTCCAAATAATACCTTCCACAACACCTGAGAGAGGAGGGGAGGGAGGGAGGGAGACTGAGGAATGGAAGAAAGTGAGGGGAAACTAAATAAGTACACCATTACAAATACATACAATAGATGTATACAGGTGGATTAAATCAGTACCAGCTTGTATGTTGGCAGTTGGAGAGCAGTAAAGTCCAAGTTTTTATTGGCAACAATTGCATGCGTATTTAGTTGTTTATTCATTCAAGTTTAATATGGGTGAGATTGTCAGTTCATTTTAGACTTTAGAAAGAGTAGTTTTAGGCATATATTGTCATACAAAAAGCAGGACAGGGCAGTAATAATACAAAGATACAAAGACAGCTCGGAGGAGTTCCTAACAGAGCCTACGCTGGTCTCCATTCGGGCCCTCAACGGCTCCGCAGGACCTCCACTAACCATAAAGACCATAGGCAGATCACCGGCTCCCTAGGGCTCGGCAGCCATGATGGCTCTATTCAACACTCCTGCTAATGCTATGCTGATTGTCTGAGCACAGCTAGCATGTTGTGTGGCTAAGCGCGGGTCATTTCCTCGTTTCCCCCATGTCTCTTTTCAAATGTCCAGGCAGGGAGGGCCTTTACTGGAGCGATGGGGAGCCACTGATGGTGACTAAAGATGGAGGCTTTTGCACGTGGAAAGTCAAACTGGAAAATCACAATGTACACATGTGCAAAAAACACATAGGTTTGGAGGTTAATCAGATTCATCCAATACATAATGTCCCCTGATTATCACCTGGACGACTGAGAATTGCCACGTGCACATCTTTGAATATCTGTTGCTTTGCTCTCTAAATTACTGACGATAGAGGAATGCACTTTAATTTATGATTTGATGAGTTATACATATAAGACACGCTACTGTCTTAAATACCCTAAACAAGAGTTTGTATGCATACGAAACAGACACCGACCTTCAAGACAAATTTATTGGAGTAGAGAAATGTGAAGAAAATCAGGAGAAAATATTTTACTTTCTTTGGTGCATGGAGGCAAAAGAGGGCGAAGGTGCATTTTAACGGTTTTATGATGTGTTCAAATGTAATCTTGTAAAATGTCGTTTTTGGTGAGAACTTGAATAAAAACAGTTGTTTGCAGGAGGTGATTCCACAGCAATGTAATTATTATGACCTGCTTAACTTCCTAACACTGGTTCTAAATACTTTATAACACACAATTAAAACTACTAATGTCAAGCTCTTTTGAAAACAAAGCAGATATTCAAATAAAAATACAATCACTCATTTAACTTGTGACAGCACCAGTAGCGCTCAAGACAACCGAAAATCAGAAAGTGCATCGTTAAATGTGGTATGGCTCAGATGTACGGGTAATGGGCCAGTGGAAACGTTTGAGACTGCTGATGGGAGAGAAAAAAAAGCTGGTTTATACTATGAACTGTGAAAATGATCACACAGACAGTGACATTTATTTTTTTGGGGGGTGGGAGGGGGGGGGTTGGGGGTGTTGTATGGTTGAACTGACTTGCACTGTTTGATAAGTGACATCAGTGACAGAGGCACGCAGACAATAGCCAACTGTCAGAGCCTTAAGATGAGTAGAAGGGAACGAAGAGCGACACACACACACACACACACACACACACACACACACACACACAGTCAGGGTCAGTAATTGAGTGGGAGGGATAAGCTCCTCTCATTCTTTCTGTTTGCCTGTCCCCCCCTTGCTATCTCTCTCTCATACACACACATATACACACACACACACGCTGTAACACACCAGTCACCCCATCATCACCCAACAAGACCAATTTGTTGCCACGAGTTACCAGCAGGGGCCGGGACAATGTCAGCTGTCAGCCAGAGCAGACGAGGCCCGTCATTGGTCACCAGTGGTTACAGATGGCGCTGCTTCGTTAGTGAGACGATTTACTCTTTAGGCTGGGAGTCTACACACAGACACATACAGGTCTATACACACACACACACACACACACAGTCTAAATTTGCAGAGCACAAAAGAGCACTTTTTTTTCTTTTTTTTTTTTTCCTCACATACATCCACGCAAAAGTGCACAGACACCGACACACATGGCCTTGAATGAAAAAAGCAATATAAGATAGAGAATAAAAATGCATTGGTGCTGCCCCATATCAGACGAAACAGAGCGACATTGAGATTAAGCGTCACACTGCTGAGAGGGAGACACAGAGATGTGAATAGTGAAAGGCGAGATATCATACATTCATTTTAAACAGGGGTGGGTGGTGATTGAGTGAGCAAGGCTGTGAATGAATCTCTGCGTGTGTGCGCGCGTGTGTGCGTGTGTGTGTGTGTGTGCGTGTGTGCGTGTGTGTGTGTGTGTGTGTATCCCCTACGGCCCTCGGGTCGCAGGGGACATATTGACACAAAATAAACAGCGCTCAATCTTCCGGCCTGTGATTTCTGCTCCGGTGTCAAGATAAGTCCTGGGCCGCTGGCAGCTGAGACCGGCCGCTCGCTTTACAATAGAGGAGAGAGAATGAGGAGCAGAAAAGAGGAGACACGCAGAACATGACGGACTTTCATTCTGCCTCCGCGTGTCACCTTCTCTTTGCCAATCCAATATCAATGTAGGAACTAATTGTTGCACTACAAACACTGTAGAAGAGGGGACAAGTGTGTGCATACACCAGAAAAAAATTGTCCGATGAGATCTCACGGATCGAAACGTCGAAACAGTATTACACCAGCCTTTCTCTTCTAAAGACAGAATTAGACTAGAGGAGAGAAGATTAGTCATCATGTCATGTGTAATTCAGAAGTCCTTTTCTCATGTTCGCTGATTTGCGTCATAATGTTCAGAGAGGTGCCACAGGACCACAGCGCTTTTTTTTCTCTGGGCTGCAGATTTATCAACATATCGGACCTGCTGCCTTCACATGGCTGCAGGCATTTACTGAACTGAAGCTTTCCATACAGTCGAGAGCGGCTCTGGATAACAGATCTGTACTTTAAGAATCTTACCAATTTACAAATCAACCACTTTAAAAGTAACTTGTTGATGTTGGTTTGAACAAACCTACTTGATTGGCAGTGTTTAATTACACATGTTTATTTATGTTTTTGTTTGGTTTTCTAGACAAACTCACCAAAGAGGCAGCAGATTGACGTTGACGCGCAATGTCTAAGACATATTAACTCGCTTTGCACTGCCTCAACTTCCCACCTGTTTGGGCCTCTCCTCCCGCCTGTGCACCGTGCGCTCGGCACGAAAATACTACAAAGATGGGCAGAGCAAACTTTAGGGTCAGTCTCAGCCCTTTATCCATAAACCATTTCACATGAACAGATGTTCTGTGCCGCACTTCATTGTTAAGCAAGTCTCCAGGTTTAGATATTTCCATTGATTGTCGATATGGGCAAATCTGGAACGAATTGGTCAGAAAACGGTTGCAGTCCAGCCCACAGGAGAGAGCTTAGAAAGAAAGTGCAACGGAGAACAAAGTGTGACACCATAGAAGACCATTTGAAACTAAGTGCCAAGTGCTCCAGTAGCAGCAGCCACAGTTGAAGCCTGACATGAAACAAGAACAACTATTAATTGAGGGATTGGCTGATATAACCTGAAGGGTGTGTGGATGAAGAAAGAAATGAAAGGAAGAAAGAAAGAGAGAGAAAGTGAAAGACGGCAGGAAAGACAGGGAGGATGAAGAGGACGGAGGGACGCGAGGACAGATTGCGAGATCGTAGATAGGAAGGGCATCAGCGCATTACGGCAGCGTAGGTGTCAGGGCTCTGAGTTCTTCGCCTGTCTCCTTCCACACCTCCCTCCCCACGGGCCAACACCAACACCTTCCACCCCTCTCCTCCAAAAATGAATATTTCTCATCACCATATGAATATTGCGGGCGTGACAAGTGCGTGTAAACACACAAAGGCGGAGTGCTCAAATCCACTCACTGGGAGCTATTAAGTCGTCAGGCGGCACAGAGAGGCTGACAGAGGAGAGAAACAGTGTGCATGTATGTGTGTATGCTGACAGGGAAGAGAAACGATGTGGCGGGCCACTGAACAGAGCAGCCACAGAGAGAGAGAGGGAGAGAGAGAGAGAGAGAGAGAGAGAGTGGACAGGCAGTCAGAAAAAAAAAAACAAGGAAAGAAAGAAAGAATTGCTGGCAGACTGCTAATTTAACTTGTCGTAAAAAAAAAAAAAAAACACCCAACCCGTGCTCAAACTGTCAACGTCACTGTCACCTCAAAACCCAGGGGAAGGTGTGTGTGTGTGTGTGTGTGTGTGTGGGACAGATGGAAATAGGAACTGTGTGTGTGTGTGTGAATAGGGTGCATGAGGAGACAAACGGCAAAAAAAATGTTTGTGCAGAGTGTTTTTTTGTGTAGCAGGTGCGTGACCAAGGAGAGCCCTTTTTGAGATAGTGTGGGTTCAAGTGTGTGTGTGGTGTGTGCACACTTGCAAATGCGCACCAACAACACACACAAAAAAAAAGCTCATACGGTACTTGCCAACTTCCTCATGTCAGATTCAATAATGTTGCTCACGGTGTGTTAGGGAGAGTGTGTGTGTTGTGGGTGTCTGGGGAATGAGCAGCTTGTTTCCTCTGATCAATAGAGAACCTGCCAAGGTGACCCAGCCCGGCCCGTGACTCTTCTTCACCTGTGCTCCTCTTTCTTTTCATCTCAAACTTATTCTCTCCCTCCCTTTCTGAGGCCTAATTTTCCTCTCTGTGATGTTTTCTGGCAATAGCGGACTTGTTCTCTGTATAATTATGTTTCCGTGTATTTAGCCACACTAGCACAGGGCTCCAGGGACAGCAATGTCCGATGGTTAGTCGGTCGACTAAATACTAAAAGGATTGCCATGAAATTTGGTAGTCATGCTCCCCACAAGATGACAAACATAGGTGATCCCCTGACCTTTCGCCTGGCTTAAATGTACCTGCAAAACTAACCCAGAAATACTTTGTGTTTGATGCCAATGAGCCAATTTACATAAACTAAGATGACATTATAGCCGCTAACATTAGCCTGTTAATACGCTCACTGTGAGCGTGATAGCATGCCGACGTTAGCTTGTGTGTTTGCTACCTCCAGAAGCCACGTGCATGGCTGCTGAATCTCAAACTGAATTTTGATCATTTGGTAATGCAGGAAGTTTAAAAAGAAGAAGAAAAAGAAGAAGAAGAAGAAGAAGAAGAAGAAGAAGAAAAAAACAGGAAAAAAGATTTAAACTCTGAGGTGGAACAGTTGGCATACGACTGCTTATCCTTCACACACACACACACACACACACACACACACACACACATAAAGTGACTCTGAATGGTGGTACAGCTTATCTACTGAATTGATATAATTAATCATCTACATGCTGCTAACCTTTTATTCGGCGTGTATATGCACATACATGGAACTCACGCTGAACACAAAACAATGATTTGATATCTGGCCTTGTAAGTATGATCCTGAAAGAAGTGACCATGTGGGTGTCTTTTTAGCATTCTTGTGAGGGGTCTTTTTTTTACTCTTGCTTGGTTCCAATCCCCGGTTACAGTACAGTAGCTGGGTCAAAGCAAAACATGGAGCAATTACAGTGAGTGAAAACACAAATGTTTTTGTTTGGAATATACTGCAGATTTACTGTAATTGCACATTCAGGAGCTCGAAAGACAAACACGTTAGGTTATGGAGAGGGTCAAGGATGTTCTCGATACTGTACTACCATTTGAGGAGAATATATGGTAGCGGTGATACAGTAATTACGTTTGTACAAAGTAATCCAACACAACATTGCATAGAAATAGCAAGGAAATGAGCCATTTGTGTATTCAAGGAAGTATTCCTTAGCAGAGCCGAACAGACAGGTGTTCAACAAAACATCATCACATTGAATTACTGCATCCGATTCAAACATTTATTCATTATTTCATTCTGCAATATATGTATGGCAACCACAGTATGCGTAAGGTATAGTGAACGGTTAGCCAGCTAGATCCCTTTATTGATTGCAGACCTGTGACTGAGGTCACTGGTACTGTAACCAATGCTAACGGCTCATCATCTTCAGTAAACACAACACACCACGATGGTAAAAACAAATCCAGAAACTCATCCTTTAACCATGGGCCGTCAATTCAGAGTTTTTTTTTTGCATTTGACAGCCTCTGGTGGCCTTCGTCTTTTCATTGTCCCTTCAGAGTAATCACACAGCAAAAATGCCATTAAATTAATGCCAGTGACTTTCTCTGATTCAAGGGTCAACTAGACAGTTAGACAGATTTCTCAGAGCGGGCAGATACAGCTGTGACGTCAGCCGCTAAGTGGGCCAGGGGTCTATCAGTCAGCGGATATGTTGGGCTTGTAACCTGCGGCGACAGGTCCTTAACGCGTCGCGCGGACAGAGCCGTAACAGATGCCCAGCTAAGTGCCTGATTAAAACTTAATGTGCAGAAGCAGCCGTGTGCAAGTGTGTGTTTTTCTGCAAGTGTGTGTGTGTGTTGCACAGCGTTAGGGAGAATATGAGATGGGCGCCAGCCCTCCAGCGAGAGAGGGGCCATGCCAGCTGCTTCTCTCCCCAGAGACGGAGCCCTGAAGCTGGGCAGCGAGGCAGGGTAGTCAGGGGAGGCACTAGGGGGTGATGGCACAGTCACAACACAAGTGGCATATGTGACGTGACACTCCACTTATCAAATGAGATTTCATTTTCTAATTATAATACACCTCCATACACACCAACACACACACACACACATTAAATTCCAAGACAATGGTTTGGACCTTGAAGTCAGGTCCAAACCTACTTTTGACACAAGGCTGAAAAAAATAAAGCAGTATGTAAACGCACTTTTGCTAGCAAATGTGGAAGTCAACAGTGTCGACAACACACTGATAACTTAAGCCTGACTGACATCTGCAGTGGTTACACTGTGCGATAAGTGTTAGATTAGTTCTAAAGAATATATTTGACTCAGGCCATGTGTAAAACATGTCAAATCTGATTTAATCAAAGTCATCAAATAGATGACTCAGATTCTCCATTTCCGGAGCAACAGTTAATATTGTTGCACTCACTCGTACTCATAATGAACATTAACAGTCTAAAAGTTCAATGAACACAGTTCCTTCCGACAAATATTTCTTGGGAATAAATACACTGAAAAATGTACTTAGCTTTTATGAATGAGACCGATTTTGTGTGTGTGTGTGTGTGTGTGTGTTTGAATGTGTCCAGGAGGTATGAGTAGCTTCGTGGGTCAATAAGCCAGCAGCCAATAATTTACCCACTGACAGAAAATTTCATCTGCCTATCATCCTCTCCCTCCGTCTCTCTGTCTCTCCCTCCATTCCTCTCACTGATTATGCCGTCAATACGGTGCGGATGAGAGGAGCTGACAATTGACCAGCCTGGATCAATATCAGCTAATAAGCATGTCAGGAGAGAGGAGAAAAGAGCAAGGAATCGACTGAGAGAGAGGGAGACTGAGAGAGAGAGAGGATGAGTGAGAAAGTGACAGAGAGAAAAAGCCAGTTTGATCCAATTCGGCTGCTCGGCGTGTGGAGGTGTAAGTGGGATGATTGGCCTGTTATTGCTGGTTTAATGTTAGGCAATCAGAGTCCTAGTGGTCTAGATATCAACAAACATCCATCAAATTGTCCCTTCTTCTTCTTGATACCACCACCTCTGCCTGGCCCCGCCTGGACCCTGACAAACAATACGACAACAATGAGAGTCGAGCAATGATGCCGCTTCAGAAAAAACCCAGGGAGGTAGAATTGATAGCCTTGCACTCGCTGCACGAGCCAAGAGAAAACACGCTTGTTTGGTGGTATTTGTTTGTGTTGGGGAGATCTTCGCTCATTTTATTTGATTTTTTCTTTTTTTTTGCCCCCTTTCTTTCCAGCCTCTCGCTGTCTTTCCCCGTGGCAGAGGAACACGCCGTTGTTGATGGTGATATAATAACACAGTCAGGTGTCTGTGGCCAATTCCCTGTCATTTGGACTTTTGCGTAAATCACCATGTATTTTTCTCTTCTTTTCGTTTTCTACTTGCTTTCTCTATTTCACTGCTCAATCTTCCTTTTTTCCCCAAGGTGTCATTTTCTTTTGCTCAAATTACCTTTTCTCATGGCCTCCCAGATGCCACAATTGTTGATGTTGTATGGATACTGATGGGAGCTTTTCTGTGTAAATGCAACACTGCTACTAGCACAACTAGTCAACACTACTTAGTCTAATACTGCCTATTACAAAGGAGCAGGTTGTGTAACAAGGAAGAACATTTTTAGATTACCCATACCAACAAATCACTGTGAAGATCAAGATTTATTCTATAATAGATCAACTTTCTGTCAGTGTTAAAACACATTTAACCTCTGCAGACAACCCTGTTAGCTATGTTTATATATTACATTATCTATTACTTATTAGCAGATATGTTTTGAAATGAGCATAATGCTAACAGGATTGTGTTTTTTTTCTTCTTAACATAACGAGGAAATGTTTCTAATGCACAAAAAGTGTTGAGAGTGAACGTATCTGAAACATGTTCTCGGAAAATGTTTCATTTGTTTTTCCTGTAATAATATTTCCTGTAATGGCTAAATATTGAAAAACCTAAACCTAAAACCTGTTTTTGAAGCCTAAACCTAACAACACACAGGATACACACACACACTCACATGTCCTACCTATGACCTCTGTGTGGTACAACATATAGCACATTTAGTAGTGCAAATGAAAAAAAAACTTTATGAAACAAGGGTTGCCACAGAAAATAGAATAATTAATTAAGAAAAAATTATATTTTTACATTTTTGATCTTTATTTTTGCATTTTTAAATTCCCTTTTATCAGCATTCTTCTCTGTGTTTTAAAAAAAAAAATCTGAGCACGGTTGAAACATCTTTTTAGAAGGACGGTTCATGTTTGTTCTAACTCCAACAGATAAGTTGTCCATCACCTTCCCGTCTGTCCTAACACATGCTGTCCCCCGGCAGACATGTTAATCACCATGCAGAGCCCCCTGCCTACATATTCAGCCAGTGTCCCTGCTAGGACCGACAACACGACATGTCCTGCTCTCCCACACATGCTGATTGCAGCGTGGACGTAGTGATGAGTGATGGAATGGAGGGGACGGACAGGGAAGTGGAAAAGGAGGAGAGCGCCGTAGTTCTCATTTACATGTTTATAGCTCCGCGGTAGGGAGGGGGACAGCGCTTGTTTGCGTGCGTTCGATGGACATGTCCAATTATCAACCCTGTTGTTTCCTCAACAACGCTCTCTGACTGCTCAACATGCAAACGCAGACAACCAGACGCGCACACATTCATGTGAACCAGCTGTGCTTGCTGGGAGGACGAGCTGGTTAGTGTACTGCGGGCTGCTTGTGAGCAGAAGGGTCATATGTCATATGGCAGGTATGGAGTCAGCTGTGCTTTAATGACAGCTGTGTGTGTGTGTGCGACAGAGAGAGAGGGTCACACACACAAAGAGAGAGAACGGGGTTAACTCATAAACACCAGACACACTGGATGAGACATAACATATGCCATATGGCAAACATACAAACTCAAGCATACCTAATGTGTTATTTCCATGTTAATGCAATCCTCTCCGTCACCATGGCAACAGGAATGATTGACAGAGCAGGAAAGGTTAGTGCGGGCAGGAAAGAAATGTTGAGATTTATTTTTATTTATTTATTTTTTTTATACCAAATGCATCTTCTTAACCCCTCCAACCCACAAACGCACATTCATGCGCAAAGATAAAAATGAAACAATTTATTCCGGTGTTCTCCACCCAAAAAAATAAAATAATCGAAGACCCAAAACGTGAGCTGCAAGGAGGCTAACCACACACTCACGTGCCATCTGATAGTCAGCCTCTCATCTCCTCAATCCTCACCCCCCCCACCCCACCCCCACCCTCGCAACTCCAACAAACACACACACCCACACACACCGTGGTGGGGAGGACGGAGAATATTAAAAACAAACAAACAGAGAATTGACTTGCTGAGAAGAATTACAGAGGTGCTGATTACATCTGACCCCTCACCTCTGCTGTCAAAAAACGCTCCTCTCTCCTCTCTTGTTCGCTCCTCCATTTATGTGTCAACTCTCAACCCCCCACCTCTTTGCCACTTTGTTAACCTCTGACGTTCCTGCGCGGGATTTTCTCCAAGAATTCTTTTGTCACGGCCGACGCTATTGTTAGTATTTTCGTTGAGGAGACCGAGACCTTCCCAATAGTAGCTCCCAAATCTTTGTATCTGAGGCCTTTACTGTGCTAACTCACATTACAAACACAAGAGACCGAACGGTGAAGATGAGGATTACAGAGGCAAGGAGAACAATAGAAACAGGAAAACAGATTGATTTTAATGTCTCAGTTACCAGAAGTTGGAATTATAGTCTTGTCTTATCCTACGTGTATCCTACATGGCTTGTGTGGGACATATAGAAGAGCCGTCTGATCTGTTAAGTGACTTAAATGGGTAAAGCCACTTACACCATTGTCAACAGCCAAGCTACCTGGATTACGAGCTGGTTAGTAAGAGAGGTCGAGAGTGTTAGTGCCCCCTTAACCCAGTAAGTTGCCTGTTTTGGTCTAAACATAAATTGTTAACGTAGCAGTTAGATAATGCAGTGCCGCATTAACCCTTCCACTCAGATGCTTTGGGGAAGCTATAACTTAAACCCCTTAACCATGAGGAAATGTCCTCTCAACCTTTTAAATTGGGTGTTAAAGTACAGCCACAACCGAAACCCTGAGTGGGTAAATAAGAGAAGAGCAGTTCACAGAAAGCACAACTTAAAGACAATGAAACGCACTGCGATAACTTAAAGCCTAATTAATTCATCCTTTCTAAACCTCAATTATATGTTAGGCAGATACTCTGTAAGCTATGAGGACTCCTAAGAAGGTCCACATATGGACTAGCAGTGCAGACAAATCCAACAGTTCCCCTTGAAAAAGCAGCTCAGTCAAAGCATTCATTCAGGGATTCATATAGTCTGTGCTAGAATCGTATATGTGCTCTGGTGTGTGCCATATGTTGCATTATCAAAAAAAGTGGAACAAATGATTTCATTCATAATTTTTTTTTTTTTTTTTTTTTTTTTTACCAAATCGTTTTACTACTTTTCAAATCAAAAATGTCACAAAAATTTTTTTCTCACCATCAACAAATACCATGAAAAGACAAGCATTAGTCCGTCTCTAAAAACTCTGTCTCCACTCTGTCACTCAGCCTCATTAGTTCCTACTGAAGATGTAAATCTTGAAGATTGGGTCATGAATAGATTTATATACATTTTTTAAATGAAATTCATGGGCACTGTAGTTCCTATCGAATGTTACTCAAACAGCAGTACATAGTGTGTTTATTGTCTTTAAATGCAGATTTGGTATGTGGGATTGACCTCGAGCTGCTGTTAGATGATCAACGGAAGAATAATCACCATCCATTTTAATAATTGATTCATTGTTTCTTGAAAATGCTGTTTTCACCCTCTGAAATACAGAGATTTCCTGCCTTTCACTGCTTTATATCATACTGAATATCTTGTAAAAAACAAGACATTTAAAAGCCATCACCTTGGACTTTGAGGCACTGTGATGGACATTTTATAAACCAAGCGATTAATCTAGGAAATAATCGGCAGATTAATGGATAATGAATATAATCGTTAGTCGTAGCCCTAGACTGACCCAAACTACAGTACAGTGTGTTCATGGTAATGAAGGAACAGGTCAGCCAGTGTAATGGTGTGACTGACTAATGTTTTTTTGATCGTTTTTTGGACTACAATGGAGCTCTATGGCACAAAGGAATGAGCTGTATCAGGCTTCGGCTACACAGGTAACACTGTTAGTATACAAGATGCTGTGTAAATGCTGTTTGATGGTGAGTGTGTAAAGCAATACAACACACGTGTCCCTCTTCCCTGAACCTTATGCACACATGGAAGACTCTATCCAGAGTGTTTCCTTAGCTAGTGCTGAGAAACTTAACACTAGTGGACCTGATCAGAAACATATTGCTGGTGCTCAGCTGTCTGAATCCTGTGACCCAGATTGTTGGGCTTGGTATTCCTTTCTCCCTCATCCTCTATATCTCTCTCTCTCTCACACACACACACACGCACTCTGTTTCTAATGACAGCAGTGTGATAGTTAACTGCTGCTGAAGTGGAGTTGCGGTGGTGTGGCAGGGGTTGATTTGGCAGCAGTCACAACCGAAAGGCTTTTATCCTGCATGGTAGAAAGCACAGAGATGGACATGCGCAAGGACCCCTGAGGGACACACTATCTCACACACACACACACACACACACACAACACAGTGAGCACACACAGAGTGAACACACACACACACACACACACACACACACACACACACACACACACACACACACACACACACACAGAGTGAGTGGTGGCAGTCGAAAGTAGTCTACTCAAGTGGTTGTTGCAGAGAAAAAGAGGGAGAAAGAAATAAAAAAAAAAAGAGTCTGACACAGAAAGAAGGGGGAAAAACCTCAGGATGATGTTACTGTATGTTGCTAGGAGATAAACTCCTGCCACTTTTCTTTTTCCTACCCAGAGGGCTTTGCGGCAGTCTCTGGGTCTATCGGTCAGTGTACAGATCAATGGAGCTCTTCAGACCGTTGCTCTACTGTATGACACCACATCAGGTCACACAAGTGCACGGAGGCAGACAGAATCATGGAGAAGAAATCAAAGAGCGACACACAACCTGCTCCTAAGAAAAAAAGAGCTTTGCATCACTTTATCCGAACCCTCCTCCAACTCATTTGAGTCTTTCTTTTGTGTTTTCAGGATCACTCACAGGTTCAATGGCTTTCAATGCTAGATCAGGACACTGTTCAAAAGACGCCTTTTTTTTTAAATGATTTTGTCAATCAGCAGTCTATCAGTCACCACACCAGTTTAGTGCACCGTTTTTTTTTTGTTTTGTTTTTCATTATGCAACTGAGTTGACACAGAGATCACAGGCTAAAGAGAGGCAACAAAGATGAGACCAGAAAACAGCAAAACCAGTTATCTGACAATTACTGAGTTCTCATTATCGGTTGTTAGCAGTCCGGGGTCGTCCTTTTAATCCTTGTGCAGACAGTAAACACATGATTATACAAATAATGAGGGGAGATATGGATAGTCAGGCAAAGTAGGGCAAACAGGCAGAATAAGATGGACACATGGAGAAGGGCACAGCTGGGTAGGGTGCAGAAATGTAGGTAGTTAGGTATGGAAGGTTTTAAGCTTGGAGCACGGCAGAACCTCTATTAGTGCTATAAAGAGCCATGGGCGAATTACTGGAAATGCTTAGAGCAAAGCTGCTGCATTGCTTTTTCCATTTAAAAGCATTGAGGAAGCCTAGAGGTCAGGATAGGATGCCGGAGAAGAGGATGTAGGGTGACGTCAGGTCCTACCATGTTCACGAATCCTCAACACTTTGTTTCTAAATAAACACGTCCAGTAATTGTGCACAAACAAGGAAGACGGGTAAGTTACGGTCGAATATAATTCACTCAACTCTAACGGGTCGTTTTCTGTTTAAATGGCCGCTTTCATTTAAAGCTTTCATTATAATTTGGCAGAAATTCAGGAAGGAGGATTTCCGTACATTTCAAAAATACATTTCTGCCTCAGTCCCTACAAACACGCACAGAGCCACCGCAGGGAGTACGGAGTGTAGCTACAGGGCCCATCTAGTACAGTGTTTCTCCCTCGCTGGTTTGACTATGGCACTTATCTGCCTACTGCAGAGAGAAGAGAGCAGATACCACACAGATGAGCTCCACTGCCAGTGTGGGTCTGTCTGTGTGTGTGTGTGTGTGTGTGTGCACGCATCTGTGTGTGTTCATACATACTGTATTTGCCATTCAGTGTACTGCACAGGAGTGTGTTTGTCTCCCTTTACCTTTTCCACTTATCTTGACATGCAAACCCCTCTGTGTGAAGGTGTGAGATGTGAGTAGTGGCGTCTGACTGCGAGGAGATTTGAGCTGCGGTAATATTCAGGTTTGGGATCCTTCTCTCTCTGTAGGATTAACCTCAGATGGAAAAGATCTGGCCCGCAGACTGTTGACAAAGCCACAGTTATGTATGATATAAGAGCTCAGCAAACGCATGCCACGTTGAGGCCAGACCTTTCATAGGTATATCAGAGATGGTGTACATTTTTCACTTCATAGATCTTCATACCGTGTGAATGTTACGCAACATATCAGTAAATTGTGTACATCCACTGTCTGATGTCCGGCTAAAGCGCTAAATGAGTCAATTCATCCATTATCTGCCACTATTTTGATAATCTGTTGCTCATTTCAGGCATTTTTCAAGCAAACATGCCAAACATTCCCTGGTTCCATCTCGTCAAATGTGAGGATTTGCTGCTTTTCATCATTGTAAAAAAAAAAAAAATGTTTTGGTTGTTTTGGACTGTTGCTCGGACAAAAAATGTCGGGCTTTGTTAAAGCATGTCTATATCTGAATCTTCCTGTAGATTTTCTTTAGTACTGTGTATGAATATAATTGAGAGCATGCGAGAACATACTTGGCCAACTTTGAAAAATGCACAAGAAAATGATTACCCACATTTAATGCACTTAAAAAAGGAAACTCTGAAACCCACTAAGTGGAAGTTGTGTATATTTTTAGAGACAGAGAAAAAGCTAAGGCAGGTAGAATTGTGGTAGTCATAAAAAAGTAGGAAAGAAATGTATTCTGAACACATATTCGTGTTATTGGAGAAGCCCTGTGTGCATATCTTTATTGTGTGTGTCTGTGAGTGTATGTGTATGTGAGAGAGAGTGAGCGAAAGAGAGAGGGACCACCATGGGTCATCCGTCCATCTGTACAGCCAACGGTCAATTTGGAGCCAGAGAATAGAGGCATTGAGTCAGGTAAATGGGTGGCGAACACAAAGTCTGTGTGTATGCGCTCATGTGTGTGTGTGTGTGTGTGTGTGTTCGGCGACATTGAAAGGCAATGGCAAGTCGGACCAACTCCATCAATCTGGATGAATAGGGACACCCAGGGATGAACGGATGGAAAGAGAGATGGAAGAATGGGAGAGGAGAGGCGGAGGACGAGGAGTGACAGGTGGAGGTTATCTGGCCTCGGAGAGAGAGGACGGGAGGCACACATGGGAGAGAGGGGGCTATTGTACATTATTAGCTGGCATACAGTAAAAAGACCTCATACATGCACAAACACACACTGGGCTTCAGTAAATAGACAGTGACATCAGGGATCACAGTGTACTTTCAATAGTCAGTGCATGTGCAAGTATTCTGTGGCTATTTTGCGTCCTGTTGAAACAATATCTTGAAGGCAGGTCCTGTTGACTTAGTTGAGTGTCAGTCCTAAATCATCAAGTGTTAGAATACATAGTGGTACAAACTGGTGCTGTCAGTCAGAGACGAGGTCATTAGAAATCAACCTTTCACCATTGTTGTTTCATTGAGAAAATCATTTTTAAATGAAAAAAAGTGACTTAACTATGGATATGTAGTAACATTTAGCAGGTGATGTAAGGTAGTAATACTTTCATTTTCATGCTGTAAGTGAAACAGTTCATCAATCAGCAGATCGACGGATAATTGATCACTTTCGCATTTTTTCAAGCAAATTTTCAGTGGTTCCAACTGTTTTGCTCTTTGTAAATGAAATATCTCTAAGTTGGTGACTTTTGGTCAGACAAAACAAGCTATGTTAAGACCATATGTACAATAGGGAGTTGTAATTGAATATACGTTGTTTATAAGTATGTTCATGAAAGCTTTATTTACTGTTCTAAACTCCCAATGTTGGGTTGACTCTCTCTGGAGTTTTATTTTTACACCACGGTTTGTTGGACTACAAAGAGAACATTGTCAGAAAGTCCAAGGAAAAAGACGAGAGATTCTTAAATCACCAATTTATGTTTATGACATGAAGTGAAATCACAGGTTTGTCTGCAAATATGAATCCTACTTTTTTTTTTTTTTTATATTCTAGTAAGCACATGAAGTCTACTATTTAAGATTGTTTTAAGATCATGGTCCCTAGGAGCAGTTCACTTAATGTTTGTCAACTGAAGAAATATGTACATTTTAAATCTTTTATTTCTTAAAATTGACAACAACCGGTATGGTCAACATTTTGCGTGGACAATTTTCTGGCTCTGGCAATTTTCTGGCATCAGCTCATTCACACCTAAAAAAAACTTCTAATTTGTTCGGTTGATTTTACAAAGGAGAAAACGACCATCAATGAACACAACACCAGATCTATTGGTATATAAAATGAGGGATGTGGGCAACAAACCAAGCTACCATCAGATAGCAGCGACGGTGAGAACGACGGGTGCAATCGAGGTGAGGTGTTCGGACTTTAGCTGACTTTAAAACACGTGCACACAAATAAACAAGCTCACACAAATAGTCAGGTCTGCGTAAATAGACTCAGACATATATATTCACACAAATATCCCAAGGTTAGCAAAACACTCCTCATTTTAATTAACAATTATTATGCTTCACAAGAAGCTCCTAAAATAAACTTGCTTGCCTTCTCTCTTTCTCTCTCTTTCAGAATCAGTCTGGCGTTTCCCTCTCTCCCTCTCCCTCTCTACGTGTCCCTCGCTCGGATCTTCCCTCATTTCCTTCTCCTCCTGCGGGGTAGTAACTTTTCATCTATGTCATCTCTCTCTCTTCCTCGGTCTCCCTCCCACCTCAGGGCCACTCCAGTCTAAATGGAGTGATTAGTCTAAAGTGGGTGCTGTCAGTGAGATCATCCTAAGATAGAGTCCTATCTGGAATGACCTGAGCCGACAGCAGACCAGCTCCAGAGAGACAGAGAGAAAGAGAGACACTATTAAATGTTCCATTTGTGACAGCTGGCTCCAGGCTCTGCCACAGCCATGCCTCCTCTCTTCAGAGCTCCATCTAGATCCAACAACAGCTCTTGCTCTGAGCTGTGTTGCCCAGTCTCTCTCCGTCGAGTTAATGTGGAGAGTAGGAAAAAAAAAGAGGGGGAGGAAGGAAGGAAGGAGCAAAGGGGATGAGGAGAGCAGAGTTGAAGTGAGGTGAGGGTTAAAACGGACTAACATCCAACACATTAACAAAATAAATCGAGACATATGATCATAAATAAATACGCTGGCTTAAAGATTAGAAGGCTTTGGCCTCCACCTGTCCCTCTGTCTTCCACACACACAAAAGGACAAGGACACAGCATTACAATAGGCTGCAGAGGGCACGGGCTGACAAAAGCCATTTCATCACGGGTTAACCTCATTCACACATTAATCTGCCACAATAGCTTCCTAATCACATAATCCACAGAAATTATACAGACAACACCTTTAAATTATGATTGCACAGCTGGAGGAAGGGGGGGATTAACCAACAGGAATGAGAGGTGACTGTGTACGTGTGTGCAAGTGTGTGTGTGTGTGTGCAAGTGTGTGTGTCAACTTTGTGCTCATACAGCTGATGTAAGACTGAGATGTGAGCTGGTCGCACACACACACACACACACACACACACACACACACACACACACACAC
>CALSCE010009347.1:5728318-5746111 GCA_943593645.1 Bovichtus variegatus
ACACACACACACACACACACACACACACACACACACACACACACACAGGTGTTAAGGTTTGTCTGTATTAATTGTCAAGTGAGCATAACACTTTCCCTCTCAAAAATCCCTCTGTGGGATGCATTGTTGTGTGTGTGTGAGTGTGTGTGTGTGTGTGTGTGTGTCTAAACATCATTATTTTATGTTTGTGCCTGTTTAGAAATGGAAGTGATTCCACCCACTTGACAACACATAACTGCACTAATCATGACGGTGTTAAAACACTCCACATAATGTATGATCTTGTACACACAAACACCTACACAAACACACACACACGTGCACACACACACACACACACACACACACCCTGCACTGTTGAACAGATGTATGGGCAAACTGAATGATCAACAACTCGAGTGTTTTGTTGCACAGAAAACCACTTCTCATTAAGGTCATGTTACAAACAGCGATTGACCTGTGAATGTATGTGAATGGTTGTACGTGCGCGACTGCATCTGTGCATTTGTGTGTACGCGGTAATGTGGGTGTATAAATGAGTAGGTGCAACCAAACAGTTGACGTTTGAGTGTGTATGGAGTAACATAGGGCCACGAGAGATACGTTTCTCTCCCTATGCATGTCCTCTTGCAGTCAGCTGCTTTCATCCAAATTGTGTGCGGCCTGTGTGTGTGTGTGTGTGAGTGTGTGTGTGTGTAAAGCTCTTCAGTCAGACAAGGTAGGATTAAGAAGAAGGGGGGAGAGAGAGAGAGAGAGAGAGAGATGCTTCAGAGAGCCCATCACGTATGCATTGAAAATTTCTTCCTCACTGCAATTATTCAAGAGCTGCTGTTTGCCAGAAAGCGATGAGCGACAGGAAGAGAAGCAGAGAGAAGAGTCAGATGGTGGATTAACACGAGGTTAGATGGTGTGGGTAGGTTTACCAGAGCAGTGAATTCACAACACTAGGAAGAGAATGTGTGTGAGTGAGTGTGTGTAGGTGGATAAAGTGAGTAAAAGATAGAAAAATATAAAAGGATATATGTACATAAGAGAGACCTGGCTGCTCTCGCAGATAATAAAGTGTCAGTAGGTAATGAAACAATTGTGAGTTGAAGAGGAGAGAGGAGGAGAGAGGAGGAGGGAGGAGGAGGGAGGAGGAGGGAGGAGGAGGGAGGGGAAAGCTTCAGAGTGAGGGAGGTAGAGAGGAAAGAAGTAAGGGAAAGGACAAAGAAGGAATGGAGTCTCAATTTAAGATGGTAAAAGGGAGAATGGGGAAAGAGAAACAAGAGCACAAAGAGAGGAGAAGTATCAAGTGGCTCCACCATGTTAGTAGATGTAGTGAATGCACCAATCAAAGTTATTGGTTAGGAGTATGTTCAGCTACATGCAAAAAAAAAGGCACAAAAAAAAAAAAAAAAAAAGTCTAAGTCAAATTTGTATTGGTTTACCTTTTGTATTCACTATGGAAGAGACAGGAGGCATCATGGGAAAAATGTAAAAACTAAAATATTGTGTTGACGTTGCATAACACATCTACATCTATGAACTAAATCAATCACATGTAAATTATAAATGTGCGTGAATCTACTCACATATCTGGGCTGTGCGGTGCTCGACTAAAGACATCTTTCGGCGATCAACGCTCACAGGTTTTTTATTTTTTTCTACTAATTGATCAGTTGATTTAAAATCGACAGATCTGTAAAACGTAGTTTCTCCGCAAAGAATCATGCAAAAGCACCACTTTAAATCTTGTGTTTACCAGAGATGTGCTCATAAGTTTCTTGGAAATAAGTCATTCGGCATGAAAAAGTGAGTTATAAGCCTGTGTTGTCCTTTGTTACAGTACAATGGTTCAGAGGGCTTTGTATGGGTTATTGTTAAAGAAAGAAGCCCACTGCATTGTGATATAGCACGAGGGAAGATTGTGTGTGTCCTGGTGGGTGTGTGTGTGCAAGTGTCAGAGGTGGTTGACACAAAGCCTGTGGAAGAATACCACACCTCAGTTTCCGCTCCTTCAAACACCATAACATCTTCCCTTCTTTTGGAATCTGAGCGACAGGTCACCCCTGAATATCAAAAAGCAAAGCTGAAAAGAAACTAAAGAAGCACACACAACTTCTGTACCCGTGAAGAGACAAATACAACTGCCATTGCAGCATTTCATTCAACACATAATTTCTGCACCATTTCTCACTTTTCATCCTTCACAGATAAGTTGAAAAGGAAGGAGCATCTTTTATGATGGCACACGTACACTTTAAGAGTATACACATACAAGCAACATACACACAGCTGCACACAGACACAACCTTAAGCAGTGAAAGCTCTCGCTTGTTAGCTAATCAGATTGTTCTTGCTGCAGGCTTGCCTCTAAACATATAGAGCCTAAACCCGCCTGATGCTAAAAGCCTGACTTAGTCCTGTTGAATATTGCATGGTGCTAATGTTTTGCAGCCTGGCACAGATTGGTAACACACCGTCTCCAGGGTGAAGTGTGGGTGTTGGGGTGGGAGAGGGGTTGAGATTGGAAAGAAAGTGGAAAGATAGAGTTGTCTCATTTCCTGTCTTTTTGCAGTTTTCTGTGTTTTACTGTGATTTTCTTTGAACTCTTATGCTCATTCCTGATGAGCCATCGACTCAAAATACACAAAGAAATGTTAACTCTTTACAAAAAAGTGTCTGCAGAAACTGGACGTATTGACGTGTTTTAACTCCTTTTTTTTTTTACCATTTTAATGATGATTTCAATATGACAATAAAGACTTTCCCTTTTTAAATGTAAAGTTTTAAAAGTTTCCTGATTTAGATCAGGATACATCCGGTTAAAAGGATAACTTCCAGCCTAACATTTTGACCTTCAGTTCCAACTGTGTATATATAATTAACCTTCATGACTCTCAATGCTACACACACCTTTTGGAAGGAACTCGAAAAGCCTTGAGGTTTGATACCCGGCCCTATAGCCTGTCACAAGTTGAAGCTAACCAACGAGTTATATGATCCACAATTAGTGTATTTAGGAGGAGGACATATACTCAAATGAAACTGACATCCAAACTAATGTGACCCAGCTTTAAAGCAGGGCTTGCAGGGGCGGTTTGGTGACTTTAAGCTTACCAGCTTTTCAGGAAGTACTTTTTCTCTCACTTGTTAACAAATCTGAGAGCTCTCTATTTATAACCTTTCAAACGTATATTTTCTATCCGTCTCTGTCACTCTCTGTCCCCATTTGAATATCTCTCCCGACTCTACTTTCCCTCTTTATCTCTCTCAGTCTCTTACTTCTTCTCTTTCCCCGTGTGACATGTCCTGTTAGCATTAGTGAGGCGGCTAGCTGGAAAACCATCTGTTTCGTGTACCTCTTTAGCCCATTATGTGGTTGTCTGACTAGAGCACTCACAAGGTATGCGTGTGCGTGTGCGTGTGCGTGTGTGTGTGTGTGTGTGTGTGTGAGACCAACATAACACAGTAAAGTGAAACTGGGAAGGTATAAAAATATGTCCTGATTGCTTCACAAGACAACTGTACAGTGTTAAACAAGGATCTGCTACGAATTCTGTATTAATCTGGCCCGTGTGTGTGTGTGTGTGTGTGTGTGTGTGTGTGTGTGTGTGTGTGTGTCAGACAAAAAGGTTTGTCTCTGTATAATGGGACAGCGGGATCTTGACAATGTTGATTTGGAAGCCCCGAAGGGTGCCTGCATCAAACACACAAACAAACACACACACACACACACACACACAAACACACACATTCACTCAGTAGGGGGGAGGCCCTCATCAGAGGAAGGTACGTTGTTTTACCAACACAAATCACATCAAGTGATTAGACACAGCACAGTCACCGTGGAGACAGGTGGGAATGGCAACAGATGATGAAACAGGGCTTCCATCAGGAAATCACACAACACACACACACACACAACACACACACACACACACACATACACAAATCTCATATGCAAGAATGCAAGCAACACAGGCTCTCAATCAAACACAAAACACACATAGCACACCCTCTCACACACACACACAGAGAGGCACTCCATCAGGAAATCAGCAGCCAATCAGAATAATTTGACTGGGATGATGACAGGTCTGTCCATGGAACAATCTGCAGCAGCTGTCACCACGAGAGAGCATCGTTATCACACACACACACACACACACACACACACACACACACACACACACACTCTGCCCCTGTACTGTACAATACTGTATGACAATAAATCATCTGTGTGGATTCAAAAGTGTTACCCGCTGCTCAATTCACAATATTTGTGTGTGTTTGTTTCAAACTGCTCACTTTCATGTTCAGGAGCGTAGTGAGCATGTGGCTGACCGCTCGAGTGTGTTCATGCGTCTGTGTATGGCATTTTGCATGTGTAGGTGCTCGGCTGTCCTACGCGCTGAATACAAATCCAGCGGTGTGTCAGTCAAACTGGCAGCGTTAGTCTCCCTGGCAATTTCCATGAGATTCGATTTAGAGGGCTAATGTATAATAGGCCCTCGAAGGGAGGTGGGAGAGTATTAATTGAGATGGACTGAGCGAGAGAGAGGGCGGGAGGAAGAGAGTCAGACAGAGGAAAAAGTGACAGAGAGAGAGACAGAAAGTAATGCTACTCTAAGCCGAGAGTGGACTCTAGCGGATACCGTCACACACACACACACACACACACACACACACACACACACACACACACACACACACACACACACTCTTCAGAGTGCAACAGAAAAGGGAAAGAGCAGTCCAGATCCATGCTGCTGTCTTGCAGAAATGACTTACTTTCACTTCACTTTCATTTGTTTCACATGACAGTGAACACAGGAAACTCTTCTTTGTGACTATGATAGCGAGGGAGAATATTGGTAATCCATCGGAAAAAATACTAATTTGAACAATTTTGCCTCTTGATGTCTAACTAATAGGACATAATAAGACATTGAAACCTTTTAGGCACATTTTCTTCTCAAATAAAGCCGCTGACCTTACAGCAGCCATGACCATAATGGCTCCTAAAACACATAAATATGAGTTGAATCATTGTTCAAGAAGTATCCAAATGGGAGACATTTTAAATAAAAAAGCATATTTGTGATGCTTTATTCTTTTTTCCCCCCACAATCGAGAGAAGCCTTCAGTGCCGTTCTTTGCTTTTCTTTCAATGAAAAATGACTCTCCAGTTGTGATATAACGGATGCTACGTCAGCATCTAAGCTAACTTCTTTAGGGGCCGCGTCACACGCACCTACACCACGGCTGTGGCTGTGGCTGTACATGAAGCCTCACAATATGGATTATAAATGTGTGGTTTGTGATCCTTCGGATGATTATGTGATATTGCGAGAATCCAGCCGGCGTGCAAGGTAAGCTTTATTGATCCCCAGAGGAAAACTAAGAGCTGAATAGATTAGTCGAGCGAACGAAAAATTAATCAGCAACGATTTTATTTAATAATCGATTAATTGTAGGTCATTTTCCAAGCAAAAATTATCAGGTAACAGCCTCTTCGATTTGAGTGTTTGCTACTTTTCTTTGTTTTATAGCATAGTAAACTGAATATCTTTTGGTGTCGGGCTGTAGGGTGGATGAAACAAGAGACTTGACTACGTCACATTGGGCATTAGGATTGGAGGAATTGTGATATGCATTTTTTACTTTCTTCTGACAATATATAGACCAAACAATGAATTGAGACAATAATCCCCAGATTAATCAGCGCTGAAAATAACCATTAGTCGCAGCCTAAAGACCCCCCCCCCCCTTACACATTGGAGGTCAGAGTTCAGAGTCCCAGAGCCACACCTCACAGAGAATTAGGATCTTGCTCAACAACAAAGCAGCAGAGTGGACGAATGATAATCACCACAACGCCCTGCAGCCATTAAGAACATCTATGGCATCAAGTGAAATTCTAAGAAGAAAGAAAATTCAATTGTAAATAAGTGTTCCGAGTAATACTACTATATCCATACAACTTTTCTTGATTTTTTTCCGCCCTCTCTCTCTAACATGGCAGTTTTGTTGCTATTTTTTTTTCCAGGAATCCTAGTGATGGCTTTTAGTGTGTTAGTGTGTGTGTGTGTGTGTGTGTGTGTGTGTGTGTTGCGCGCCAAGTCTCCCTACGACCACTTTAATGCACTAAGATGTTGTCAAGCAGGAATGTTATTGATGTTTCTACGGCAACCTAGGGGCTCAAGCGGAGGATTATGTTGGGAGAGAGGGACAGGAAGACAGAGTGAGAGAGAGGAAAAGAGAGCGAAACCGGGAGAGGAAAACACAAAATATGTTGTAGATGGAAGTGAGTGGAATGAAGGAAGAGAGAGGGTTTTTTTTTTTTCACACCGATACCTTTTACAGCAAATGAAAGGCCACTCAGAACATAAGAAGGTAAGAGAGAGGGAGGATGGGCGGATGGATGTTGGGTAAGGATGAAGATCGTGCCCCAGAAAAGGTGATTAGGGGAGAGACGCAAAGACAGGACACGTCAGTAAAACACTCTGCATTTGTTTAGCTTTCACAAAAGAATTGCTATGAATTAGGAATTATAAAAAGTCGTTTGCGAAAGGTTAGGAGGGGTAAGTTCACTTCTCCCACATCTGAATCTATTTTCACATTTAGTACCTTTAGTAATCTAGCCATGCAGATAGATTTGGTTTATTTTGCCAAAAACAAACAAAAAAAAAACAAGTATTTGGAGAAATTGTATTTTGACATTGCTCTTGAAACTTTCCTGCCAATAAAGACCCTTTTTCATTTACTTCAAGTGATCTTGCCTGGCTTGATACCACAAGGAGGAAGTGAGAAAATGGATTTCCTGTAATTTAGGTGGACTGACCCTTTAAAAACCTGCCAGTCCCAAATGATGTTTATGCTGTCTGTTAGTTATGTTTGTATTAATAGCAATCAAATAATTAAAGCATTGCCAGCTTGCATTCTGGGAGTTGGACCACGACCGAGACCATATTCAAACTCTGAAAAAACATGAAACTGATTGTTCTTGACTAAAATCACTGTTCGCCATGTTGGAGCCTGAAATAACTTCTATCATTTTAAAATGTCTTACAGATCATGAATCATGAAGGTCAATCGTATCAATGCTGCAACAATAAGAAGAATACATGCAAAGTTTTTGAAATGATGCGAGTCACACGTGACCGCGCGCAAAGGCGCACAGCATCGCAAATGCTATATAAAAAGGAAATTAAATAAAGGGAGAATAGGAAAGTCAAATGAACAATGACGACATGAAGAGAGCCAGAGAAACCGCGACAGAAATAGTCAGAAAGAGAGAGAGAGAGAGAGAGAGAGAGAGAAGTCCCAGTTTGAGCATCGCTTAGAGTCCAGCTGGCACAAAATAATGTTCCTCACCATACGTACCCTTTTAATTTTCTGTCTCTCTCTCTCACATACACACACAGACTTAAAAATACAGACACTCTCTCTCTCTCGCTCTCTCGCTCTCTCCCTCGCTCGCTCTCTCTCCATCTCCCTCTTGTTCTTTCTCTGCCTGTCCCACATCAATCAAATCTACTCCCAAAATGATCATCTGTTTAAGGCAGATTATCTTAGGGAAAGCCATCTATCGAATTACAATAGCACTACTTTATCCACCTAGCCAGACATCATCCCTGGAGTGTGTGTATTTGTGTGTGTGTGTGTGTGTGTGTGTGTGTGTGTGTGTGTGTGTGTGTACTGCCACAAAACAATGTCCAGTGCATTTGTTTTCGCATGCCAACATCCTCGTGTACACATACACACCTCTCCCTCTCCTAAAGCGTTTCCGCCAAATCATTTGCGTGCAGTTTTGTTTTTAAGTGTGCATTTGCATAATTGTATGGTATCACTGGACTCTGGTTCAGGTTCATTCCCTTTTCAAATCGACAAATATGTATTTCCCCTCTTAAATCTCAGTGAAAGCATGCCAATGCATCTCTCTAAATCTGGTATATGAGCAAAGTGATTCCCAGGGGAGACCTCTGCTGAGTACTGGGATGACATTGTTTATATTTCATTACAAGTCACTAGACTGTTATTGGAGTCAAATGTGACGTGCACCTTAGCATGGTGCCATGAGTGTGGTGATCTTATGCCTATTAATAAACACTGTTCCATATGCATACACTGACTTTTGACTGTAAATCTATGTGTGCAGCACTAGCCGTACAACACATTCAATATCACTTCTTTTGTGTATCTTAACCCCTCAGAACTTAGACATGAACAGTGAAAATATATAAATAAATAAACAGATAGAAATAATTTGGGCTACAGGTCAGGGCTTCCACCTCTTAGTGGTTTAATCAACTAGTTTTTCCTTAAGGTCAACTAAGAAAAAACATATTAGATTATTTCTGGAAAATCACATCTCTGGCATCACAATACATTCCATAAATTGTTTGAACTTTAGTAAAACTGTATTACAATATATCCTTCTGTATGACTGAGCCAGAGAAATGTTGACGACCACTCCACTACAAATGTCTTTAGTTGAGGACATCCCATGTACAGCTTCAGCTAAGTAAGCAAACGATTTCCTTTCCAAGTCACCTTCCACAAAACAGCCTCCCAATAAAAACCAAGATGTGTAAACCCCTATTAGTGGTAGTGAGACATTAAGACATGCAAGAGGCTTTTTTTTTCTCTCAGTGTTTGGTGTTAACAAGAAGCCCTCTTCATCCCAGAGACAGAAAGTTATTCTGACTAGTAATTAAAAGAATTTTCACTGTTGTTGCCAACACCACTTAATAAAAAAAGCACAGGATAAGGAGAGCAGAGTGACTGGAGCGGGGCTGAATGTGAGGAAGCGTGTGTGTGTGTGTGTGTGTGTGTGTGTGTGTGTGTGTGTGTGCGTGCGCTCCTCAGCCGAGGGGCCTTGTGCTGCGGGCACTCTCAGTGAACAATCAAAACAGCTCAATTTAGGCTTTATCTGCAGCTCAAGCATGCATACACAGACACACAGAAGTAAATGAACACACACACACACACACACACACACACGCACGCACACGCACGCACACGCACGCACGCACACGCATGCTCGGGGATGAGACAAGAGGACAGTGAAGTGAGGAAAGCAGGAAGAAAGCCAGAGAGGAATCAGCGGTGTACTACGGTGATGATGGCAGCAGTTTGGAAGGTCAGGTAAACTTGGAATTCGATGCACACGGCACCTGATCAATATCTTCCCCCCCCTCTCTCTCTCTCTCTCTCTCTCTCTCCATCTCTTTCTCTTTCTTTCTTTCTTCCTTCCTTTCTTTCTCCCACATTATCCTTCTCCCCCTCTCACCCAGGAATACTAAGACCTGGCAGTATTGACTGGTGCCGACCACAAGGCGATCTATAGCAACGGGTCAATCAATTAAGAGCACACATCAAGGCAAATATGTAGAGAGTGGCAATGTGTAATCAACTGTTCACCGTACCCTTTTCTTTTCTCTCCTGGAAAACAGAGTTAAATAGACCCTTAAGCACAGGACAAGTTATTTTAAAAAACATAATAAAATAAATGACTCTCCATCTAATCCGACATCAACTGCAGATGTGTTAAAACATACTGAGAGGGAAATAAACGCAGAAAATTAAATCACACAACTATTTGAATAAGATTGTTCCTCTTTGTAATTGTATCCTCCCATTGAATGTTTTGCTTGTACTCAATCACGGAAAGTAGACAGTTGTTTAGGAGCTGCTCTGTGTGTGCTGTAGGTCTTCCTCTACTTCTGCAGAGCTGTCAAACTGCAGCCACTGCTCCCACCTTCAGGCCAGAGGGGGTACTGCAGGTCAGGGGAGCAGCACAGTGGCCCTGAAAGGCCTTCTCATGTACTTCCACAAGGTCTTAGCGTTTTGTTCACGCTTTAAGTGCATGTTAAAGTGCACCACTTTACCGTGACCGCATGTAGCGGGACAACAAATGTCATTGTATCACCGATACATCTTCATGGTTTTCTATTGTCTGGGTTTTCATCAGTGACCCTATGACCTTTTCATGCTAAATCAATAACAAGGGTGGACATGTTTCAAACGGAAAGGTTATATAAATAAAATTATATAATTTCATCATTATCTACTTTTTTGTCCTTGAACAGGCAACGTGCCTTAAGGTGGTATATTTAACATTCTTTGTAGGCAATAGGTAAAGATGACGATCTGACAGTAATGCGTTCATGTCAGATTCATGTCAGATTCATGTCAGATTCATGTCAGATTCTTAACAATATTCAACACATCGTTTAAGGGGTTTTTTTGGGGGGTTTTTTTGGGCTTTTGCCATTTTAATTTGATAGTAGAGGCTTGTCAAGAAATAAAAAAGGTAAAGAAGTAGACAGGATCAGTGTTAGAAATAATCGGGAGCAAAAATTAAATTATTCAAGGTATTTGCCTCGCATCACACAATCAAGGGGGAAATGTTTTGTTTGTGCTTGTGTTAAGTATCTAAATGCCTCCAATATCCAGACTTCGGGCTCAAAAAACAGCCAAAATTGCCGTGTGAATTTTGTTTTTACTTTCTACCCTGGACAGGATGGCAGATTTAAAGGGGAGACACAGCCATTACATACGATACATCTCAGAAACCCAGCTACTACCTTTATTATACTTCAGATGTTTTGCAGCAAGTTCAGATCAATGTGCTTTTGTTGTTGAATATTAAGCCGTGTAAAGACTGACACCACATAACATGAAGCTGAAGGAGGAAAGATATACAATATTGGCCAAATTCAATGTGTATGCAACTGAAACAGAAACTCACAACATTGAAACTGACTAAATCAGAGCGAGATGGAAAGGCATAAAGGAAGCGAGATTCAGAAAAAGACACAGACAGACAGAACTGTACAATGCTTCAAAATTATGTCAATAAACCGAGCCGTTTGGAGCTAACAATAGTGTTGTTGTATGTGTTTGTGTGTGTAAATGTGTCTTTGTGTGTGTTCTTGGCTGTGGTCAGGATTGTTATGGCGATGACAGCACTTCTGGAGGCTCCTGGCTTGTTCCTGTGTGATTGTCCTCAGCAGGAAGTGGCGTCAGCTGTTTGTCCTCGTCCCCTCCTGACACAGGAAATGGACCAGAGAGGGATATTGGCCTGTCTGTCTGTCTGTCTGTCTGTCTGGCTACATATCCATTTCTGTACTTCTGTCTGATGCAGTGGTACTGTAGAGTTTCCTAAATGTGTTTTTTTTTAATAAAACTGAAATGCAGACGCGCAGCATGAGGCTGAGGCTCAAGTACCTCAGTCCATCGACAGTCCAAGGATTTCAAGGGTTTTGGATGACGATCCATCCATATCTTTGTGTTGCACTTAAATTACAAACAACTGCATTAGCCGGGAACATGCTCCTACAGACGACTCAAAAGCGAACATGCATAAGGTTCAGGTCAGACATTGTTGTGTGACTTATTTTATATTTTGTACGGATTTTGATTAAAAATGTATGTGATTTTTTTGTTTCTGTTTCAAACCCACCTCCCAACAGGAGTTGGAACAACAAATCAGCTCGCTTGACATGTTGTTGACCATATAACATACAACATAAACAACATATTTACAAACTGCGTGAACATAGTAGCATATGACTTTGATTTTGCTCAATTTCTTTTTGTACAAACAAGTTCTGGCTAAACTAAAACAGACATTTCTGTTTTCATTAAAAAGAGGTTTGGAAAATACAATTCCTCTTCTAGAGAATTGCACACTTGCTCTTTGATGTAACTCACACAAATAAAAGATTAAAAACTATTTTACAACTTAACAAGAAGATCCTTTAAGTCAGTTGACTGGGTTATCCTTTCATTATTTCTAACAAGAATAAAATACACTGGAACTGGATTTTCCTTCCTCCAATTACGTAAATACCATTCTATTTTCAGAGATGGGTTATTCTTTGAACATTGTTGGGATTTTTTTCTCCTTAGCTCTTTGAACACTGCAGGCTCCTAATTTGTGTCTTTTTTAACAGTATTATACGAGAATGTTAATAATACATGGAGTACCATAGATACTGAGCAAAAATTATTTTTCACATCTGCGGTACCCACTCTGAGAATCTGCCCTCTTGTATCTATGCATGTGTGTGTTTATGCGCGTGTGCGTTTGTGCCAGGCTCACCTACTCCTCTCCACAAATGACAGTGCTGCGGCTAACAAGCACTCTGGCCCATTTTGACTGGGCAACAAGGGCTTAATGACAAGTCACATAACAATGGAGAGGAGAGGGGAGTAGAGTAGAGCGCTCCAGCCAAACTATCAGTCTGTCAAACAATGGATTGTCAGCCCTCATCTTCTCTTCTCTCTCTCATTGTGGCACAGATAAACAAATCAAACACACACTCACCTATGCACATGTGCTCATATACACAAACAAAAACAAGAATGCTCATTAACACGCGAACAGAAAAACATGCTCAGGTGTACGCATTAGCACACGTGAAGAAGTAGAAGCGCGGCAAAGTGCAAACTCTCCCACACACCCATGCACACACATACGCAGGCAGTATAACTGGCTGTACAAGCAGGGTTTGATGACAGCCCCCTAACAATAGGGAGCAGAGCAGCCTAGCTATCTGCCTGTCACACAATGAAGGGGGTACTGCTGAAGAGGTTGTCACCACCAATACATGTAAACGCACACGCACAAACACACTGAAAAAATCATCACAAAAATAAAAACATGAGCTGTGGAGTGTGTGCACATGTGCATGCCAGCGGGCGCACACACACACACACACACACACACACACACACACACACACACACACATATAAACGAGGTAATTCAGAGCGCTGCCATTTATGTGAAGAGCGCTCCGTTTTCCAGACTGTGAGTGGAAGTGAATTTGCTTTTTCTGTCGAGTGCAAGTCAGGTTGGATTAAACAACACTTGGCCAGTGCTGATGGGTTATCACTGTGCATCTGTGTGTGTGTGTGTGTGTGTGTGTGTGTGTGTGTGTGTGTATTGTGATGATGCCCACAGGCGCCTGGATTTGATGCAGGCACATCTGTAGACAGCCCCCTTCTCCTGTCAGGACCCATCTTTCTCTTTTCTCTTTCAAGGTGTCCTTTCACTGTTTTCACGTCTCTCTCTCTCTCTCTCCCTCTCCCTCTCCCTCCCTCTCCCTCTCCCTCTCCCTCCCTCCCTCAGAGCGGGCCTTAATGAGACGTTTTAGTATTTTTGTTATCAATAAACAGAGAACAAAAAGAAAGAGTGGCCTCCACACTAAGCATGTAACCCCTATCAGCACTTATATACACAGCTTTTTTTGGAAGACGGCAACTTCCCCCTGAGCCATAAATTTCTATCAACTCTAATTATTCTTTTCATCTAATATGGAATTACTCCAAACACCGTCAAGAGCTTTATTGTAACTTGTCACACTTTCCCTTTTTCCCTTATGGTATTATATTATGGGACTGTGGTTTCTCTGAGCTCTAGGGATGCCTTTTTAATGTGCAGAGCCAATAAACCAAAGACCCTGTTGCAGTGTTCGGCAGTAATTAGCTGGTCTAATGAGGAATTCACAGTACAGATATCAATTATGGCACAAAACCAGACGTGTTGTTGCTGACAACCATGTATACAAAGGGCTGAATGAGATCACAATGGTATTTGGTGATATTTTTAAATTGATATTCAATCAAATTGTTACTATACATAAAAGCAGCCCTCTCAGTTAGGAAAAATATAATAATACTAAATCTGAAAAAAATCTATTGATAATGACAGCATGCAGCCAAGCATGGAGATCAATGCCCTTCCAATCCAAACAATTTAACACGTACAAAGAAACCGCTATTAAATTTCCTTATAGCATTTTCATTGAATGTGTTAATCAGGCATTTGTTCAACTATAGTACGCTTTCTCACACACACACACACACACAATTTTATATGATAACACTGACTATATTTAATGTTTTTTGGTTAAAAAGTAAATGTATCCTTCTAAACAGCCTGATATACTGTAACCTATGGTTCATCCAAACACTTTTCAAATCAGAAATATATGAAATAGAGATACTGCATTGGGTGATATACAGTAATCATGAATACTGATCGTGGAACAACTCCAGGACAGGAAGTCAGTGAGCATGCTACTGAGGGGAATAAACTACACTCTTCATGCTCAAAGAAACTAAGAATAATTTAGCCTAAATGCTGACTTAACACTGACATCTGTGGTTCAGAGGGAAACTTTTTGACAAAACTTTTTTTTCTTTTATAAATACCTGCATACTAATGACATTTCCATCCGCCTTTGGCACCAACACACACTTATGACACTACTGTAGCTGTTGTAGTCGGTTATAAGAATGCATGGGAGGGCCCAAATATAGCCTATAAATAGAAAACACAGTTTGTGTTGGTGAGGTAAGGTAAGGTAAGGTAAGGTAAGGTAAGGTAAGGTAAGGTAAGGTAAGGTAAGGTAAGGTAAGGTAAGGTAAAGTGAGGTAAGGTAAGGTAAGGTAAGGTAAGGTGAAGTAAGGGTACAACACCTGAAGAATTCAGGCACATGAACCATTTTCACTTCATCCACTGTAGGGTCTCCTAGATATCTGTTCTATCATCTTCCTCTCTCCAGCATCAGTTTGTTGTTCGGCTAATTCACTTAAAGAGGTGCTGAGCCTGACACACAGTACAGGCCTGTGAGAGTGTGTTCAATTGGATGGATTTGAGGAAGCTGCAAAAACGAGTTGTTTGGTGTCAAGGAAAAGAGAATGAAGAAAAAAGGACTAAAGAGCCACAGTGAAGTAGAGAAGAGTAAGCGATAATGGCGTCTGGATTGCAGTTCGATGGATAGCAAGGCAAAGGATCAGAACATAGCACTTGATCCTGCAGCACTCTGGTGATTTCAGCCATATGAATGCTGGTGACCTGATGACCCAACTGCCTGGCTCAGGACAGCAAAGAATCGAATTGTGTGGGATGGCATCATAAAATACTACATCAGCAATGCACTGTCGCCGATCTGAACAGACTAACTGGCTTGGTAAAAAAATATGTTTAAGCTTATTGGAAACGGAAAGTAGCCAAAGTCAGAATAGGAGTTATAGTGAGACCACCAAAAGTCATTACATTTCCTTTCTTGTAACACAAGAAGCTGGGAAGAATTCCCCACCATCTATTTTAGTGACATATCATCAACTTACAAATACTTGAGTTGTTTTAACAGTGTTTCTCCCTTTTATATATTATTTGTGTTTCTCTCTGTTTACTGCATTTCTTTTTAACACATTTGTTACATAAAGTAATAATTTTTAGTGTTCTTTTGCATGGTAGGCTACTGTACCTTTAATTACATTTGTATGTACTAATGCTGAGGGTTTATTTCCAACCAAACTGATAATACACCACCACAACAGTACCCATGTTATTATGTAGCCACCATTGGTAATCCTAAATATGTAATATCATTCCTTTTGAGCCCCTTACTTGCACATTGCCTTGTTACAGAGCTGCCATAACATGAGTACTGCTGTGCATTGGTTAGGATGTCCAACCTGCATCCATCACTGTAAGGTTTACCATGTCAAAACTAAAAACGTGTCCTGTACAAATACACATTCAAATGCAAACGTATATGCGCGTATCTGCAGTATGCAAGCAAATCTGTGGTGTTCGAGCCTGCAAGTACTAGTAAGGTTTGTCTACGTGTTCCATGTTTGTGCAATGATGTGTGTTTGTGTATGTGTGAGTCTGTCTGTGTCCCAGTGAGTATAATGGTCCCTGGAGGCAGGCCAGCGTCCATCAGCAGACAGCAGGCATTAGTGCTCTGCCCGAGTATCGATGGACCACCGGTGCTTGACAGCAGGCCCCTCCCTACAGTCACAGGACAGGATGGGTATATGTATGGCTGTGTGTGTATGTGTAATAGACACAGAGAGTGTTTTTGATACGTATATACACACAAAAGTAGAGAGAGAGAGATGTCTGTGTGTGTTTGAGAGACAGAGATGTTTGTGAATGACCCCTGACCCCAGGCTATGTGTCACAGCTCTGTGTGTGTCTATGTGTGTGCGTGTGTGTAGATGAGGGGCCGCCCGGCTGTCATCGATCTCACACACACCAGGCCAGCACTTAACACTTGGACTGTAGCGACTAATACACTCACACCCTCTATTACTGCCCCACTGGAGGCACAGCGTGTGCGTATGTGTGTGTGTCTGTGTGTGTCAGTGTGTGTGTGTATGTGTGTGTGTGTGTGTGTGTGCATGGCTTACTGCCAAACTCATGCTGCTGCTGTTCAATGGCAGCACAATAGATTACACATATAACAGTGTAATGATATATCTCTATTAGACGTTCTCCTCTTCTCTGTCCTCGCCTCTCCCCTCTCTCCTCTTCTCTCAAAGCTCATCCATGTTTTACTTTGACGGGCATTTACGAAGGACAAGTACATCGTTACTACCAGACTTTTTTGTGTTATTTTAGATTTTTTTTTTTGTTGTACTAATTTACTTTTAGATAAATACAAAAAAAAAAGAAAAAAAATCCTAAAAGCCCAAAATTCAGGACTTAACATAAAAAAAAAAAATGTGCATGAATAAAGGCTAACTTTAATTTGAACTTCTATTAACAAGTAATGGATACAAGTCAGTGTATTTACTCGTCTGAGCTCAGTAACAGCTTCCATTTTTTATAGTGCTTTCCACCAATGTCTGTTTTAGACAATTTACTTTGTGCCATTATAAACAACTATACAGCATTTTACAGATTCCCTGAAAGTGAACACTTTGGAGAACAGTGGATCAGACAAACACTGTAACTCTGAATTTCTGTCAAACAGCAATGCGAGGTGTTAAGAAAAACACGCAGTAAGTGGGACATTCATAACAGCATAATAGTTGTTTTGATCCTGTGAGTGGTCAGAAAGTTGGAGAGGCTCGTGGCTGTTATGGTAGGTATCGTGGAAAAGCATGTATCTGACATTAAAGGGAAGAAGAGTCAGAGGGACAGAGGTTAAAAACATCTGCAATTGCTGATGGTTGCAGTAACATGGAGCCTTGCTCCACACTCATACACCTATTTATTGTTAATATAAATACAATTTAGATCAATTAATACCAACAATCAATATTACATTTTGGACTGCTGGTCAGAAGAAAAAAAAAGCAACTTGAAAACATTAACCTGGGCTCTGGGAAATGTTTCTCTATTTCCTGACATTTTATAAAATAAACGATTAATCAACTAAATCAACAAACTGGGAGATTAATTGATATTGAAAATAATAATATCTTGCTGCCCTAAAACGTAGACTGTACAATTGAGTAGAATTACATTTGCACAACAGTAGAATAAGCAACTCCTAAAACATTACAAGCAATGTTAGAAGAAACTAACAACTGTGTGAGGGTTGTTCACTATGGAGCCAGTAGATATGATTCATAGGGATGTCCAATGCTGCTTGATGGAAAGCTAAGATAAAAACTGAAATTATTGTGGGGATAGATTAGGCAACTCTAAGAATGGCACAAACTGTCGAAACATTACAAATAATAAAGATAGAATGTAGATGAAGTTGTTTTGTATTTTTGTGGATTTCGTACATACGGGTGTTTACTCGTGATTCTGGGCCACGGACCCTCCATGGAACCAGATTCACAGGTTTCACAATCAAACTCCTCAGTGTCACCGGGGTTAAGGGACCTTTCACTAAACCGCCTACTCAAGTGAACGGGGTTTATATGCGACACAAAGAGCTGACCGTCTGTGGTAATGTCGCCCGTCACTGTGCATGCATGGATGGAAACCGTCCACTAAGCATGCCGTCAAGACACACACAAATACACACATGCATTAGTGTGT
>CALSCE010009347.1:5748321-5778591 GCA_943593645.1 Bovichtus variegatus
GGGGGGCTCTGCACATACAGTAGCTTATGCCCATTATAAGGCGTACTATTCATGTATTCTTTCTCTCTCTATTTGTTTCCCTCCCGCTCTCTGTACTTAGACACTTCACACCCCTTATGTGTGTGTTATGTAGCTTATAGTGTTTGTGTAGTGTAGTTATAGTTGAGCAAATGTTTTCCCACACACAGTCCAAACAAAGGCCAGGTGACCCTCACATCCACACACTCACACAAACATCCACATCCGCACACACCGGGAAAGAGGTGCAATTAGAGCATCCCACTCCAATTAACCAGCTCTCTAAACAAATTCACATTAGGCCCTCCATTGTGGCTGCGCTCGAAAACAGCCACTTGGGAAAGCAGCATAAAAGCTCCAACTGTATTTCTCCTCCAGGACACATGTGCGCGCGTGTGTGTGAGCGTGTGTGAGCGTGTGTGTGTTTGTTCGTGTGTTTGTGTGTGCGGACTGGCAGTACACTGGCACAGAATCTGGTCGGTTATGATTATGGTGGTGATGGGAAGATTGTGCAATCACTGGTGGGTGGAGAGAGTGAGAGGAAGGCAGAGAGGGAGGAGAGCAATGAAACAGGGTGGGAAGATGTCACCAGCAGCTAAGGAAGAGAACATTAGAACCTGTAGCAGTCAGGAGGGAAACATCTTTTTACAATCCTACAGAAATGTAGATTTGACGAGGTATTTGGATACATTTTAAACTTGCAGTTTCCTTACCTCTAGTAATATGGGGCCTGCAGTAATCAATAAATATATTTTCTTACTTATTCATAATAAGGCTACTTATAAAGATTGGTTTAATTATTAATTTCAACTTTTTCTTTATTTTTTTTTTTTTTACATAAATGAATAATTTTCTCTATTACATTATATTTCAGTAAATACACAAAAATGCTAATCACAATTTCTTAGTTCAAGGTGATGTCTTCATTTGTCCTTACAACTGTCCAACACTCATTTAACCAGAAACAGCAAAGGTTAGCCCTTTTGCTTGAAAATGTATTTAAACGATTATTCAATTACAAAAATAGTAATAAAAAAAGAAAAGAAAATATATAATTTTTTTATTTAAATGTTTTTATCTCTCTACTCATATTCATCAACTAATCATTTCAGCCCTAATCCGAGGACACACAAACGTTTTTATTCGGTCTGAAGATGGTGAGAGCCGAGCTTAGCCTCCATGAAACCAAGCAACTCGAAAAAGTAGTTAAATACACCACACAGCTACATCGATCAAAACATTATGTGCAGGTTTATTTCAAAGACAGTTAAGTTAAAGTAAGGGCAATGTTTATTACTAGAGTCTACAAACCACAAAAAGGTGGGATTTGTACGTGAAGTAGTGAAAGAAAGAAAGAGAGGGAGAGAGTAAGAAGATGTAGGGTGCTGAAAAATGATTTCTACATCTGTGATCCCACACTTAACCTTCCTCTCGAGTTCCAGCCCTGAACACACACACACACACATGCACACGCACACGATGAAAGGCCCAGTGGGGCAGCACGGAGAGTTTGGAGGGGATCTGTCTAGCAACCTGGTTGCACACCAATCTTCCCGTAATCCCTTCTGTCCCTACTGAGACACTCACACACACACACACACACACACACTTACATGTTAAGAACACATATCGCACACAGGTTTGTTGTGTATGTGTGCATTTTCTAATCAGAAAATTGACTTGGACGGGAATGTATCCATTGTTTTGTGCTTGTTTACGTCGTGCACACATGTACTGTTGATTGTTTTAGTGCAAAAGGACAGTGGCAATGTCCTACATTATAAAAAATAAGCACATTATTTTGTTATTAGTAAACCTGACTTTCATAACAGACAGTGTCTTCCCAGCCATTGACCTTAATGTTTTTTTATATTCCTAACTCTGGCCTATAAGTGATCAATTACTAATAGCAATTTAGTCACCACCATTAAAATACATTAATGAGCAGAGAGAGAGGGAGAGAGAGAGAGAGAGAGAGAGAGAGAGAGAGAGAGAGAGAGAGAGCGAGAGAGAGAGAGAGAGAGAGAGCGAACGAGAGAGAGAGCGAGAGAGAGAGCGAGCGAGAGTGAGAGAGAGGGAGAGAGGGAGAGAGAGAGAGAGAGAGAGAGCGGCGCCATGGCCTGCTGTGGACAGATAGACAAACACAATAAGAGAGTAAAAGAGGTGTGTGTCATGTGGGTGAATGTAAAACATGCCTAAAACTCATTAAAGCCATATAACTCCATCTAAATGCTCAATTTGCAGTGTTTATCAACATACAAACCTAACAATAGATTTTGTCACTATCTCCTTTTGTAACTCTCCCCGAATTCCTCAGTTTACATCAAACTCAAACAATAGAGCATTAAATCGTGTTCCCATAACATTATGAAGAGGAAGCGTAAAGCCACAGCAGAGTAGGCAGTCTGCAGTCAGAACAGCCCCAACAGCTTCAGTCCCTTCAGCCTGAAGCTCCAGAGAGATGCTACTGCTAGTTAGCGATTAAGGCACTCTCTCAGGGGGCCACTTGAAAATCAGTTAACTTTCCCCTCAGAGGCCCACGCTAGCTTCCATTAGCATTTAGCACGCCCATTAGCGTCAACACTTACTTTAGCGTAAGCACAGCCAACTGACAGTTAAAGGCCCCTGTGGGGCTATTTAGGGGGTCTAGAGACAGAAAGAGACTGACAGAGTGAACAAGTACTGTAGCATTGTGTGCATTAAAGCTCTGTAGTGAGTCACTAAGCGAGTTAATGGCTCCTTAACTAAATAACAAACACATTGGCAGTTTCAGCAAAGACAGGTTGAAGACTTTCACTTTGCTGCTGGGGCTGTTTGAGGAAACAGCTCCGGGAACTAAAGATCGAGGTATTGATCATTATCAATAACTTTACATACTTACCATGGCTAAATACATTTTGCATGCCCATCTCAATAAATTGAATATCGTATGAAGTCCTTAGGTAGTAGTTAAGAAGTTGGTTCCTATCTATGATTACCACAAGAGTTGCCATAGCAATTGTCGGGGCAGGAGCTAAACCTGGACCCAGTTCCCTGAGCTCTTAAAACGTTTCATAGGGTCCTTAAGAAGGTTCTGGTGATCAAAAACACTGGTGGAAAATTGGAAAATAGAGGCATGAAATGTTTTGTGATGGAAAACTGCTTTACAAAAAGAAAGCCCCCCCCCAACAAATTAGGGTTTGTGTTGTAAATGTGGAAAAAAAGAATCTGGAGGAAAAAAATGAATAATTAAAAACTGCAGAATTATTCTTTATAGCTTTACATCGAGTAAAATGCTGAAGCCAATGCAAAGCAAGGAAATACTGAAACACACACACACACACACTAACTAAGTGTTTGGAGTGGAGCCAAAGCCTATTCCCATATGACCATGTAGCCATTTACTATAGCCGTTTCACTCCCCGACCAACACACTAATCACATTAATCATCTATTTGTTTTAAAACATCATCAGGGACATTCACACACAGACTTGCACACACACAAACAAACACACACACTGATGCACTTTCATGTGTGCACTTGTGCCTTTGGAAGTACACATGGTGCACTTGATGGGTACAAGAGGGAGGAGAGCCAAATTAACTACAATGCACTAATCACTTAGCTCTCTAATGCAAGCACACTCGGCACATGTGTGTGTGTGCATTGATTTATGGCACACACAGATATGCATACAGACACACCGGCAAACAAAGTTAGTGTAAGCATGAAATAGAAATCCCTCGATACATTCCGCATTTTACAGCGTACATGCTTACATCTGGTTTAAGAAACAGCTTTTTAAGAATGTGTGAATTTAGCTTTGTTACCTAAAAGGTCCATACATTTGTGCGACTCTCATGTACTAGTGTGCAGTTATAGCCAGGGGTGGTATTCATCCTTATGATTGCAGGTGAGGATGTGAAAGCCTAATGTGAAAGATTCCAAGGCCGCCCGGAAACTGGCAATCAAAAATAAATACTACAAAGTAGCTATAATCAGAGAAAACTTTTAGAGCTTTTAACTCAAAGTTTAGTGATACAAAAACAATTAGATTTCTTTTTAAAGTGAAAAAAAAAGATTCCTCGCTATGATTACCACCAGAGTTGGCATAGCAACTTATAACACATAAATGCTTGTGCTACAAAAGGTATTAACAGCACAATTTAAGTATTTCTTTGTCCAGAATCCTTAGCTTTTCAATAAATCATGTATATTTTGTTAACCTAAACATTTTTAAAGCCTTTTGCATGAATAAAAGCTTCAAAGCCAACAGGATGAAATTGAGTTTATTGTATTTTGGTGATATGGCCTTTTGGTAGATGGCATGATGTTCCAACTGTTAATCACAATTCAATGATATTATATACTCTCTCTCTTTCTTTGTATGCGTGTGTTAGGTGGTTGGAGGGGCCAGTGTATGCTGAGCTTAGGCACCATAGGGGACTTTGCCAGGAGGGGCACATAGGGGTTGGGTGACTTAAATGGAGAAAAATCCAATAATTGTATCCGTCCAGAGGGAGGGCGAGCTTTTAGCGAGGCGAGAGACCTGTTATTACTCTTTCTCTTTTCTTTCTCTCTTTCATTTCATCCCCCTAATTCTAGGGTGAGGGGGTAACCTAAGAAAGGCAGGGAACGAAGTGGAGAAACATGAGGGGCTACGGGCTGAGCTTGCTGTTAAAGTATTTCCTTGTAATTAGCTGAGTATTAGCAGCGGTGACAATGCAAGAGCACTGGGCAGGGAAGCACCCTTTAACGCTCTACTCATTTCCTGAACTTAATCCCCACCGCTTACTGGTAATAGTGCAAACGCATCTGGACACACACACACACACACACATGCACCCACACAAGCATGCACACACACACACACACACACAACTTCAATCCCTATTGTGCTAAAAGTCACAATGGTGGTTTACTGAAGGGAATTTCAGTGTGCACATGTATGCGTGCGTGCACATAAACATCTATGTGTGCATCCGCACATTAGCTTCAAGTTGTGTTCAGATACAGTGTGACGACTGTTTACTTCTCGAGTGTCAAGAAGCTTCCAACACCCAACAGTACTTCAGGCAAGTCCCTGCTTCTTGTTTCCTCCAGTGAACGGATGGAGGAGACAAGGCAACAGAAGCGAAAATCAATTACTTTCAATTAAGTCAACCGGCAACTCTTTCAATGTGCCCTCAAGCCACTCAAGTCTTGCTTACACTACCTCCAACCCCCACTCCTACACCACAAACTGACACACACACTACATGCACATGTGCATACACACTTTAAGAGCCACATCCACTTACTGTGCGACTGTCTTTTTGTGTTTAGTGGTTAAATTATTGACTTAGAAACAATTACAGTGGCAACGGCTAAAATGCTCTTAAACAGCAGTGATTTTTATCCAACACTAAAGAACATAGAAAAAGTAGCAAACATCATAATTGTGCTTTGTGCGATTCATTTGGCTTCTTTGAAACAGGTTAATCAAACAATTATTTCATTCAAAACCACACAATTTACTAAAATGTATATTGTGTAGGCTGCGTGGCTAACCACATTTATTGACCGTGTTAACCACTTTGTGGTGTATGTTGCCTTTTTTTTTTTTTTTTTTTTTTTTTAAAATCAGTGCAGCTCAAAAAGTGATAAAGCAGAACAGAATTTGGATATACTCCTATCATACCACAGCAAGTTTAAAAACAGTGGCAGACAGGCTTGTAAAAGCTTTAGTGTAAAACCAATCTGTAAATGCAAAACGTTTTTTGTTCTTGAACACAAAGTCCTGTCGTTAGTCTACAGATTTCCACATCTGAAGCCATCTATTCAATCACTCCTGAGACATGTTAGTGGGATATTAGTTGCACTGTGAGAAAAAAATTCTAAAGCCCAGTTGGGGTTATTAATTCATTGCGGTAGAATTGAATACCACTGACATTACAGGGTACTTAGATAAAATGTCTTGAACACTATTATATATAATATATACACTATTCCCAACATTGTTTTTTGTCTTTCTAATAGTGTAGTATGTACCTTTTAATGCCAATTATATAATGCATTTTGTAAAATAAATGACTTCTATCCGACAGTATTTCAAGAAATGTATATTTCCAGAAATAATACAAATGAACCTCTAAACGGGTCCCGGGCTGACTCATGATCAAATCACATGGTCAACCGAAAGTAAACTGAGGTGTGAAGTATTATTGGTTACTGTCGCAATGTACAATGATAACATAAGTGGAGTTTAGAAAAATATAACAAAATGCTGGAAGAGGGGCAAATAACAACAGCTCTGCGGAATAAGAGAAAATGACAGTATGGGCATGGACCAATTTTATTAGATTGTGAGGACGCTTGTGTTGTGTTCTTGTTTCACATTGATTTTTATTCCATTAGCTTGAATCAAATTCGTGAAGACACCTGAGCTCAGTTCAGAGCACACCAGTAGAGAACCATTTCTATAGAGAGCACGTTATAAACAGTGCAGAGGGGGGACACAAACCTTGTCATTGACACAACAGTCTGAGTGAGCGTGTGTGTGTCTGTGTGTGTGTGTGCCTGCCAGCTCCGAGTCTAGCTCTATTGTCTAACAAGGTCTAATTAGCACTATGGCACAATGAATTAGCATAATTATGCAAACAGGGCTCCGCTAAAGGCTTGGCACAAGGGGAGGCTACGGGGGGCACCTATTACAACACACACACACACACGCACACACACACACGCGCACACGTACACACACGTTATGTACAGTGGTGATTGGCTTATTTGGTATTAAAAATGTTACCTATACTGACATTTATCCTCTCTCCACTTCACAAACGTCCTCCTGGCACAAACAGTCCCATACACACAGAAATGACCAGCTAACCAGCTTCCCCTCCCCAGCTCAACCTCACAACACTCAAACATTCAGAGCTTAGTATTTACCAGTGGGGGTGATAGGTGAAGTCTGTGGGAGATAATAGGGATGACTGAGAGGCTGAAAGGCTAGTAGCGATTCAGACAATGACAGCTGTAGTGAAGAAGGCTCTATTAGGCTTCATTAGGATGCTTGGCTCTTGATTACTCACACAAAGACACACACACACACACACACACATACACAGGAAAGGGAAATCCTTGCTCTAAATGAGCCTGAGCTTAGCCGCATCTATGGCTTCCAGAGGGAGATTCTAAACACTAAAACACGCAGCACAGATGCACGTTTGTGAGTATGTCACTGTGACCTCTGCCTGCAAAATGAACCCAACAAAGTAACCCCACAGCCCAACAAGCGCCCTTACCAAAAGCCCTGCAATGTCAACAAGCTCTTCCTAAACCCTCTCAAACACACACACATGCACACACCTCCTCTGATGCATTCTTAGTCACCCAACCTCAAGGGCCCGTATTGTGTCCTAAAATCCTGATCCCTAGCAGGAAACAAGCACCCCTAAAACCCCAAACAACAGCCGTACAAAGCTCTCTTACAATTACAAGCCCCCGCTGTCAGCTAAAGAACCAGGAAGGTCGGAAGTTCAGAGTTCAAATAGTTCAAAGTGATCAAGACCGGTCTGAAAGAGGCCCGATTATTCATTGACGACATATAACGAGTTACAAATGTAACTGCAGTTCCATGACTTTCCAATGGCCACCAGAGGGGGTGCTTTGTACTTGGAGTGTCAAACGAGCACCAAAGTCACCAGTCTCATGCATATGCCCTCTGTAAAACACACTCGTAGAGAACGTACCCAAACCCGTGCATAAATATAAAACATGTTTAAAGAAGAATCAGATTCAAAGGGGAGCGAGCGCTGTCAGACCTGATGCAAATAGACCTGAGGGTGATCCGGCCTGAAATGGGTTTGACCCAAACAGACCTTAATAAAGACAGAACACCACCGTCAACACCAGGAGCAGAAGGATGGTCAATTAACAAGGAGCCATGGTTAGAAATGGCAACAATATAATAATAACAATAATAATAATAATAATGTCCTAAGACCAAATGAAAAGTCATAGAAATTAATTCCAAAAATAATTTGTCTATACGCTTCAAATACTAATTTATAGAAATAATTTAAAGTCTGGGCGATAGATAGAATACGAGTACTTTTCTAACCATTTAAATATCTACATATCAAAAAGTGTTTCTTTTCTTTTAATAGCATACCTGTTCTACACATACTCTAACATACTGATTTGATGACATACCATAAGATCAGTTGATATTGAATATCCACCTGGGCATTTGACAGTATGCTCTGAACTAGGTCATCAGAAAAGTAATTAAAGCCTTTATTTACTTTAGTCAATTTTATTGTTTTTAGTTATTTGGGCCCAATTAAGTATATTCGTATGAAAGCATGCCCTGTGTTACAGCATATACACATATATCTGATATACACAATAGCTAATGGGCTGTAAATGATACATGTATTCTCCATTAAACCATATACGTGCTTTCATTTAGGGGTTGAATCTTTTTTTCAAAAGAAATAAAATACTTCTTTGGTTTGGGCAGAAGTGTCCTAATATCCCAGATATCTGAAAGTATTCTCAGTGATATGATGTCATCGCTAAGATACACTCTCCATTTCCTAAAACATCTTCATTGAGACTCCTCTGGTCTTGAAATGAAACCATTGACTCCAGCTTATCGTCACCTTAAGAAACAACATATTGTTCACATATGTGCACAGTGGTGGGACAAACACAATAGCCGGCAGAGAGAGTCATGCTGAGAGGGGGGGCAGCAATTTTAAGCTGAGTCCACACATTTTGGAGGCAGCGGGCTAATCCGGCCAGGCTTTTTAGCCTTCTATTCAGGAGGACAAGGACCCCTAGGATTTGGGCTTGTCCACACCTCAGGGGTAGGAGGATTATCAAGATAGCAGGAAAGGTGGAGAGGGTGTGATGGTGGGCAAAGTGAATATGTGTTCATTAGCAAGACTGTGTGGATGTATATCTTTGTGAGGAGCACACATAAGTAGGTGTGTGTTTGTGTGCGTGTGTGTGTTTTTGTGTGTTTAGAGGGGATCCCTCTGACTCCCATCCCCAAAAATATACCCCAGAGCTCTGACAGGGTCACCTCTGGGCCTTTCAGAGCCTCCTCTCAACCAATCCTAATTGATCTCACGCATTACTAGTCCCAAACATGGGATGGAGAACAGGAGGGAGATGGCTGGCTCATTGTTTGAGGAACGAGGTCCCGTTGCTAGTGGCTCTCCACTCCTTACACACACACACATATCCACACACGCACACACTCCACCTCTGGCATGCCCACCCACCATCTCCCCTTCTGCCCCTTTTCTCCTCTCCCCACCTTTATGCTCTCATCTCCGGCTGTGCTAATCCACCGGCCAAGTCAGGAACTCAGTTACCCATCTGGCCAAGCACGACTCCAGCTGGGAGGAGAGAGGGATGAAGGGGGTGGAAGGAAGAAGAAAAAGGAGAAATGGTAAGAGGGGTGGATTGAGAAAGAGGGACGAAGTGGGTATACAGTAAGCCGTGTGAGGGAAGAGAAATTAGTGATCAGTTACTGCTGTAGAAATACGGCAGGAGGAAGAGAAAGGAAACAGCGGAATGAAATGCAAATCACAAACAGCACAGTGAAGGTCGCTAGAGTGCCACAAGGCAAAAACATGACGACCTCATCATATTCTCTCTCCAAAGACAAAAAGTATTGATCCCATTGTGTCCTTGCAGAGAAAGGGGGATTATCCGTTCTTGCAGGTTGGAATGAGAACTGCCACTGAGCCCTGTCATGACTTATATAGTCTGATCCCAGTGTGCACTGAAGTCGCCCCTAGCCATGGCCTTCACCTCTGACCCTGACTCCTGTGGAGCCATCTGGCTGGTTAACGCTAACCCACGACCTTTGTCATAACCCATCACATGCCTGTGAAGATGGAGCTGCACAGAAAGTGGTTTATAATGACTTGAAAGGGGTCACATCTAAGTATATCGTCAATGGAGCAGGTTTGTGAAGCTAAACCCATATTCTTATTGCTGTATTCATACTTATGTTGTTGTTTCTAATGATCCTTATTGTTGTTGTAATAGCTTACACTGCAGAGAAGCAGTTTAAAGACACATTTTCGCTAAAGTTGTATTGCAGTGTTTTGTTCACAAGTCACAAATTATCCAACATACACTCAGTGGCCACTTTATTAGGTACACCTGTACAATCTAATGCAACAGCTCTGCCATAAATTCTACCTCGATGAAGTTTACAACATTCAGTTTTTGGTTAACATTGTCAGGACTGAGTACATTTATTTATACAGCTATTACTCAGGTCGTAACTTGCAGTCGTACTGCAACACATTATATTGAGAGGCGTTTCTAATTTCTCGTTATCCCCATTTACATACAATTACAAACACTACTCAATATAATGCAGTCCAGTACAACCCCATCACTAACTATGACCTCAATGCTAAACATATAACTGAATATAAGCATCATAAAAGTTGACTTTATGGCAGAACAGTTGTATTGGATTGTACTAGACTGAACAGGTGTACATAATAAAGTAGCCACTGAGCATATAGCGGTAATGCAAGAAATACACACGCAATTAACATGACATTTGCATTTTATAAAGTACTTATTAAGGGAGTACAATTGTAATCTCATAAACAGTCCTACACTAGCTGACATAACTGATTTGACTCATGGAAACAGCAGGCATGCATGTCTGGTTGAAATACCTCTATGACAGGATTTACATTGCTAAAAGACATAAGTAATACCTAAACAGAGTGAAACTGAATTCACTTCAACCAGAAGTAAACTCAGTCAAGCTGAATGCCTCACAAAACCCTGGCGGAATGAAGGTGAAACCAAGGCTATTGTGTTTCAGGTGATGCTGTTCCCCTCCGTATCAAACCCCTGCTTGAGTCATGTTCTTTCCTTTCTCCCAAACCACTCATCACTGCCCACTGAAGGAATAAGAAGACCGCAGCCCACTTTCCTTCTAAAGGACATTTGAAGGTAGTTGGGAGGAATGAGCATACGTGATAAAATCGCTGTAGAAGCCACACAAGAGACAAACTCCCATTCAAAGAGATGGAATCAAACCACCTGCATCAAACCATCAATCAAACACTAACAGCACACAGCATGAGGCTCACCCAAAGCTGTAGCGTGTGTGTGTGTGTGTGTGTGTGTGTGTGTGTAGGGCAGGTGAAAAAAACTCTGTGAACATAATGACATACATGTACATGTTACAAACAAGTCTTCAAGTAGTAAGATAAAGTATGCACTTACAGACATTACCGGTGTTGTCGAAACTGTTTAGCACTTCGTTAACTCTGATAGGCCCCATGTTATCCCTGAGAGACACAAACATATAGGAGGATTACACTGCACCCTGGGAGAATACTCTATGTGTTTGTTTTTCTCTTACAGACATTGAAACAAGACAAATAATCTTAGTTACCATTTTAAACGTCCATTTGAAAATACACTTTAAAATGGTTCCTGTAAATTCATATCTTTGGTTTTAACATGTTTTCAGATCAGTTCTTCCAGCCTCCGTGTCCAAAATCTACCACGTGTTCTCATGTTATTTACAGAACTTTCATAATTTAGTGATAACTGAAAAAGTTCAAATCCAACAGCACTTGATCGCTATATTTTAACCTGTTTTATGGGAAATGCCTTAATGACATGATAAGCAGTGTGGTTTGTTCTAGAGATTCACAATAAAACTAAATAATCTAAATACTTTTAGATAATGTCATCATCTATACTCTTTTACCCTCAATGATAAAAGCAGCATGACACTGTATAAACCAGGAACGCTGTTGTGCTGTGGTATCATTAAACGGTCCCTTGTGTGCTGCACCGTCACCCTGCTTTTATAGTGCCAGCATGAAACTAGAGCCATATGTGCATCCATTCAAGTGTGTGTACCTGAGTAAGGCACTGTATTCAGGAAAGTAGACACTTCTGTACTCCACCCACTGGTCGTCTGAGGTATCACTCGGGTCTTGGGTCAGAAGTCTTTTCCTGCTGAAAAGGTCAAACGTTGCAAACCTGCGGACAGACACCTGTTTGACCTCTGGAGTGTCCATCTGGTTTTGACGCAACACCTGCGGGAGTCAGGAGTGGAAATAAAGGACAATAAAAAACACGTCTTTTCACTAGTAAATCTTCTCATAAGCTGTAAAGTCTTAGCATTTGCAGAATGAATCAGTCAGGTTTTCCTGTTTCGGCAGCGTGAGGTTTCAGTTCAACCGATAAGAGATCCTTTGAAAAAATGCAAGGGAGGGGTAGGACATTTTTTTTTTAACAACTTTTACATTTATCATTTATCAAAAATGTCAATGACAGTGTCATGTTTTCCTCAAGCTAAACCACCAGTTAAATAATTTACGCCTGTGTTGTTGTAAACAGAGTAGAATTTGCTATGTATAATTAAACATAATTTACAGAATGATTGGTGTCCACACACATAGAGTTCATTACTGCGCCAGGAGGAAGAAATGCAGAATGCAAGATGGCCCCATTGCAGGGAGCTTTTCTTGGCAGCCCAGTGTAACGTCTGTATAATGCCCATCTATGGGGAAAAGTAAAAGCCCTACTTTAACAGCTACTGCTCTTGTGTGTGCAAGGTTCTCGTACAAGCATATCTGATCAGATTCTGTGGTCGGAGGAGAGAGACATTCATACTGGTGACAAAGTTACTGTAAAGCTGGAATGTATTGTTATAAAATTGTTGATAACTTGTTGATGAAATGGCAGAAGTTTAAGCTTCAAGTTATCCTCTATGCCATAGTAGATCAGAGTACTAATGAATTAAGATTGATGATTAAAGAAAATAGCATACTTTAACACACTGAAACAGGTATATTACAGGACATAGGCAATGCCCCTATCCCTATATAACACAGCGAGGGCAAGAAATAAATACTAAGTGAACTACATAGTACAACTGTATTTCAAAGTTTAGCAAACAATAACTTTGTAGCCAAAATTAGGAAGGAAGCATGACAAGGAGAAAGACTGCCTGCTACAACATGTTGGCATCACATGTATTATTACACAGTTATGAGGGACAAATATTCAAACGTAGATTCAAAATTCAAAGATGACCAATAACACTATGCTGAACATTGAACACATTTGGAAAAATATGCTCGCGAAAATAGTCTAAATCCACAAGAGGTGTGTGCTTTCTTTTTGATGCCAAAAATAATGTACCTGTCTCAGGAGAGTCCACCTGGCCTTTGCGACATCAGTAGCACCACAGGTCTCATCCCGGGAGCTGTGAGAATTAGCTGCGCAGATGTCTTCATTAATATTTTTCCTCAAAAGCGATGCCGGCTCGGTCTTTTCTGCTGTACCGTTGGAGCCCCTCTCCATTTTATCTCTGAAGATGTGGGCGGAAATAAATCTGCAAACAATGTTACGCCTGTAATGCTGTCACAGTTATCGGTAGATATGTGGTTATACAAAAATAAGGCTTTTTTCTGTTAACTACACCAACGCAGAACTGCTCGCAGATATGCTTGGCTATAATCACCTGTTACACCCACAATGGATACATGCTACTTCCGTACACTTTTGGCATTTGAGACATAGCAATGGATTATCGAAACAATCATGCTCGATTGTCAGATACAAACTGCCAGCTGCTCATATCTGAATTTGATTAGTTTAGTCTGGCGTTGCTCGCTACGTCATCCACAGCGGGCTTTGTTTAGGAAATAATGCACGTGCATAGACTTTGCTTGCTGCTGTCAACGGTTACCCAACGGCAGGACGTTTGATTTAAATAACGAAACAATACATATTTCAGGTTGAAATACATACAACGCTCATTCGTCATGTGAAACGTGTTTTATTGGCGTTATGACTGACCTACATTTAACAGACAGTGACAGTTAGCTACTTAGAAGCACACAATCACAGCTATCACGTGTTAATTTGAGCGTAATGGCTCTCCTCTCCTCTCTGCTGTGCTCACCGGTGCGTCTCCTTTCACCATCTCGGTTACGATTTTGGAAGCTCGCCATTTGCAAACGGAGAACATGGCTCTCCCTGTCCGCCCAACGCTGTCACACGTCGGTAAGGGTGTTCAGTTAACGGGAACGATGCTGTTTTTGCTCACTTTAGGCTTGGTGGGAGAAGTACTCAGAAAAGTAGTAATACCACATTGAGGAAATACTGTTACAAGAAATAGTCCCGCATTAACATGTTTACTTAGGTAAAAGTTCAAAAGTATTAGCATCAATATGTTGGCTACTTAAAGTACCAAAAAGTAAAAGTACTCTTTATGCAGAATAAAGGCCCATTTCATAATAATTACTAGATTATAATTACTGATGCATTAACGTGTTCATCACTTTAACGTTGCTGCTGGTGAAGGTGGAGCTAATTCGAATACCTGTCAAAGGTATTCGAATTAAGTCACAATTGTATTAATAGCCTAAATCTGCACAGTAACTAACTAGTAACTAAAGCTGTCATGTGAATGTGTGGGAGTAAAAAAGTACAATATTTACCTCTGAGATGTAGTGGATAGAAGTGTACAGTAGAAGCACTGGAGAGGACTCACTGTTAAGCTATCTCTTGGATAGAAGTCATTCATTATTCAACAGTAACGGTGTCTTTTCACCAGACTGACAAAACTAGTCTTGTACGACGCCACAGATGAGGGCAAAGGGCTGAAATTGAGCCCTTTTTGGAAGTGGCTCACAGCACTCACATGGAGGAAGAAAAAAAAAAAAAAGCTACAGGGAATGAACACGTGTACAGTGTAATTATTGCCCAAAGTTTTCATTTCAATTATTTCCAAACTGAAATTCAAACTCACTCAAATGAAGTATTCTAAGACACATTTTAGAATTTGAAAACAGCAATTTATCAATCAGCCAACTTGTTTGTTAAATTGAAATGTCATGACACCAACCTACCAAATCACCTTTCTTTCTCTTTTTGACTTGTATGTAATAGATACATAATGTGTACCAGGGAAGAATTTAGGACTTGCAATCACTGTGGTGAATTAAGACTTTGGTATTTAACAATAACATGTTTAACACAAGCAGGCTTTATATCACTTATTACCATATTAAACTGCGTTAGCTTACACTTTGAGAATCACTTTATATTACATCAATACAATCCTCCTCACGGATGTATTTTTGATATTTCCAAATAACAGTGAAATAACTATACTATACTATACTATACACTACTGCAGTCTTGTTTAGACACTCAGTATATTGTCACAGTGACTCCTGTACAGGATACAAGAATATTGATTTTGCAATTTGCAAGCTTATGGTTACAGTCTTAAAAAGCCTTGCCATCATTTTTAAAGTTGTTTTATTTCAGGACACTTCAAACTCGTCAGTTGATCATCTCAGCTCTGGACTTGAGAGGTACAAGGACTTACAGAAGTATTTCAGCAGGAGACTGAAGGCAACATACCGCAGGTTCTCCAACATACCTGATCACTCTTTGGTAAGAACTGCCTTCTGCTTCGGGTTTGAACTGTTTTGTTATGATTTTGAATATTACCTCAGTGTAATGGGCACCAACATTCACTCTTGTGGTGTCAGGAACACAGAGTGTGCATTCCTGTGTGGGATTAGTAGGATTCGGAAGACTCAAATTACGCTCATTGGCAGTTGCTAACTTGAGGCATTTGTAAAATTCCAATTACTGTTTTACAATTCACTGTGATTTCTCTTGGCACAGGTCTGTGGACTTCACCATGTGTATTTCATTGAGGGTGACGCCATCTACAGAATAGACCAGAGACAAAGTAAGCAGAAAACATGGATTTTGGTCGACTACTTTTGTTAAGTTAAGAGTACTGTAATGATATTGCATTCTAACGACTGGAGTTCATCCATAGACATTTAATTGAAAAACATTTTAAAGAGGTTATAAGGTAAACCAAAAACAAGATTGCAGAAGTTCAAGTACAGTATCTTTTTCTTATATAACCTTATTCCCATGCATTTGCAACTTTTTCTGCATTCCATTATTAGGAATCCCATCTTTATGAATGATTCAGTTTCCTCTCTCCGTTTGTAGGTGACCCAGAGCCAGAGCAGGTGTTAAATCTAGGACAAGTCTCTAGGCAGCAGGAGAAGACAGGAGTTGATAATGAAGAGGGGATTCAGTGGACTGTCCAGAGAATACGTCTGTCCCCACAGGAAAAGCATCTTGCTGCCACACTAAAAACTACTCACAGAGAAGAGTCAAGGTGAAAAGAATATAATAACATAACATGTAAAATATCCTTTTATTTGGCAGCAATGTTTGAAACGAATGAATGAATAAATACTAGATGCTTGTCTAGGTGTGTGGTGGTGAGGCTTGGACAGAGAAATTCCTCTCTTCTTGATCCCCCACACGTCGCATTCACACTGGACAAAGTCTTCAGCTTTGGTACGTTTTAAATAGTTTCAATTTAGAAAAAGTGCAATAGAGGTAATAGTGCACTGGCTAAATTAAAAATGATATTTTTGCCTGCATGGGTCAAGAGTGGGCCACGGATGAGGTCCTGTTCTACACGACTCTGGAGGGTCTACGCTGCAGCAGAGTGTTTCGGCTGGACCTGACCTCCAGTGGAAACAGGATAGCTTCTGTGTATGAGGAAACGCAACCTGAGTAAGTGTAAGTAATCTCACATTCAAGCTGTCTGCTCCCACACCATCCCTAATTGATACATCTACACCTCCCCAGTGTGTTTGTGGAGGTTGCCCTTTCCAGAGACCGACAGATACTGAGCATCAACTGCAACAGCAGGACCAGTTCAGAGGTGCTGTTAATAGACAGAACAACATCCCATTTAGAGCCTTCCCTGGTTCAGCCACGCCAGCTGGACCTCCTGTACCATGTGGAGCACTGGAGAAAGTGTCTGATTATACTGGCTAATACAGGGCCGGGACAAGAATATCAGGTACACATCAAACGCACACTGTTCACAGGGTGCGTACATTCATCATAAATGCAATGTGGAAACAGTGTTTTAAATGTTTAAATGTTTTGAAAAGGTTTCTGTACTTTGGCACACTTCAGGATTCGTACAATGTCTTGAAAGTTTAGTTTTCAAGGTTAGGAACATACTTGAATTTGAATATACACATCACCATAAACTGAGCAAGCTAAGCATAAATAATGAATGAATATATATATATATATATATATATATATATACATACAATCAATATTAAAATGAACAAAATGACAATATACAATGATCGCTGTGGGTATTCAGCTGTGGTAAATCACAGAAAATTACATTTGGAAGGAGAAAAACATGCCGATAAATATTTCCGTTTTCATTTTAAAATAAAATAAAAACTAGGTGGTACAGACCCCTCTCTCAGAGCCATCCATGGTCTCCTGGGTGCCTTTGTTTTCCCCTGGCCCTGGCACTGCTGTCAAAGACATGGACGTGGTTGGAGATCACTGTGTGTTGGTTGCAAGAACAGCAGCCAGTGAACTCGTCCTGAACGTCGTCCCGCTGACCCATCCCAAGGAGGCATACACTGTACAGGTAAGTGGGACCGAAAACTATTTGAATTATTTATTTCCTCTCTTTGCATGTCTTACATAGTGCTTCCTTGATGGCCTGCTTGCTATTAGTCATATACCTGTTTCACCATTTTGCTTGCTCTTGGTCTTGTTTATCTGTTGAATTACTTTATATTTTTAAAAAGATAGTCTTTATAGTCTCGATTTGTTTTCACAGCCAGTTTATTTTCAACACAGCAACATGCAGATATACACAATACATGAAATATGCACTTGATCACATCTACACATATATATATCCTGCTTATATGTATTAATCTCTTATACCCTTATATTTATACTCTCCCAAGCTCCCCTCCTGGGCCTGTGCCATCCAAACCAAGAAACCAGGCATGGCAGACCAACGCAGTGTGTTGGAGTTCTTGATTTCATCTCCAGTCCACTTCCCGGTGCCCTACTGTCTATACCCTGAGGATGGGTTACTTTTATCAGGCACCGAAGATGAGTCCTCCCCAGGGAACCAGGGCAAGAATACCACCACACGCTTAGAGGCCTGCAACCAAGTGAGAACACTGAAACACACACACTGAAACAGTATCAGCTGCGGGGAGGTGAGCATTCTGTATTAAGACTCAAGTGTCCACCGGTAAAGCTCTTTTGGCAACTAGCCACCGGGGAAAGCAGATCTCAGTAGTACACTGTCACGCTCACATACACCTAACACACAGAAGGGCAGGTGATGACGTTTCCAAAACAAATATCTAATAGCCGTTTCAAGATTGCTTAACATTTCATAATGCCTGTCTTCCTGCCCTCTGTAGGATGGTACCTTGGTGCCAGTGACACTGTTTCATTCAGGACCTGTGGAGGGTTTGAAACAGGCGCCACTACTCGTCCATGTCTACGGAGCTTATGGCAGAGATCTCAACATGGAGTTCTGCCCAGAGAAAAGGCTGCTGCTGGAGCAAGGCTGGGCTCTGGCCTACTGCCACATCAGGTAAACATATCCCCTCTCCAGAAGCCTATAAATGTAACCTGATTGGCTCAGCAGCTTACCTGGTGATGAGAGGCATGCTTTATATAGGTAATAGCTGTGCTTATATTGATTGTGTATTGATGTTATGCGGTGGGAAATTGCTAGAAAATGTCTGAGGGCAAATTACGTCCAGATTTTAAAATGTGTGTATTGAAGTCAATCGGTGTTATTTACCTTTACCCCTCCTAGAGGTGGAGGAGAGCGCGGTCTCTCCTGGCAAAGACAAGCTCGTGTAGAGGGGAAGCAGAGAGGAGTGCAGGACCTCCAAGCCTGTCTCCATCACCTTTTCTCTTTAGGAGTCTCCTCTCCTTCACTCACTGCCCTTACAGCCTGCAGTGCTGGGGCTGTGCCAGTGGGAGCACTGTGTAACAGACACCCACACATGATGCGGGCTGTCACACTGCAGGTAAGATGTTAAATCATCTGAGATGTGTGTGTTTGTGTGCTGGCTACTTGGAGTGTGTAGCTTTTAGTGTTATTCTATGTGAGAATATTAGAGACTCTGTGTCTTCCTCAAGGGCACTTTAACAGAGCAGGAGTTAGCCAATATGTAAGGGTTAAGTATAGCTTGAAGGACATTCTCCCTACTCGTTACACCACAGTGTACACACACACACATCTAAAGCCTTCTATTTTACTGTGTTCAGGCTCCTTTCCTGGATGTTTTGGGAACTATGGAGGATCCCAGCCTGCCTTTAACTTTGGAGGATAGAGAAGAATGGGGGGATCCAGTAGGAAACCCAAATCATAGACTCACCATCTCCTCCTACTGTCCCCTTCACAACATAACCCCTCAGGTATGGAGAGGAAGGCCGTGAAAAACAAAAACGTAGCTGCAGTTTTTTTGTGCATTGGCTTAAGAAATACCATGTGAATTTTCAGGTATCTCTACTGGGACTAAAAACATATATTGCGATTCAATCAGACTTATAGGCTATCATGTAGTTTTACTCTTACTATATTAAATTGGCTGCTCTGGTAGGTAACAGAGTTCATTCAGACTATTTTGAGAACCCATTTTAAATTCCCTTGCCCACATTTTGGTGCATTTACATCAATCAATCAATACTGTTTTATTTATATAGCCCAATATCACACATTATGAATTTGCCTCTGGGGGCTTTACAGTCTTTACAGCATACGACAATCTATACTGCAAAATGTACCAGCAGCCTTATACATGTTGATGTAAGGGATACAGAGGATTATTAATAATCAATAACTTTTGCTTAGCACCATAGGGTAAACTACTGTAGGTTAACTATATTTGTGTGATTGTGTGTGTGTGTTTGCAATCCTGCTAGTGCTACCCATCGATTCTGCTGACTGCCTACAGCGGTGATGCCAGGGTTCCTCTGGCAGGTGTCCTCAGATACACCGAGCAGCTAAAAAACGCTATTCATACACACTTCACCATGAAACCAAAGTCAAGTACGTGCACACTGTACACTCTCACACATGCTATCGCAACAGCTTAAACATTTATTGATCACCTAGATCAGTCTTTCTCAAAGAGTGGTCCGCGGACCACTGGTGGTCCGTGAGTGATCCCTAGTGGTCCATGAGTATATTGGTAAAATGTCACATTTTAAATTAATATATTATAAGTTTAAAAGTGTTTCTCAAACTGTTTAAAAATGACTAGTATAGAGTGTAGCATAGATGTAGCATAGCTACGTAGCTACGCGGGTTCGTTTTACGATCTTACGTCATAAATGATCTGCGCAGTCAATTTGAGCGTCAATTGACAAGATGGCTCAAGGTCAGGTAAAAGAAAATTAAAAAACAAAATGATTTTGTGTGCGTTTGAGAACCCCTGATGTAAAAAGCTTAGCTGTAAAAAAACAAAACAAAAAAAAAAAAAAACGTAATTTTCATGAAAAAAGCTTGAATGTGAAAAAAAAACTTAATTTCCTTCAAAAAAGCTTGATGTCAAAATACTTAATTTTCATGAAAAAAGCTTGGATATGAAAAAAAACTTAATTTTCTTGAAAAAAGTTTGAATGTGAAAAAAATACTAAATCTTTTCATGAAAAAAGCTTGGATGTCAAAATACTTAATTTTCACAGAAAAAGCTTTAAGTGAAAAAAACCTTAATTTTCATGGAAAAAGCTTGGATGAGAGAAAATACAACATTTTTAAATAAAAAAGCTTGGAGGTGAAAAAACCTTAATTTTCATAATAAAGTTGGCTCTGTTCGCTCGGACATAAACTCAGTAATAAATGTAGTCTACGTTTCATATGATGTGTAAAATCTATCAGCATTTACCGTTTAGATGGCATATGAATGAAAGGCTTGTAGTTGTATTTGTATTGTTGATTTAATGTGTGAGCGAGCGATGTAGAGAAGGTCACATAAAGCTCAATATCAGCCTGTAATTTGTAATATACTGTTGGAGTGGTAAGCAGGCCTGTTGTTTTTGGATATTTGGGGAGTTAGGTGGTCCGTGAGTGTTTTTTTTATTGGTTAAGTGGTCCTTGGTCTGAAAAAGTTTGAGAACCCCTGACCTAGATGCAAATGTGTGCAGCCATACAAGCTAGTGTGTGTGTGTGTGTGTGTGTGTGTGTGTGTGTGTGTGTGTGTGTGTGTGTGTGTGTGTGTGTGTGTGTGTGTGTGTGCGCGCAGGATGGATTTCCCATTTGTTCCCACATCCTTTTAGGTATAATTTCTGCATCATCAGAGGTTTTAATAGTTCAGGGTCAGCTCCCAATAGTAGTGTCAGTGTGCATGTCTGGAGAGGCGGCAGAAACAGAAGTATGGCCGTCTGCCTGGGGAAACTGCTAACAGCATTTGAAGTTCATGACCAAAGTATAGCATAGGTCACCTTGTAGTATAGTGTGTGAGAGTGTCTGTGTGTCAGCTAATTGCTCTCATTTCCCCATAGACGGGCTCTTTCTCCCTCTCACTTATAATCTGCCTTCCCCACATTGGTGGTACTCCTCTTTACACCCCTTTCTCTCTCTTTCTCTCTCTCTCTCTGGCACTGCCTCCACTCTTCTTGTTTCGAATGCACACATTATCTCTCTCTTTCACCCTCTCTCCCTTTCCTGTTGTTCTTACACACATACACCAGGCAGCTTAAGTGTCTGTGTATGTGTGTATATGTCTCCCTAATCTGTCTCTCTCTGTTCTCCGGAGTCTTTGATAAAGTGCTGATGGCATAGACACATGCAGGCGGGTGGGCAGGCCTATTAGCATGGTAAAGAGATAGTGTATCAGAGCAAGAGATTAGACGCCACAGACTGGGAGCTGTCAAGGTCAAGACCGCACTTGTGAAACAGCCCGTACCACAGAGACGGGGAGGGGGGATAATGTGGTGGGGTTTGAGAAGAGGGAGGGCAATATCAGATGGGAGCGCGAATGAATGAAAGGAGTGTAAAGAGTCAGGAAAGAGAAAGAGAGAGAAAATGTGGGGCAATTGGACAGAGAGAGAAGGGGGGCAGAGAAAGTGGATATATAATAAGATAAGGGAAATGTCTGAGAGGAAGTTAGAGATCTTCTTCTCCCTCGTTCTGCCTTTGACCTCCGTCTCTCTGTCTCTCTTGTCGTTTTAGAATGTGAACCAGCACCAAACATAGTTCTGAACATCCAGCCTGGGGCAAATCACCTCGGACCAGAAGACTTTGAGCTGATGCTGGAGGAGGTAATGTGCACTCTCCTGCAAACATAAGTTTTATCAGTCGAATTAATATGCACAGACTGAGAAATGTTTTCCTCTGTCTTTTCTCCCGGACACAGGAAGCCCTCACGCTAGCATTCCTATACACAGAGCTGGGCCTGGACCCTCCTCGACCTCCACGTGGAAGGAGGAAGAGACAGCACGGCTATCAGGAGGCAGCCAGGAGTCAGTGACCCGAACATCTACCATTAAAACGACCACTATGATGACACAATGGTGTCCAAATCTTTAACCATTAACGGTGGAAGAGAAGACAATGGTGACAGTGACTATCTGCAATGGTCCTCTTTATTATATGACATAAATCTCTACAGAGGAGACAACAAAGAAGAATGATTTGATGATTTGATTGATGCTTTGAACTGTAATAATTGAATGCCATTCAGCATTTATAAAGTATGTCCATGGCACTCAAATAGCAGGCCTTCTCTGAGACGTAGCACTGTTCAGGGTGGTTGGGGTTAAACAGAGTGAGGGCGGAGTACTGAATCATCAAACCCTCACCTGCCTCCGTCGGGATTCCAGACTTTTGTAACACCTTGCCGTCGTTGACTTGGTTTGTGCTCATCAGCACCTTCAACTGGTCTGGTAACTCACGAATGGAGGAGAGATCTGTGATGGCAGATTCTTCACCAAAGTTAAGCACCATGAGGAAAGCTCTGTCAAGACCGTCCAGCTCTCTGAGGTAAGAGAAGACACTGGCATCAGCGTGGACGTAGCAGAACCAGCCGCGGTGCAGGGAGAGCTCTGACTGACGCAGCATGTTTAGGAAACGGTACTGAGCCAGAACAGACCCTTTGTCTTGCTTCTGGACCTAGAAGTCAAAGAGTGGCAAGGGGATACATGATGTAAAACAAAAGAAACTTGAGCACGCTCTGGCCAGATGTTCTCCAGAGTTGGAGGTATTGAAAGAGTGCTGCTGTACCTCCACATTGACGCTTCTGTAATCGGGGTGTACAGGCAACCAGGTGGTGTTGGTTTTGTTGTTAAAGCCTGCATTCATGTCACCACTCCACTGCATTGGAGACCGCTGAGGGTCCCGACTGGCACTCTGCAGTGAAAGGACAGGATTAATTTTAGCACTTCAGCTTCTGCTGACAATGAATGGCCAGACTTTCATGTACGTACTGTAAGATACAACTAATGCAATCTCAAACACAACAAAACTGCAATAAATCCATCATGAAGGTTAAATTGTTCTGTTTTTGTTGAAATTGTTGAACAGGTTTCACTTAATAGCTTTTTTCCAAGCTGTATTTTGTATTGCATTTGAAGACATTTATTTAACTATTTATAGTCTCAACACATTTTGTCCTGTCATTGTTTTTTTCAGTGTATGCACAGTACTGACTGCATTGTATTTGCCAGCAGGGTCCTGTATCTGACTGTCTGTGACATTAATGTTCTCCATGCCGATCTCCTCGCCGTAGTAGGTGGTGGGCGTGCCTGGGAGGGTCAGCAGCAGCATGTTGATGGCACGTATGTAGGTCGGACCAGCACTGGAGGCAATGCGAGGCTTGTCATGGTTCCCAACCTGATAACAGTGGAGGTCGGAGAATTACAACAGAAGGTAAGTTGGAAAGGAAAAGGTAGGGTGAGGTGGGCGGGGTAATAGAAGAGAAAGCTGATGTTAAAAAAGTGAGAGAAGACTCCTGACTAACCACCCAGTTGGGCCATTGTCCCTTGGGCATGTTGGCCATCCACAAGTGGACCAGATGTTGGACCCACGAGCCGCTCTTGTTCTGAGGCAGGTCCAGCAGGTAAAAGTTGAAGGGGAAGTCGCTTTCTTTAACCAGCGGGGTACCATAGTACATCATGGTCTTGTCCACCTCGTGGTAATCATATGACTCCGTCACCATGAACCTGGAGCAAGAACTAGTGTGTGATAACATGCAATCTGATCCTCAGCCATACTGAACATAGTCAACATTCAAGACTCGAGTTTCATCCTCGTGAACTGCTGAACTCTTTCATTCCATTTGCCCCACACTAAAATAGAAATGTGCATCAGGAAAAGGTCTAGTCCAGTAGAAGAAATTTATACGTTTTAGTCTGGGCTTCATATTTATATTGCACAATCTTAATATTATCTTGGATGGTGGTATGTCTTGGTAATAACCTTATGATTAACATACATGTAGACAGTAGTAAAAACCCAGTTAAGTTGGACAGGGCCACACAAAATGTCTAAATAGATTTGACACAAGTGTGGTGCAATAAATTACAAATGATGAGCTATTGTTAGAACAATAGCTTTATTGTATTGTTATGGCTCCCCACACCTGTATCTGCCAGGCTCACGGCTGTAGACGTCCATCTCAGCCCTCCAGTCCCTCAGCAGGTCATGCAGGCCCAGCTGACTGGTGGTGTAGTCATGGTGGAGATCCCACTCTGAGGTTACAGACTCCTGGAGTGTTATGAATATAAATAAATATGAGGTAATGTAGCTATTATTGGATTTCAGGCCTGTTGGATTAGTAAGTGTTATAGTCAGATTTCACATTTGGTTTAGAGTAACCATTCATAGTAAAGCTTCCACCCTGACATCATCAACTATAGTGGATTAAGAGAGGCCAACCATATTTTCTTCTGCCCATTGGGAGTTAGGAGAGCTTTGGTGTAAACGTGTTTCTTTTGTCAGGCCAAAGCACAGGGTCCAGTCAGGTCAGGTAGTTGGAAAATAAGTAGAAACCAGATAGAGAGAGTAGAGGCCAAGTGATACAGAGTGAGACACTCAAACACAGGGACAACCCACAACTTCCACACAGAATAACAAGAACAGGAATCTATTCACAGACGTAATTACTGAGGCAGTGCTGCCACATGAGAGAAAAGTTTTAGTACAGTAGAAGAAAAAAAAAAAAGGAGTAGTTTTTAGTCCGGGCATATTTATATTGCGGAATCCTAATATCACCTTGGCTCATAATAACGTCTTGGTACTAACCTTATTATTAACATGTGTATACACAGTGGTGGAACAGTTACGTTGGACAGGGCCACTCAAATTGATCAACAAAAAGATTGGACAAAAGTGTGATGCCATACCATACACAGGACTGTTGCATAAGAAATAAAATCATAACTGATGACCATTCAGCCAACGACCAGCAAAGCACATAGTTGGTCTTTAATTTAAAGCTATAACCAGCACTAAACCAGTAAAGCTATACTGATAACACAGATAGCTGCTCAGTTATGAGTCCCATTCAAGGCTGTAGTAAAAGTATTAATACCCCAATAAAGACACAGCTGTGACTCTTTATTGCAATGTTCTGGTTCCATTTTTTTTTTTTTATATAAATGCATGAAAGTCTGTGTAGTGCTCAACAGTGACCCCTTGTCCTTGTTCAACATCACAATAAAGCCCAGCTTGGCGTGGGTTATTATAAAATGAGTACTCTGTCAATGCAGCGGTGAGTATACCTCTCAGTCAACAGTGAGTAGACGAGTCAGTCTCAGCATTATAGCTATTCTTCAGTGGTGAGTAAATCCCAATGATTTGCTAATCCGCCAAAATATGCCTCTTTTCTATTAATCTTTCCTCTGTGAGAAATAGCTTCAGTCTGCATGGGGAAAAAAAACACTTTTGTTAGTGAGCTTAACTCTGCATGATTCGTGAACCCTTTAAATTCCAAGAACAGTATTTTCTCCAGAAGGGCACAAGATGAACCTGACATTTAAGCGAGCGATAACTGATGAATGATACATTGTGTACAGTGTGAACTCTCCCACTCAGCTGCTGATTATGTTTGTTCTTTCCTGCTACATGGGAAAAGCACTGCTTCAGTGGAGCTGAAAACCATAATGTAATTGCAAAACAGAATGTTCCAACAGAGATGAACTAAAACTGAACTTTGAGCTCCGAGGAATAAGAGCTGCTAGCTGATGAGTAGTAGCAAAAACTAAATGGAATCGTGGAAATGCCTGACTGACTGAACAGACCTTTGGAATATTGATAACTTTATATTATTATTATTATTAAAAATTAAACATGACAAGCCAGACCTCAAAAAAGCAAATGAGGGCTGGTATTGTCTCATTAGTCTTTTATGGTGGTGACTGTCTCTACTCCAAATATTTTATAAATGTTTATATTTTCTTAACTAAGATTTAAAGGAATTCATCCAAAGTGATGACTACAACTTTATAGTATTCAAGAATTATTCACCCTTAGATGTCAGTCACTGAAATGGAATCTGATTGGAGCTGGAGCTTGGCCTGACGTGGGGTTAAATGTGTTACACATGCTCTGCCATTTGATACGGATCAATTTCAGCTGGCAGATCAGACGGGCCTTACCATCTTTGGTGGCCGTGTCGAGTCAATGTGAGGACAAACAGCTGTGAGAACTAAGCCGGCAGACATTGCTGCCCGCCACGGACAGCTTGTCCATTAGAGTAAACAAAGCTACAGCAGACTAAATTGAACCCAGCGAGGTTAGTTGTTACGAGGGGCTATGAGGTGACACTCACGGGTGCTTTTTTTGGGTCCACTTGTGGTTCATCCCTCAAGTGCGCGGCCTCCAGGAGGTGCTTCACTGCATCCATCCGGAAACCGTCCACCCCCTTCCCCAACCAGAAATTAATTATATCCTAAAATAGAATAAAGATACAAGTAATTAAAAGAACACTGTGTCTACAGTATGACTGTAGAGCGAAAACGTGTGCCGAGTACAAGACCAGCCTGCTTAGTGCTGAAGTGTCATGTGATTATTGTTAAATTGTTGTATATTACACTTATTTCAGGACAAACATGCACAATATACAAGCAGGCACGGTTTGTCATTTCTTTTGTAGCAGTTAAAACACACAAGGCTTAACTAGTTTAAGTTAATGTGTAATCAGTTGGCCTTATTGCTATAGATTACACAGGATTATGTGTGCTTCAACAACCGTGGGACAACACTGACTAAGAGTTTAGTATGAGAGACATGACGCGAGGCACCGAAAAACTTAACGCTTTTAGAAATGAGTCAATAGCAGAGATAATGCATGTGAGAGAGCAGTGTGTGCTCATGTAATCTTACAGTGATCTCTTTGCGGACATGCGGGTTCCTGAAGTTCAGGTCTGGTTGCTCCTTGAGGAACTGGTGCAGGTAGCATTGTCCTCTAACGTTGTCATAAGTCCATGACGAGTTCCCAAACACACTCACCTGAGAGAAACGAGGGAAACAGAGAAGAAGAATTAGGAAGTGTAGACATTAAGAAACTGCCCATCTGAAGACTGTATAACTTTTTCAACTCCAAATCATCCGTTTCTAAATTCCAATACATCACAACAAAAGGCTGTGTTCAGCCTCTCAAATATGGAGATGTTGTGTTATACATAACATTAAACTGAATATCTTTGGTTTTGGACTGAAAAACCAAGACATTTAAAGACATCACCTTGGACTTTGAGAAACAGGGGCGGCGATTTTTCTCTATTTAGCAATTAATCTGCCGATTTTTTTAGACCAAACAATTAATGTAGAAACAATTCATGTAGAAGTAAAAAAAAAAAATTTTTTTAAAATAAATAAAAATCGACAGATTAATCGATGATGAAAATAAATGTCAGTTGCAGCCCTGATGTAGTGGACTGAAAAAGTAAAGTAGTAGTGAAAATCAGTACCCACCCAATTGTTAGGCCTTGGTGCGGTTGCATTGCAGTCAGTCCAGACGTAGTAATCCTTGTAGTGAGCCTCTCCAGTCCGGCTCAAGTTGAACCAGCGGTGTTGGTCGCTGGTGTGATTGGGAATGAAATCCATGATCAGCTTCAAATCTCGTGGAAACAGAGAGAGATCAGTCAAAGACGCGCGGTGATCCACCATCGAATCTCTACATGCACACGGGAAATGAGAAGTACACACCTTTATTGTGCATTACAACCAGGAGCTCTTCAAAGTCCAGCATGGAGCCAAAGAGCGGGTCGATGGCCCGGAAATCTTCCACATCATAGCCGAAGTCTCTCATGGGAGAGCGGTAGAAAGGACTGATCCACACTGACTTGATGTTCAGGAACTCAAAGTGATCCAGCTGCTGCTGAATTCCTGTTACAATTTTAAATTCATTCAGCGAATTATGAGTCAACTTAATATAACGCTCACATCTTCTGTGCACAGAAAGAGAAAGAGAGACTTCTCTGGGGAATGGGTTAACTATTTCTCAAGGTCCAAAGAGTTCACTGTATATTGAACCCTGTCATTTTGATTTCTTACAGTATGCACATGTAATGTTGAAAAACTACAATACGTAAATATTTTTGTGTGACAATCTTTGCCCTTTTGTACGCAGAACAAATGGTGTTGACGGGTCCTTGTATACAGGATACTTTACAGTTCTATTCAGCAATACAAAAACAGAACTATATTAATATATTTCATATTTTACTACATCATTTAATACTGTAAGGGTGCTGCACAGAAGTTGAAGTGATGTTCGCGGAGGTTGATATTGACAGCTGTAGTTTCAATTCACTGTTGAAAAAAAATAAATTAGAAAACATACATTTTCAAATTCATTGTTAAAAATAAATAAATTAGAAAACATACATTTTCAAATGAGCAGATTTTTGGCTTTTATGGAAGTTTTGAGAAGGTGGTGTAATTTTTGCAAACTACAGGTGCCGTTTCTGTCATTTAGTCTTCTGTGTGTGAGCGGATTTGAAAAAGTTAACCAGGAAAAATGTGCCAAAGAAATTTCAAAAGCACTTTCATTCCACTCTCAATACATATTATAATTTCTGTTTCTAAATAAAGAGCAATGTTCTTCCCTTTCACCAGTAGCTCAGTTGAACATAGGTAGGCTACCAATATTTCTAAGAAAGAACCCTTTATATAAAGAGTCTATATATTGTGTCTCATGTCGTTAACAGTTAAATAAAGTCATTGATTTACTTGTGTCATATAAGACATTGTGATCGGTGCACTTTTTGGGTTGCCAGGTTGTGAAAATATCCCTCTGGTTGTTGTTTATCCTTTTTTATTAGGCAATGTAGTAATACATGTTGGTCATTTCTTAATAGATGCATGTGGGCTCCACACTCTAATAGGCCATCAAGCCTAGATGTTAAAATGTTAATATATTAGTAAATGGATGTTGTGTGTGGCATGTTTTTAGTGTGCCGTTTTAGATTATACTTTTAACCTGTAAATGTAAAGTGTCTCTAAAAATAAAATGTATTACTATTACTAATTTGGTCCAGATAGTCTACACGTGTTGCCATAAGAGAAGCAGTCCATTCATTAAAGTCTACCTGATAAACTAAAGAGCGTTTTAAAATGTGAAACAAAGTGTCCCGCTGGAGGAGTCTCATTCACAACCTGGCAACCCAGACGTTATCCTTATCAGACGCTTATAACCTATGTGTGAAGCATTACTACATTACTTATGAATGAGGTCGTTAGGTACAAATGATAAACATTTATAAAGAAATGCACAACTTTGTAAAAAAAAATAATAATAATTTAAAAAAAAGGAGGTTTTAGTTGAATGAAGGGAGTCAGGAGCTGCTCGCAGCGGACTCAGGGGCCGCTTACCTTTGAGGTCTCCGACCCCATCTCCGTCCGAGTCCCGGAAGGACCGGAGGTAGACCTGGTACACCGGGGAGGCCTGCCACCAGTTGAGGCACCGCGGCGACAGCACGATCACCGTGACGGTGAGCGTCACCAGCGCCAGGGTGCAAGCCACCGTCAGCCAGAACAGGATCTCCCGGGGCACGCGGTACCGGGCCTGGGAGGAGTACAGCAGCAGCACCTCCTTGGGCATCCCGGCGTATGGCTTGATCTGCGTGTATTCCTCCGCCGCGTCCGAGTCGTGGTGCTTCTCCCCGGGGTCGTCGTTGATGGTGTCCGCCGCTGACCCACCGCCTTCTACATCCTGGTACCCCGGGTTTCTGGTGATCTCCACCAGCTCCACACTACCACCGGTGTCATTTTTTAAACTCATTTGATTTTAGATGTCTACAAAGCAAACTCTGAGCATCAGGAAGAGCGACTGTGTCAAAGAGCCAACATTAACTGCTCTGAAGAGGGTCAGAGTACACACACACACACACACACACACACACACACACACACAC
>CALSCE010009347.1:5787170-5831035 GCA_943593645.1 Bovichtus variegatus
GTGTGTGTGTGTGTGTGTGTGTGTGTGTGTGTGTGTGTGTGTGTGTGCAAGTGTGTGTGTCAACTTTGTGCTCATACAGCTGATGTAAGACTGAGATGTGAGCTGGTCGCACACACACACACACACACACACACACACACACACACACACACACACACACACACACACACACACACACACACACACACACACACACACACACACACACACACCCACCTTGAAAAAAGGCCGACACTGTTCAGCAAACAAATTCTCCTACTTAGCTGTGTGGTCAATAAAGTGAATTTCATTTCATTGAGCTGAAAGATCTGCAAAAGTGCAACTACTCCTAATCACTTGAAGCATTACCTTGACAACAAATGAATTTACACACACATTCAACTCATTATTGAGCAGATATCAAAGCCGCACGCACGCACGCACGCACACACACACACGGCCCTTTTATGTTAAATCGACACAGATACAATACTTGCTGTACCCTGTTGCATTAAAAAAAATATACCAGCATGCATAAGTTGTTACGACTGATGTAAGCACCGAGAACTGCGGGGAGTGATGTCACTCAGTCTAATGTCTCTGTGGTTACACAGCTTGGAGTGGCAGCTGAGTGGTTGCCACAGCAACAGAAGCAGCATGCGACTAGAGATCTGCACAGCCATACCACTCTGTGTGTGTGTGTCTGTGTGTGCATGTGTGTGTGTGTGTGTGCGTACATTCATGTGGCCCTTTATGGAAACCGCATGCATTTCAGGGTTAGGTCTCAACAAAAGATGGCGAAACTGACCTCGCTCTAATTTACTCACGCCACACAATCATTTCTGTCACGTGGAACACACGGCAAGGTGAAGTGAATGGTGGATGCTGTTCGAGAGTTAAAGCAGAAAGCTTTAGCAAACACAGGTCTCAGACCTCAGACGAGCAGGATAGCTTTAACAGACTAACTCAATTTAACAGTCAGCTGCTGATGGGATCCACGCAGGGCCAGATTAGCGTGTCAAACACAGACTATACACAGCAGTGAACTAACCACTAACGTAATAGCTCACTCTCTCCCCCTTTTTGGTGACATTCAGTGTGATATAAAAGTCTTTGTCTACATTTCAGATGACAGCATCACGGGTGTACTGTATTTGGTGGGGAAATACTCTGTTTGGGGTCATGTACCAAATGAGCAATATATTAACTCGATCAGAATACAATAAGTTACCTTGCGAAGAGGCTGATGGTGGGAAATGTAGCATAGTGGTGTAATAGAAAACAGGTGCTGGAGTACTATAGGTAGGACCAACTGAGTGACATTCTCAATTATCAACGCATGCATGTTTTTCAAGTGCTTCCCGAAAGAAAAATACATAAGAGTCAGAAGGGCAGCGATGTGCCAAGTACGCTCCTGCCTCCCTGACGCACCCTAATTATTCCCTGATAATCAGAGGCGGCGGATAAATTTCAGAAGAGTGTGTGTGTTTACATTTAATAACGAAACGACTTTACCACAAATTTCTTCTAAACAGTTCCTCTGCTCAGAGCGCATCCACCCGCTGTCACTCTCTCGCTCATCCACACATTACGCTACTCTAATACCAACGACATAATAAGTAAACACGTGGATAGCACTTAAGCCCGGTCTTTGCCACTCTCACACAGTAGTAGGCCTACCGCGAGCATCCAAGCTTGCTCGTGACATTTTACAAGTTGATTTCTTAATCCTCTCGTTCTTAAAGCGAGACAGGGGCGTAAGTGACAAATAGTCAATAAGTGAATGAGTTGGACACAGCCCTGGTAGAAGTCCCCTTGGTTAATGGAAATCTTCCTTAAACTGAGGACATACATTTTATTCCAAAATTTGGGTTTGCCCATAATAGTGTGTATTATTCTCAGATTTATACGGTAAACAGATTACTGAAAATGTTCACCACAAAAATACAGACATGCGGGGGTAATGATAGTCATTTGACAATGAGGAGAGCGTCATGAGGCTGACAACTTTCCTCAGTGATAAAAACTAATTACAGAAATATATGCTGCTGCCATATAAATGCATATAAAAAGCTGCAATAAACATATATACTTTAAGTCCATGTTTTGACTCCGTTTTTGTTTGCAGTTTAAATCTCTGGTTTGAAAAAGCCAATACTGAGAGCATAGAGTACATTTTAAAATGATCAATTTCTACTAATGTGCTGCTTATATTGCCATTTAGGCTGGGGATCATGTTTCTTCTGATTAAGTACAGTAAATCATTACAGTCTGGAGTCACGCATCGATCCATAAATATTGCAATAGAAATCCGTGCCTTAAGAATTAACAATATTATTATTGTAACTTCAAAACACAATGAAATGTCAAAAACAGCTTGGGCCTCCTTTGACACATGACACCAATTAAAACAAAGCTATATAATGTATTAGAAACTCATCCTGGCCAGATGAACAGTAAGGATTCGGGGCTTTTCTGAAAACCTTCAGGGCTTAAGCGTTGTAAACCCTCCCATGGCGCCACCAATGATTAAGTATCCATTAGCCACATCCACGTTTGAAAGGGTAAAAAACTCACAGTATCTGGAACTGCCAATTTGTTATGACAAAAGTTGTAACTAAAATGGAATAAGTTTTACCGCTCAATAAAGGGCTCTCTTTTTACAAATTGGAGAGGTGGTACAGACCTATCTAAGATCCCCCTCGTTGATGACTCATCATTGAAGTTGCATCAGAAGCAGTCAAGTTACCGTAACAAGCGCTCTTTGAACTGACAGCTTCAGTCATCTTCAGTGCAGTGGCGTCAGGAAACCTTGACCAGACGGGAGGCTATCAGACTATAGAGGAAAGTAAATGTGTCATGTTATACTGGACTGCGAGTGGGTTTTCTGCAACAAAAAGAGCATGTGCGCTTTTCTCTATACAGAAACCTGGAATGCCTTCAATTTGAGAGACCGAGGGATGGTATTGCATGTGTTCACCAACGTTTACCATAAACTAAATGGTTTAAAAGCAATCCCTATTCCTGTAGGACAACATGTGCAATGTGGTTGCATACTACTACAGACAATAAAATCTATCCAGATGGTTCAATGAACCTGTAGAGTATTGGCCACAATAACTGTGATTTACAGGTTTAGAGCAGTTGAAAGTCTACTATCCTGCTGACATGACTGACCAAAATGTGTGCTTATCTTAAAAGGTTCAATGTGTAATTCCGAGCCACCTGCTCCAAAGAAAAAAGGGGGCAATATTTCACCTCTAAACTTGGGCCATAAAATATCTAATGTTCATATTTTAGTTGTAAGAGTTTGACATATTTATTGTATTCTAATGTATTCTTTATAGTGTGTATTGCATTTACTCCTGTGTAATGCCTGTCAGTCAGGCACTGGGCAAGAATACCAAAATGCAGAGCCAGTCAAAAAACACATCCATCTGTGTTTACTGGGTCACTAATGTTAACCGAGGGCTGTAGTCCGTGGAACGCTACGTTAGTTTGTTTATTGGACTAAATCCAAAGTAGCAGAAACGAGAAAAAGACACGCATAATGCTGTGGCGGCGCAGCCAGGAGAGCAGCCCGCCGGGGGAAGAGAGAGGTTGGCCGAGCCAGTGCTCAGTCGCACGGGACCACAGTCAGCGGCCGAAGAAACTTGAACTTCAGAACAAGCCCCAGAGCCGGCAGTCACAGCGGGCTCGTGGACCTGTGCAACGGCAGCAACAGATAGTTTGCAGTTCCCGGGTGCTGAGGCTGAACTTGAGCTAAGTGCTAACTGAAGCGCCGCCGTTCCCAGGGCTGCCGACAGCTGTACTCACTATCTCCTTTAGAGGAACAAGTGGTATTACATTACATTAGCATGCTAACTTCAGTTGATATCTCTGCAATACAATACATAGAAGTCTTTCACATAACATCAACCCTGTTGCCTCTTCACAGTCTGTTGATAATGTTAGTTAATTGTTTTAATGTTTTAAGTTTAAATTCTGGCCTATCTTGCACATTTAAACATATGTCTTTATGCAAGTGAAAAACCCTTTGGTAAGCAAATAGTGAGCATAATCTAAATATGACAATGGAAATGTGATAAAAGGCGACAAAAGTTTAAATAAAATACAAAAGTTTTTAAAACAACTTAGAAAAAGGTCTTTACAATTAATCGGAATTTGATCGAAATCACAATATGGACTAGAGCAATATCCAAACACAGGAGGCAAAATGTGACTAAATAAAATTCTATATTAAGTATTCTGCAGAGATGTCCCAGCCTAAAAGTCATATTCTACAGACTAAGAAATAATCTTTGTTTAGTACAGATCCTCAATAAAAAAGAAAAGAAAAATTGAAACCACACCAGGATCATTTTATATATTATGCAATGAAAATGAGAGTAATAATGCAAAAATGATTATTCCCTCCAATACAGTGAAACATATCGCAGTTGCAATAAAAGTCAAAAATAAATCGCAATTATATATCCCCCCCAAACCTCTCAGCCCAACCTCAGTATCATGGATAATTCTGGATATCCCAGATTTCCTGCTCTGGACATCAGTTTAAAACAGTATTTATGCTGGCCAACTCTAAAGCAGAAAACTGATTTATCAGAAAACTCATCTGCAACTCATTCTGTTCAGACACATGCACACAACTCATCCATTTCCCCGTCCTGGCACTTGACTAATTTATCTGTGAGTTATTTCGAGCTTGCCAGTTAACTGTATCTGAGCGTACATCTGCGTGTGAAGTGATTCAATCAACGGGCACGACCAAAAGAGTATAGATGAATGCCTTTGGACAGGCCAATAGGCTCGCTGTAGTCATAGGCTAAAACAGCATGGCTAGTGCAGGATTTCACATCAAGGTGCCAACACAAACATGCCACTGTTGATGCTGCCATTTCTGGAACACACCGTCACACAAACAATGCCAAACACACAGCCACATACACACCAGCAACCCAATAAAAAATACCCACAACAAGGCAATAAAACAAGTTAAGTCATGTACTGGTGTTTCATAAGCACATAATGGCAATACAAAAACTGAGGGAACATTAGTTCTTAGTAACATTAGACCCTGCTATGTACATTGACAGTGAATAATGCTCTTGGCCCTTTGTGGTAACGTGAAAGAAAACAATCTCACTTTCAGTGTAGTAAATCTTGGCACACCATTATTGGCAAACAATCATTAACCTGTGGAACATCATAACATAAAAAACACGTTTTCAGTAAAAAAAATAATAAAATAAAAAAGGGAGGCGTGCAAATAGGTTATCATAACACGAACAGACTTAGAATATTGACCAAGTGTTTGCATGAACCAAAGTTGCTGTGCCAGTCAGTAGTGTAAGCACTTACATTATAAACTGGCTAATGATACATTTGACAGTTGTCCAGCAAAACAACTAACGCCAATTATTTAACAAAATTGGACCTCCTCAATATCTGTTAATAACAGGCTGGTAATATCATAATCATCACCACAAAAAAAAGGCGAAGATACAGACAACAATACTTGTATCCCTCTAATCCATTATTAGGTTAGCTGAGTCCCTAACTGAAAATGAGGCCACTTGTGTTGCTAGCTAACCAGCTAGCGAAGTTCACAGTTGTCAAAGTGTTTGTCTACACGTTAGCGGTCGACTAGCCAATGTTATTATGAGATGTTTACTAGAAACGTTGCTTATTCAAAGTGCCAGGTGTTACTTACTTTGTAGGAAAGAAACTATCTCTATCAGTCGTTCTTCGTGTGGCTTCAGTGGCAGGTTATGTTAGTGCCCAGGCTTCTTGTGATAGGCTTATCTCTCGTTAATGTTAGCCACTTTCGCTTCTCGGCCCCTGCTCGTCAGCTAGCTTTGATTAAGCTAGCCAGCATTTCACACGATCAGTTCTGCTTTCAGCATGTCTCTGCATCGGAGCAAGGCTTTTATATACATGTTTGGCACTGTAAACCCGGGGAGCACGAAATAAATAACCGCTACGTAGGCTGTCAGTTGAAATGAAAAACAATCGTTTCGGCAAGATCTATCTATGATTTGAACAACTAGCTAATTTTGGCTAAAGCTAAATGTATGAGGCAGATGACGTTCTTTTTCAACATGCAGTATGGGGAGGGGCGATCATCTCCCTCTCTCCTCTGATTGGACAAACGCTGATTCGAAGCGGGGACACAATTGGTCAAATAATGAGTCAGTCAAACTTCTTCTATGACATACTGTAAACAGTCAAAATCAACACACATGCACACGCACACACACACACAGCCCTCGTGACTTTTTGAATTCTCCATATTCACTACCATTTAGCAGTGCAAGTTTTGCTTGACAGCCAATACATATAATATGTATATTGTAGAATAGTAGACACACATGACATGATATAGCAGAAAAGGCAGAGGTGGCTGCACCTCATTTAGTGTTTGCTCTACCATTGTGGCACTTATATGAGAAATACATCAGTAATGGCATATCCAACTGGGGGGAGACCCGGGCCGGACCACATCATATCTATATTTATATTTTTCATATTTATCATATTTATTTGCGTTTATCGACTGTGAGTGTTTTGAACTGTGTCTAAATCGTCTCTCAACAGAGATGAGAAGTAAAGGTTAAAGCAGGTTGGTCCACATGCTCTTTAAGCAAACTAATCAGAAGCTTGAGTGGATCTGCTCCCACACATTTGAAACTCTTACACACTCATTTAGGGCTGCAGGTAACTACATGGTATGATCGGGTCGAATGCATCAATGTTTAGATTGTTAAGTTTAGTTTCTTAGGATCCCCTGCTGACATCATGGCGTCATACATAACACACAATGTGGTTTATAAACGACAACTTTGGCAACATATATTACATAAATAAATTGCTTATACTGGTCAAGGAATCAATTTGGCTCCAACTCTCAGTACGAGCACCAACAGGTTTTCTTACTGGCAGCAACTTGGACATAAAGGTCCTACTTTCTTTTATAGCTTACAGACGGTCACCATCTTAATATCAAATATTGAAATACTAAATACTAAACTAACTTCTACTGACTGCAATATAACAAACTTCTTTGTCTTATATAGACAGAAGAGTTATGAAGGCTATGTTGTGCTTTTCTGCTATTGCTGTGGGATTACTTTGTTTTGAGTTCATGTGGAGGTATATTTTATAATAATGTACTTGCATTGTATATAGTATGCTGAGTATGACGTCATCATGTTGGCGCCTGTGTATCTGTCTGTCTGCCTATAAATAGTTAGGAACACTTGAAGTACACTATCAATAATGAATGTGATCAATCAGTACGTTTGTAATAAACTTCATACCGGCACAAGTTCCTCCTGTAGTTTAGATTACATTTTGCATACCTAATACTGTAATACTACCCTGGCCAAATATGTCAATCAAAATAAGGTTTCCAAATAATAAGTAAATTAAATAAACAAGACGTGCAATCTTACTTTACAAAACAATCTCCATAAACACAATTATTCCTTAAATAAGCCCAAAGCCTCCTGCTTCGATACTGGTGGAATAACCTCAGATAACATAGAATCCCATCCTCTTCACATGAATGTAAATTGTGGGTTATATGTGTGCCTACTGGCAGGTTAGATTACTATAATTGAGAGTTAATAATCACAATGCCACAAAATCAGTGCCCATTATTAACTGTGAAATTAAAACAGACTTTTCCAGCAATGGTTTGAGGAAGCATTTTCCATAATATGAAATGGGAGATCTATCTTGATTGTATGAAGCATATGTTCTGAAAAGAAGGGCCTTCTTTTTACCAACCTCACATTAGTGGTCATGTAATTCACTACCATCATAATGGTGGACTAAGAATTTAAGTATCTACAGTTCACATGGGCAGATTATGAGACAATGGGCCCATGGGACACGCAATAGGCCCTCAACATCTTTCCTACATAGGAACAAGTCACAGTCATTTTGTGTCTCTTTGTGGTCATTTTGTGTCTCTTTGAGTGACATTTTGCAGGTGAAGGCAGGGGGCCCTTGACACTCCTGGGCCTGTACCTGATAGGCCCGACTTTGTGATGCTTTTGCCTCTTTTTTGTTGTTTTGCATCTTTTTGTGGGTTTGTGTCTCTCCTTGGTATTTTTGTGTCTCTTTGTGGTTGTTTTTTGTATCTCTTTGTGATAATTTTGCATCTCTTTGTGGTTATTTTGTGTCTCTTTGTGATTGTTTTTTGTGTCTCTTTGTGGTCATTTTGTATCTCTTTGTGGTCATTTATGTCTCTTTGTGGTTGTTTTGTGTCTCTTTGTGGGTTTGTGTCTCTCCTTGGTATTTTTGTGTCTCTTTGTGGTTGTTTTTTGTATCTCTTTGTGGTAATTTTGTATCTCTTTGTGGTTGTTTTTTGTATCTCTTTGTGGTTGTTTTTTGTATCTCTTTGTGGTTGTTTTTTGTATCTCTTTGTGGTCATTTTGTGTCTCTTTGTGGTCATTTTGTATCTCTTCGTGGTCATTTTGTGTCTCTTTGTGGTTGTTTTGCCCCTTTATTGTAGTTATCTTGTGTCTCTTTGCAGCTGCTTTGAATCTCTTTGTAGTCATGTTATGTTTCTTAGTGGCCCTTTTCATCTCTTCCTGGTTGGTGAGTGTCTCTTCGAGTGACATTTTGCAGGTGAAGGCCAGGGGGCCCTTGACACTTTGGGCTCCTGGGCCTGTACCTGATAGGCTGTTCAGTATATCATCCGTGTCTGTTAATCTAACTCGTGTTGTCATGAGTCGTATCCACAAGCACAATTTAAAAGACAATTTAACCACGGCTCCATAAATATACTTAAGCAGAACATTAAGCCATTTCACTCTTCAAATTGGTTTTACAAGCATGAGTCTTTGCTTTAACCTGTATTATATAAATGTTGATGAAATGTTATATAAGTGGTGCTACAAGCTTGTTGGATCATTCCTCAGTCCTTTCACATAATAAGCAGGTCTACCTATCAACACATCATTCTTTTTCTATTTCCTAAATTTGGTTTGTCAATGAGCATCGACTACTTTCAGCGATCACATAAGCTGACAGTTGAGTTTTAAAACATCAACAGCTGTGAGGGAATTGGGGGATTTAAGGGTGCTATCAAAATCAGGAGGTGTATTTTATTGTTTTTTATTTCCTTTCAATAATTTCAAAAGACGTTAACAAAGCCTCTGTACTGTTAAGTATTTTTCAAGATGTCAAGCAATACATGATATGGTTTATTATTATAATGCCCTTAAATGAAGAATTATTAATGAGGAAACACAGAGAGATGGGAAATTGACATGATTCTAAAATTAGGCTATGACAGCACAACAGCACCAGCACCAGCAGCAGTTTAAGAGAAAAGAGCCCAACAGCGACTTGTAATAACGCTCTCCAACTGTGTGCCACTTTTCCTGCATATTGACGCTGAATGCGCACATTCATGTGCTCAGTATGATGGATTCATTTACTGATGGGTTGTAAACTCCTGCACCACGCACTTCTTTATTTTGCCACCTAGACATTATATAAATGACGTGAAAGACACACAAGCTTTGTGATGAAGGATGTCACAAGCAAGTCTTTTTAAATGATCAGCTGTTTAATATAAATAAGAGAGAAACAGTTGTCTTTCTAATTCATTTTCTCTACAGATCAGCACAAGTTAGAAGAGTAAACACTTAGGTATTAGGTGCTTTTTCTCTGCCAGTATGAAACCCCCCCATATGTCTGTTTCTCTCTGCGGAGAGCAGCAATCATGCCTGCCTTGCCCTCCACTCTTCAAACACGAGAGCACTTGAAAAGCTGATTTCCTGCTCCTCAGAGGGAGCAGGTTTCTTTTGTCAACTGAGGAGCCAGGTCAAAACAATAATTGTTGGCAAAACGTGCCTGAAAATATACAACGCTCATTTGATTTACATGTCATTTTCATAAGTCTGCTCTTCAAGCCTACTTAAATGCGTACAATGTTACATTAGGGCTTTATGGGATGTTTGTGAGGGCAAATCAATTTCATTTCCTGGGTATAATGTATACAGTGTATGTGCCTGTGTGTGTGTGTGAGAGAGAGAAAAAGATTCATACACCACAACCACACACTTACACATACATATTAATGCATGTAATGTGAGGGGGCAAGCTGCTCCCCCTGCTTAATGGGATTAGAGTCATTAACCAACTGTTTACTAAATGGGAGAGGACCTCTCTCTCCTGCTTTGTTTCCAACTCTCTCCCTTTGTCTCTCACTCTCTTTTTTCCTCACTCCTTACCATTTCTCTCTCCTTCTCTCTCTCTCTGTCTCTGATCCCTAATCAGCGAGACGGCCTAGAAGTGCCTTGGGGCTGAATACGAATGAGCGCAGCTGCCCAATCCGGATTACTATCACACACTTGTGCTCAATGTACAAATTCACACGCAAACACACACACACACACACACACACACACACGCACACACACACACACACACACAAGGCAATGCACAAAGCACAGTGCATGTAAACATATTAGGCTATGAGCGGACATATTTCATTCACATGCATGGCCAACACTTGCTGACACATGTATTTTCAAAGCATATGTCATACTATGAATATATCTCATACATGCACGCACTCACAGTCACACACACATGCACAGACTGTTCTGAACACATGTAACGTCCAATAGCAAACATATGCTGGGGCACACCCACTACTTTTAGTGGGCCACGGGACCATGTGTGTACATGGTCTGTATATTAGTGTGTGTGTGGGGGGGGGGGCGTGTGCTGTGGCCATATGTCGCCAGTCGTCAGTAACGTTGTGGGGCCAGCTCTACTCTGAAAAAAGAGATGAAATGAATGTTGTCATGGTGAAAGTTGGTAAAAAAAGAAAGATTGTTTAAAGTGGACTTTTGCATATGTAATAATATCAGGCTTTACATACTCATGGTCACTACACTTTCATGTAATTAATTTTTATATGCATCATAATAAAATATTCCCTGTTTATTTTAATCTTGTGGTATGAAGGAACGTCAAGCCACTGATTTCCAGCCGCGACAGCGACGCTAATATTGTTTTACCTTCTGAGTCTGTGTGTGTGTCATGTGCTCCTGGAGACGCCTACTATATTGGGAACTACCACAGAAGTCGTTTTAAGTCATTTGCAGGTGTTTACTTTTCTCTCTGTAGACAGATTTTGTCCCCTCTATAGCGTCGCAACCGTGTAAGAGGTGATCCTATTGAAAAATGCTCTCCAGTTCACTTTTCCATAGATTTATTCTGCCAGTCTAGCATTGAACCGACAACCTTCCAATCACAGGTTTGCTTCTGTGAACTTCAGGCCGTAGTGGCTTAAAGACCTGAGAGGATACAGAATCCCATGCACTGCACTATGGTTTAAGTGTAATTGCAGTACTGTTATAGAACATATGCCCTGCTATAGAAAGGTTGGCCTGAGTTGGTAAATTAGAGCCCTGGCTAAGTGCACCCACTGTGCTGGGTCAGAGATGAATGTCTGCTGTGGATCATCAGTAGTATCACACCTCCATCTAGTGGGAGAGAAAGGTATTGGTGCCAGACATATGGAGAAACAGGGATGGAGAGGAAGACAGTAATGAAAAAATGAGACAAAGACAGAAAGTCATGGTTCTGATACCAACTGTTTGCTAAATCAATGCCCTAAAAAGTCTTAGAAAAGGTTTACTCTTGAGTGGATTTCACTGTGAATTAGCTGGTGAATGAGCACATGTGTGTAATGGAAGCAACTTTTAATTTTACCATGTTCAGTCAGAGGTCCAGGTACTTTCCTGATGGGCAGGTATGTATCAACGAGAAGCTGCTTTCTAAATAGGACACCATTGTGTCCCTAAAGTACTTCTCTTGTTGGAGTGGAATGAAACCCATCCTCTAATTTACTAAATCCCTCTCTGATATTAATGGGATATTTATTCTGTATGTTCTGTGCATCTGTAATTGAATCATCAAATCAAATCCTTAATTTTCTCCTTCTGCATTGAAGCGGCATCCAACCAGTTCCTTGTGCCATTGCAGTCATGAAATATGCACATCTAGAAAAATATCAAGCAAACTCTGTGGGGATCTGATTGCTCCTTGGCCAGTGACAGAAAACAACCTCAATGGCTATTGAAATGGCAATAAAAGGATTGATTTCCTGAGTGAGCTGTATGCCAAGGTGACCCTTGGTATACATGCAATCTTCCTTCTCTCTCTGAGATCTCTCAGTGATCTCTCTTTGACTGATATTGGGAGAAGAGTTCAGCTGGAAGAAATCGTTTAACAAAGCAAAGGGGATCTTCTCCCTGAGTGGGCAGAGAAGGCCACCACCTTCTGCATCTACCTCATCTTCATACTCCCTGCCCTTCCTCTGAATGCATTTACGCTTGGCCCTGAGTTGGTGGTGTCACGTCGATCTCACCCAAGGGAATACACCAAAATACAGTAGATTTGTTTTGGTTTCATGGAAAAATGCTCTTGAGATGGAGGGGTTCAAGGAAAGGGGGAGGGATACTGTAAAAAAAGAAAAAAAGAAAAAAAAAAAAAGAAAAGAAGAAGATTCATGAAGCAGATGAGGAAAAGTATTGAGGCGGTGATGTCAGACTCAGGGATAGAGCAATCTTCTTTTAGTTTTTGTTGTTGTCGATGACCTGCATGTCATCTCTGCACCTTATGTCAGGAAACTGAAGTGTCCTTTGTGTGAACACTAGCTCTGTGCCTTTCTCTGCAGGAATCAAATGAACAGCAGTAAATCAAATGTGAGTTCAATATAAATACATAAATATGGTTTCACTGTAACGTTGTATTTTGGTGCATGTTTGTATACATAGAGGTTGGGATTCTGTTTCTTTTTTAACAAAATTCTTTTTACAGGATTTTATCCGAATCACAACCTGATTCTGTCCTACAAAGCTTAAACTGTAATTACATCACAGAGTAACTTGCCGATGACATTAAACATCAACAAGCAAGCATTACGTTTCTGAGCCCGCTTTGCTATAAGCTACAGCAAGAAAATCTTCTTAAAACATTTCACTAAATTGCTATGTTGTATACATCATGATGTCACCATCATGGACAAAAACATGTATGGTAAAAGATGAAAACTTAGCTCGCTCTGTTTGGCCTTGTGGAGGCTTTCTGTTCAGCAATCATAAAGTAAAGTAGCAGAAAGTAGAAAGTAGACACTGTGCAGAGGTATGTGAGGCTCACTAAAACTAGAGATCGTTAATTAAAGATCCAAACTCTATCAGCCTGACCCACATATTGTTTTTGGTGTGTGTTAGCACTGTGAGATCCTAGCTTGCCCGACCACAGAATGGGTACGTGTCCATTATTGATGATGTCATTAAAATATGCACAAGGACAAAATAGGCAATGCTGTGGAGGGTTCTGAGTGATAATGCTATGTGTAAACGTGTGTGTGTGTGTGTGTGTGTGTGTGTGTGTGTGTGTTTCACGTGGACGTTCAGATGTCTCCCAGAACTTTTATGAACTTTATACTGTACAGTTTGTATTTCTATATATAGTATATATACTGGATATACTTTTAATTATATTTGATGTGGTTGTTATCATTTAATTCATCTGAATATTTATACATAAGTAACTTTTATTACTGCAATCTTAGTCAGTGTAAATTTGCATTTAGGCGTGTGTGTGTGTGAGTGTGTGTGTGTGTGTGTGTGTGTGTTGTGGTGTCGGCCCAGTGCAGTGTGATCTAACAGCAGCTGACAGGCAGGTTTGAGGCCTCTCTCTAGGGTCCTCAGTGTGTGTTTGTGTATGTGTGTGTCTGTGTCTGTGTGTCTTGCTCTAGTGGTGTGTGCTAATTGGAAGCTCAGCGGGACAGGCAGCAGGTCCTCTGTAGTGCCCATGTGCGCATGTAGAATCATACACATTCTCTCGCTCTTTGTCTCACACACACACACAGAAACCCAGAGCTCAACAGCAGTCTGGTCCGTTAGCCTTTCTACATTTAACATGAGTCCAGTCTGCAGCCTCTTCACTTATTCATCCCTCTCCACCTCCTCCACAGCCAAACCGCTGCTCGCCTGCACTAACCTGAAACGACAGCTGCGCTGTGGCCGATGGAGACCTGCCCGCCTCCCCTGTCTCACTGGACATCAGAAACTTACACACACACACACACACACACACCCATCACCACCACCACCACCACCACCACCACCATCACCACCATCACCACCAAGTAGCTGTGCAGGCATTTCCAGATGAAGAGAAGAAGGAGGAGATATGGTGTGTGTGTGTGTGTGTGTGTGTGTGTGTGTGTGTGTGTGTGTGTGTGTCTGTGTGTGTGTTTGAGAGAGAGGGGGGGATCGATGGTGTGCCCAGTGGTGTGTGAATGTGTTATTTACCTGAACAGGCCGGGGACCGAAGAGATGAGACGTTCACCTTCTCCAGAGAAATCCCACAACACACACACACACACACAGACAGTTACATGCAGACATGAATACACATGTATTAATGCACACATATGCACACAGAGAAACACACACACACATTCCTACGTGTGCACATACTGTAAAGAAAATGACAGAATACATTTTTTGTAAACACAGCAGGCTGGAGAATAGCTGGAAAGTGACAGAGGTTTGGTGCAGGGACGGTTGGCTCAGAGCCTTCTCTCCTCCAATCCCACAGTTTAACACTTCTGTGTGTTTATGAACTGGTACTGTTGACATATGAGAACTCTGCGGGACAGGCATAAATAATGAATAGGAATGATACAACCCCTTTACTGATCCTTGAGGGAACTCTTCTCTTCACTTGACCTCTGTCAGCAGATGTCACAGAGCACGGTCAGCATCCCTGGAGCTGGCAGCGGTTCAGTGTCTTGCTCAAGGACACTTCAGCACCTCAGATGCATCAGATGGTTGGCTGAGAACCAGATAATCCTACTGTGCCTTCATGAAAAAGGAACAACAAGGCTTTGGTGCTTCACCTCGTGTGCTTCAATTAAAACACGTTCAATATGTTCGTGAATGCTAACTGAAGTCATTTTCAATTCTGCTTCTTTTTTATAAACAAGTTGAATGAGAATTGAAGCATTTTTTCAAAGTCGAAATTGTCAAATTCATCGAATGTGTAAAATATAGATTTTGATACTCTGTTCTTACATGACTCCATGGTGTATGTGTGTGTGTGTGTGTGTGTGTGTGTGTGTGTGTGTGTGTGTGTGTTTTGCTGGTTGGATGTCAGTTACTTTACAGCATGTCTGACAGCCAACATATGATCCTGAGACAGCGTGACAGCTGCCTTCACACCCCCCTCACGACACACACACACACACACACACACACACACACACACACACAAATACATACACAATGACAGCTTCGCCACCCTGTGACAGACCTGCTACATCCACCTGCAGCCAACAGGCCCCAGGATAGAGAGGTGGAAGGGTTGAGGAGAAGACGGAGATTGGGATTAAGAGTGTGACTTGAGGCTAGACAGGAGACAGATACAGAGATGGACAAGACACCAAAGGGCTGGTGGATGTATGGATGGATGTCAAAGGTCTGGAGGAGATCTAAGCGTAGCTAGAAGAGGGAGGAAAGGAGGAGGAAATAGTAGTTTGAGTTATGGAGGAATGAGAGAGAATCATCCTCAATAGAGAGAAAGAAGACACATTCTACCAATAAGTAAGTGAAGGAGAAACATCTGTCAATAAAAGAAGTCCAGGTGATGCTGCTGCTGGAGAGCATGGACTGTAAAATGAGCAGGATCACAAAGCTGCAACATCGCCAATGAGCAACAGCATAGAGGCAATAAGCTGCCACGGAAAACATTTCACATCATCACGGCTTCCTCTCGCGGCCTTCATCAGTTCTCGTGAAAAGTTGTCTCCCCCGCATCGCCCCAGGCCAGCTTTTCGCAGGCAACCCCACCCCCAATCGTCCCCCTGGGGGAACGCAGACCCTCTAACTGATAAGTGCCAAGGCTTCAGGGGGGGAGTTAAAGGGTGGTGGGAGTGTAGTATCCATTGTTGAGGCGCCTTCATCGAAGCGCAATGGCAGGCAGTGTCCTTCTCACAGCTCCCTAATGCGACGAGACATGCCTGACATTCCACACCACATATATCAAAAGAGAGCTCAGGACTTCATACATATGTGCTCACACAAGCACATGTGAAGCACACACACACACACACACACACACACACGAGTGTAAGGGTTGAGGCAGATTTCAGATGTATGAATTCCTTTCCCCATTAGTTTGCTCTGTGTCATTTTGTTGACTTTTTCGACTTTTCCCTGCGTACCAATTGCATGTCACGGTTGAGAAGGCCTGTGTCTGCTCTGACAATGACAGGCATGTTGTTGACATCAGTGTTGTGCTATTCATCTACGTGCTTGTTTGTTTGCGTCTCGCTGTCCTCTTCCATTCACTCAATCCTCCAGAGTTGGCACGGTGACAATTTGTGGAATATAAAACTTGATCAGATTTGATTTCTGGACAGCCGTGAGAAAATGAAGTCAACAACAAGCTCGCATAAGGTGAAAATCAACACTCTGAGGAGGCTGCGGCTCCTTGTGCTGTAAAGCTATTATGCAAATGTCTGACAGAGGAGATTACAGCGGCGAAAGGTTTCAAAGATGTGTGTTTTGTCCTCACGTTCGCTGTGAAAGCTGGGAAACGAAAGCTTCTATAACATTTCAGTGTGAAAAAAAGCTGCACTCCAAGAAAATAATCTCACCTGCAAAAAAAAAAAAAAGCACACACCAGAAACACCTGAAAACCCAGACCAGTTTTTTTGTTTTTTTTTAACTTGAGACACTGTGAATGTGAACCAATTTGATACGTGCCAACACACACAGAAACACACATGTATGCATTGGAGAGCTATAAATAAAACTGTTCAGGCATTAGGTGCTGCATTTGTGGATGTCTGTGGTGCTTTTACTTTAACAAAGGCTGTAAATATGTAGTAAAACCACACACACACACACACACACACGTACACATACAGAGAACCCCGTGCTGTGCTTGGAGGCAGGTTCACCGTAGGCCTTTTCCCAAAGCAGAGGTGATGTGTCCTGGTCCACTAATGTCAACATCGCAGCCAGGGTCGGAGAGCTGTCAAACACACTAACACACAACCTTTTCCGGCTAACACTAACACAGTAAGAGTGTGTGATTATGTGCATGCCCAAAATGCCAAATGTTCCCCTGTCCCTTCTCAGTATTTGGAAGAGTTCCTCTATTGTGTTGCCTTACCTTGCCTTCAAGGTAAACATGCAGGATCCTATTGTATGTTCAGAGTGCGGGGGTATTTGTGTGTATGGTGTGTCTTTACCTTTAAATTATTCCTTCTTCTGCTGCAAGTGATACTATCTAGTGGTATTTCACCTGTACGTTTCACAATATTGTGCAACATTTGACAAGAAAAAATACAAATGTGGCTCTCTCTCATGCAGGTATGCTTATTATCGTAATAGATTGTTTCATGCTTTCACTTATGGTCCAAGTTTGGGTTTGTGATCAGATTCGTTGCTTAAAAAAGTACTTCACATTATTACAAATATATGGACGTAACATATAAACGAGTAAGGCAGCATTATGTCAGAAAGCAGCTCACATGGCCAATATAAAATGTAACACAAATGCTCGTTATTAACAGTCATTCGGTGTAAATTCAGAGACAATTACCTGGATATGGATTACATTTATTTAACTGCGTCCAAATCTCCTATCTCTTGGAGGATTTTTAGCCATGCTAGCTAGCGGCATGGCTGTATGGATTGCCATGAAATGTGGCGCAGACATTCATGTTCCCCTCAGGATGACCTGTAGTAGCTTCTGAAATCCTATAACTTTTTCATAGCATGGTTTATGACAGAATACCTCCAAAACTCATGACGTTCCCGTCAGCCTTAACAGCACTTCACTGCTAATTCACAAATGTTAGCACTGACATTAGCATTTAGCTTATTAGCAAAGCAATATAGCCATATTGTAAATCAACATTACCTGTTACACTCAATGTAAAAAAAATCCAGTGTCATTTTAAGGCAAATTAAAATGATTCAATATTTTAGAGTTAAATATGTTTTCGACATATATGTAAGCTCCCATGCGTTTCCTCTGACCTGTACCTTAACGTCTCCTGCCATCATTTGTAATTATTTTGTTCAATCCGTCTGCCTCGCAGTCCCTCATTGGACAGTCTGAAGAGTAGCAATGCACTTTGGGGCAAATACATACGTCCAGTAAACTCACGTCTAATACCCAGAAATTCTTGCTAATCTAGTATACAGCCAGGCATTTTCCGTGTGCACAAACTCCACGTACTATTTAGTTGGAACGCAATAGTACGTACTCAATATACTACATACTTGAGTATGAATAGTAGTTTACGATTTCGAACACAGCCACAGTCTCGTAGCAAATCCTCAAACAGAAAATGTACAGTAGGCCTACTTGCTTCATTGTGATCATGGACAGGCTCTCTGAAAAAAAAGTCTTACATCTTTATTCATTGCTCTCCCCAATTTAAAATAAAGATCTGCAGTGTTCTACATATAGAATAGGTTCATAAACATATTACGCTGAACATACCATGAATATGTGTCGAGCTTCATCTGTCCAGCTGGAATAATGCAGGGACACACACAGAGCAAATGAATAAGAACACACATCAGACACTGGAGATAGCGTGCGGTGAAGGCGTGTAGGTGTTGGAGCGTGAAGGGTTTCCCCTGCTAATACGGATATAATGATGTGACTATAACTATATCAACGTCACTGTGTGAGAGTGCTGCCTGATCACAGGACTGTTGTTTTGTTGATCTGCTAGACAATTCTTCCTGACCCACACCTCATGAAAGAGAGAGTTAAAGATAGATAGAGGTAATAAGAGATAGATAGAGGCTGATAAACAAGAGGAGACAACTGCTAGTGTGTTGTTTAGACTTTGCTGAGAGGAAGTGAAGCCGACAGTGAGTTGGCCTACATTCATGCAGCTTTATGTGTGAGGGGAAACAGAGAGGCAGCCCTGTGTCTATCTAATTATTCATCCACACAGTTTGTGTGTGTACATATACCGTGGAGACTATGGATGACGCATAATCTAGATCAGTGATTCCCAACCTGGGGCACTTGTACTGTAAGAGGGGACTTCAGTTACCAGGGGGTACGTGTAAAAATTGTAGAGTAGCTCAGCTAATTGGAAAAAATAGAAATGAACTCGTGAATATTTGTTGTTATTGAGAGTGTGAAACTAGTTTGCAAGGCAGCAGAGAAGTAGATAAAAGTAATGCACGGTTGAGAAGTAATGGCTAAACGTCGCAATAGTTAGTGTATAATGTGTGTGTATAGTGTGTGTGTGTGTGTGTACGTACATCAGGGGTCTGGATGAGACAATGTCACTCTTTTTTTTTCCTCCAAAGTGACATACTTGATAACATTTTCACTTTCAGACTCTAAAAGTGATATTACTTTAATATCCATCAAATGTCCCAAAGGACATAAACACATACACATTCACACGTACACACACACAACATATCACAGCACAGTTGTCTCTGGCATTTCAGTGATTTAGAGCGTCATCCCTGGTTGCCACTAGCTTGAAACTGTGATCTTCACATATATGACACCTCAACTCAACAAGGTCCACACACACACACACACACACACACACACACACACACACACACACTGAAGGGATGTCTCTGCTCTGCCTCTCCTGCCGTCACGTTCTCACTTCCTGATTTAGACAGACAGAGACCAATCCTTTGGGACACAGACACATTTCTCTCTTTCGCTCCTTCCCCTATTCCTCCCCTTTTCTTGATCCGCTGATGCTCCCTCTCGTGGGGACGGAGGGAGGCGGGGCCGGAGGTTAGACAGATATGGAGGCGGGTGATACATTGATACACAGTCAGTCTCAGGTTTGCTCCTGAGGGAAGGGTGTGATGGAGAAGGAAAAGTAAAGGGAAAAACATGGAAGTTTAAAAAAAACAAAACAATGTTGTCAGTCATGAGGAGACAGAGAGAGGCCAGATATATATATATATAGAATATATCGTTTACAATCATCAAAAAGAAATATTCAGGATATCTTGGGAGTCTTATTTACTGTATACACGTTTCCCCCAAATTCAGCCTGACATATTTGGTAACTTTAGAAACTTTTGGATCTCCACTAGAATTTAAAATAAAGTCAAGTGGGTTTGGCTGCACAGCATGAGTTTGTAATGGCTGGGCTGCTGCTTGTAAAGGGGTTGGTCACGTCTGTCACTCTATTGTCACAGCCATGTTGCATGCACTATTCTCAATGGTTTTTTGCTTGTTCCACAACCTGCTATTGTGAAAACTCTAAAAGCTTGAGTCCAGTCTGAAGGAACATCACACTCTCTGTTTTGTGACATATACTGTAAAAGCAAAATATTTTCCTCATAATTCAACTCACTGGCCCTCAGTGTCTTCTCAATGATGCCCGCTTGCTTATGTCTCTTATTGTCCTTCCTTCCTTTTGTTCAGTATTTATTTTTTAACAATTTGACATTCGTTATGTTGTTGTTTTTCATTTGGGAGAATGTCGTTTTATGCATAGCTCCCTGACCTTTCAATCACTGTTTTTATTCTGTTTTATAAATGCAAAACAATATTATAATTGAGAAGTGAAATAATCATATCAAATATCTTTGATATATTTATTTAAATGTGTTTAATAATATAACCTATATTTAGCCAGCAATGCCTCATAGAGATAAAAAGCACATTTCTTTGTGAAGAGTCTCTTGGCTGAGGTAGGTGGCAATAACACTAAGTTTCAGACAAACAGCATGAAACAGATCACACAAATGATGCCACAAATCTGAAATGCGATTATAAAATCAAATCTAAAATGTTCTAATACAATCAGATTAAAGATTTCATCCTTAAAACATCCGAAATAGCACCTTAAAATAACCCTTTTAAAAATGCTTTAGTTTTAAAAAACTGCTTAATGAGACCAAAGTGTGCAATTTTAGATCTTATCCAAACTGTGTAATGCGCCCTTATAGATTATCACAATAATACACATCAAAAGGGGGCGGAAGGGATTGTTAGGGAGAGAGAAAAGTGAGATAACCAGTACATGACTGACTGAGCAAGCACTGAAAAAACATCTAAAGTCTGGAGTTGCAAAATAACAGCACAATCGCTGGTGTAGAAACAAACAATAGTACATGAAATTACTGGTTTAAGCTACTGTGATACATCGGCCCCTGTATTTCCTGCCTGGCCCGAGAGAGACAGAGACAGAGAGAAGGTTGACTTCTAGAGCGCTGCGAGGTTTCTTTTTCCTTCTTCCTGCTTGTTTCTACTGTCACTGCTGTCAACAGCCGCTTTAGGTCACCGAGAGGCTACCGTTCCATCTACCTGTGTTTTAGCACATCACACGCCGCACTGCACCCAGCACATAAATACACACACACTCAAAGGGAGAGTCTACTGGTTGAGGCAGATCAAGGAGCTGCACAGGAAACAGGGATTTGTTTATATGGATTGAGTGACCTGGCAAAGGTTGTCAATTAAAGGAAGGAAGAGAGAGAGGAAGAGGAGGAGGAGGGGTCTGCAGAGGCACGGTGAAGCCTTGTATGTGAAGAGGTGAAAATAATAGGTAAATAATAGATCCTGGAGATGAATTATTGAAGGAGTACATTGATGCTTTCATGCTGGCGAGCTGAGTTAACATTCCTGGGTTCATTCATGAAAAAAAATGTATTTGGAGGAGAGATGAAAGGAGGATGAAAGGGTGAGGGAGAAAGAGGGCGTTGTTGCTATGTCAGGTTTCAGTTGAGAGTTCGCTGCTATACACCTTCCACCACTACACACTCACTGACTCTCACTGACTCACTCACAGACATTGGTACACTCTGGTTTTTTTTAGCGTCTTAGCTTCATATTTATGCAATTGTATTATTTGGAATAAGGCTGGGAAGTTATGCTCAAATAAGGTTTATATTCTCTCTGTTCTTTTATGTAATGTTTGCTCCCTCTGATATTTTAGATGTATCACTGTTATCAGTTTTTAAAATGTTTTTCTTTCTTTGTTGATGTGTGATATGGTGACGGACATGTGATATGTTTTTCTGTTCATAGTTCATCTATTGCATTTTAAGTCTGATCTGTGGCAACTTGTGTTTGTGCTGCTGCACAGGGTCATTCTTGTAAGACAGATTTGTAATCACTGAAGAGCACTTTCCTGATTAATGTTATATACACAGGCATTTCATCTTTCATCTCTGTGCACTACATATACAATTATAGCCATTTTATATTATCACTACGTCAGAATAAACACAACACTTTGTTTGTTTCCACTGTGCATTTTCTAAAATCTAAACCCTTTCATGGTCACTGCAATTAGTATCGTAAGGCCTGAGAGTATTAGCTGAGCTTCAGATGCATTACACTGTATATCCGAAGATTTATTTCATACTCATAATTGGAATTTCTTGTATCAAACTAATGATCTGCATGCTAACTGACACCGCGGGGGTCCTACTTATATGTGTTTGTATGCATAGCTGTGCCATATATGTGATGGATAATGGAGGATGTACAATATGTGTTATTTCTTTGAGGGGAAATATATGATTTTTTTCTAGGATGACATGATGGGACAGTTAATAAAAATAATGATGATATTATATCCATACAAAAGGCTATAAATATAGGTTTGTATTGCTAAAAATGGTCTGACTGGGAGCCTGGTCTCTGAGTGGGTTTGACACACACCATATAACCACTGCTGTCCAATTCTGTCCAGTTATTACATATCATACCCATCTTTCCTGTCTGCCATTATACTGTCAACTAAAAGCAAAAACATCAAGCCTGTGCCTACACCCATGCAAAGAGGACAAAAAGCTGCCCTAACCTGGATGAGACTCGGCTTTACTACATATCATCGGTCTAACAGTCAGTAAGTAAGCTTGTGGATTCAGTGTTGGGGGTACTAACATGTCACAGGACATGCCAGGGAAGAATAAAGGAGACACGAGGAGGCAGCAGCCCACCCAGGACTGCTGGCACGGCAGCCAGGGGCGGGGCCAAGACAGCATGGCACACGTCGACCTCAGACCCCCTCCTCCTCCCCGTTTCCCCACGGGCTCTGACAGGCGGCACGGGAACCCCTTGGCCCAGTGAGGGGTGGACAGCCATCTGACAACTCCCCACCTGCGTGACCTTTACCATGCTTGACCCCCTGCAGGAGACAATCACCTCACAGCAAACAGCCCCACGGGAGATGTAGACACACAGCACAGTCAGGGAGACATTCGTAGACAGACATGCATAATGCCCAGATTGACAGAAAGTTAGATGGAGGGACAGTTAGTCAGACTGTGACATGTAAACATGCTTGTGATGAGTCATTCGATTCTGCCTGGCTGCTTTGAAACAACAAAGAAGCGCTTAAATAACATCACAACTTTTAATCATTACAACAGTTCGCTCAGTCATTTGGTTGCTCGGGTGGTCTATGGATAAGCTCATCTTTGGCATCAACAACCTTAATTTGGAGCAAACAAGCTATTCAGCTGTGTGGGCAATAGAGCTGCAACGATAATCCTATCGACAGACAAATAACCGCCAACTATTTTGATAATCAATCAGTCAATCGTTGAAATCATTTTTTCATGCAAAAATGACAGAAAAGGCTGTTTTCAGCCTCTGAAATATGGAGATTTTCCTGCTTTTCTCTGTCTTATATCATAATAAACCTAATATCTTCCGGTTTTGGACTGACAAAACAAGACATTTAAAGACCCCCATGGTCTTTGAGAAAAAGGGATGGACAATTTTCACCATTTTCTGACATTTTGTAGACCAAACAATTAATCAAGGAAATAATCGTCAGATTAACCGATAATGTAAATGAACCGTTAGTTGCAGCCTTAGTGGGCAGTGCCACTAAGACCTCATGGAACACATATGATAGATTTGTTCAGTCAACATTTAACTGGTTTCAGGTTTCAATACAACCAAATGGGCAGGCTCAATGCGGTCAAGATGTAACATTAAAATTAAATGTCCCAATTATCTCTTAAACATAGGCAGCATTATATCAGGACTTCAGAAAATTATGGTTTATTTTTGCCATTCCCAATATTTAATTTTCAACTAAATATTCCAATGATCCTATTTGCTCCGTTTTCTTTTTCAAATGACTTTGACTGTCACATAATCATTTTCTATTTTATATCAAATATTTTAAAGTAATGTCATGCAGTATGATGATGGTGATATTATGACAACTGATTATGAAGGTAACCTGGTTCTTGGCTTTGAATTTCATAGATAAAATACTTTTTGAGTTTTATTCTTAAACGTTAAGTAAATGGTAAATGGAATGCATTTATATAGCGCTCAAAGCGCTTTACAACACATCAGCATTCACCCATTCACACATTCATACAGAGTCAGAGGCTACAAGGTGCCACCTGCTCATCAGTGATAACCATTCACACACGCTCACACACAGTTGGCCATCGGGAGCAATTTGGGGTTCAGTATCTTGCCCAAGGTGACGGGGATCGAACCTCCTGAGCCACAGATCGAACCTGAGCCACAGCCGCCCCTAAGTCAACATGAACAAAAAAAGTGTTCAGAATATAACATCAGTACATTTCTATGACAACTGGGCAAACTCCATCTGCTGATGAAAATTATGTGATTGAAAGCTCTGAACAGCTACTTAATGGGAGTTAGGTGAATATTTTTTAAAAGAAAGCTAAAAACTTATCTCTTCACTTTTGCCTTTGGTGGCTTTCCTGATACGTGCCTGAATATTTTTTTTTCACTTTGCTTCACACTGCTGCACTACTGTTGTATTTGACTTTGAATTTTATGCCTTTTAAGTATTCCATTATCCAACTTAATTATTATTATCATTTATCTTATGTTATGCATTTTATGTATTCTATTTTCATTGTTATTTTTATCCTATTTATATTTTATTATCAAGTGGGGATTATTCTCCATTTGATTTCCAGCTGATTATGGCATCTATCCCTGTTTTTATGTTAATTGTATTTTCATTTTCACATGAACCCCTCAGTGCGTGTACTTTCTTCATTGTAAAGCACTTTAAGCTGCGTTTATTGAATGAAAGGTGCTATACTAGTAAAGTTTGTTATTATTATTAATAATATTAGGATGACTTATTTTTACTATTTCAATGTAATGGACTTTAAGGTAAGATTATTTTGTCAACAAAGGTATCTGATATTTTTTAGTGTTTCATTATAATAACAATAATAATAATAATAATAATAATAATAATTATTGTTATTATTATTATTATTATTATTATTACTACCATCAGTTGTAGCAGCAGTACCACTGCTGCTTTAAGCCGATGACACGTCATCAACAGGCGACATGGCGGATTGGTTATAACAAACGGAAAACGTTGGTGTTGGTGCAAATGCTTGAAAGTAAGTAGATTTTGTTCTTTAAGATATTAACGCAGAAGAAGGTTTGTTTTATTGACATTAAACGTTGTCAGCAGAGCTTTGTTTGCGACCTTTAACGTGATTTTAAAGTGGTTTACGAATGTGACGCTACGTAAAAAGCACAATGTTTGTGTTTGTAGCTAACGTTAGCGCCTCAAACTGTCAAATCCACTTTGTGACAGAAAGGTAACTAGCTCATCATTACATACATACATGTTAACTAACTAAGTTTCCATTTCTTTAATTCTTAGGTTGCCTCCTTTTGCTACAATATCGTGGTTCAACCCGTTCACCCGCTGATGAATCCACTAATTAGACGGAGACTTCCCCCGTCTGTGAGGAGTCTTTTGACAGACATCGGTCCAAAGGAGGAGTGGACCGACACGGAGCCCGACACCGTGACCAGAGATGGGGTTCTGCTGCCCTCCAGAGCAGCTGCTTCTGGGGATGAGGAGTTTCTCACTCAAGCCAAGACACAAGAGGAAGAGGAGGGCAGTAACGCCAGAAAGAGTGCAGTCTGCATGTTGTGTAAATGTAAGCCCTCTTGTTACACCTGCCCTCGGTGTAACCTGCATTACTGTTGCTTGGCCTGCTACCAGAGTCCAGATCACTCCATGTGCTCTGAGGAGTTTTACAAGGAGTCTGTTCTCCAGGAGCTGAAGGATATGGGAAAAACAGAAAGTGAAGGGAGGAATAAAATGCAGGAGATTCTTGTGGGCCTCAGACGAAAGGCAGAAAAGACAGATGGTGGGATGGAAAGTTTGTTAAAGGATGCTGGTATTGTGTTAGATGACACAGCAGAAGGGGAAGGGGAGGCAACAGAGACAGTGCAGGTTGTGGAGCTCCTGTCCAGGTTAGCAGAGCTTCAACAGTCTGGGGAAGGGAGCGCAGCAGAGATTGAGGCTATTTTGAGGAAACTTGAAGAGATTGGAGGAGGGGAGCTGCTGCATGGAGACATAGATGAGGGCGAGGAAGGTGCAGAAGGGGAGCTGGACTTAGCTGATCAGCTCTCAGGGCTGGATATTGACAAACTTTCAGAAGAGGAGCTGTGGGAAGTTCTCAACAGTAAAGAGAAGGAGATGTTTATGGATCTAATGAAGGGTGGAGCTCTTGGTGGGCTGGTGCCCTTATGGAAGCCGTGGTGGGAGGAGCATGAGGAGGGAGGGACAGCACTGGTGGAGGTGCTTGAGGGGGAAGTGAGCCAACTGCAGAGGGAGAATTCAACAACTATGGCTGAACAGGATAATAAAGTCAAGACATCACAAGGAGTGGTTCAGAATCAGGGCAAATCAGCTAGAACATTGAGAAAGATTAAAGGAGCAAATGCAAAGGAAACTAGCAAGGGAAGTTCAAGCGTTCCCAGTGTCCCTTCAATTTCTGCAAAAATCCCAAAGTTGAGTGCCATATGTGCAAATCCATCTCCGCTTGTAGGCTATGGTTTGGTCAATGCACTTTTTGGCTACACCTTCACCCTGTGCCTGTTTAACAATGACACTGATTCACTGATGTTTGAGTTCTGTGACATGATTCTTGCTCTGTCTGAGGCACTGAACTCAAACAGGGTGTTCAACTCTGTCCAAGAAGCCTTATGCTGTGGAGAAACTCTCATCTTGGGTGGAGGTTACCTCGACAAGGAAGATCGTCTTGCCCCAGCCAGGGCGGTGGAAGCTGTAGCTCACATCATGACCGGCAGAGACAGAAAGGATGCTACAGGATACTGCCTGGCAGCCTTGAGTCAGCTCCGCTCAGTGCTCTCCCAGGCCAGAACAGCCCTTTCCAAAGAGGGAGAGGAAGGAGCAAAGAGACAGAAGTACTTCCTGGCAAGCAAGAAGTGTGAATTCTTTCAAGCCTGGGTGTTGGACAATGCACACGGGATTCGTAGACTAGCAATTGAGTTGTGGAACGAACACAGTAAAGGAGAGAGTGTAAGGAGCAGCATGGAGAAAGCAAAGACTGTAGTTGAGGAGAGCTTGAAGAAAGACAAGAGCAAAGGGAATAGTAAGTTAATTGAAGAACTGAGCTAAGGAAGTTTCTCTTGAACACATTGTTTGTAAATGTTCATGATGTAAAGAACAAATGTGAATAAATGACTGTTTCATACCGTTTGTAAGTTCCTACAATAAATTATAAGCAGTCTCATAAATAAGTCTGGCGCTCAAGTTACACAATATATAGTTTTTTCTGAAGATTGTCAGTGTGTAACAGTATTAACCTTGATCCATGTCTCAAAATATGCTTTGTTTGGTCCTTGAAATTGGGCCTGGAAAGTCCTTGAATTTGATGGGTGTGAGAACCCTGGTAAGACTAAGTAAGTGTAAAATGAATAAGATGCCTGGGACAATTATTTTTTTTAATTTGGTTCTGTGGGTTTTTGCATAATTTACAGGAAATAAACAAGAATGTAGTTTGACAAAAAAAAGAAAGTAAAGATCCTCTTTCTTGCTTTTTTTTTTTTGGGCCCTTAAACGCAGTGTCTTGGACTTACTCAGCAGATGGAGTTTTTTCATTTGTCATGGAGAGATGTCACACTCATGTTGGAAGTCACTATTGTACTTTTTAATCCACTAGGTTTATTTTCACAACTAGTTTCTTTGCAAATTCCGATTATTTATAAAAAATATTAATTTACTAATAAATTATAATGTGTTTATTATGGATTAGGCTACCCAGCAGTATATAAAGTAGTTGAATCTCCTTTACCAGCTTCAACATTATAGTGATACTTAAACATAAATTGATCAATAATTATAATCCAGTGATATAATATATACTGTTCCGACATGGACCATTCTGCATAATGAGGATTCATACATTTGTACTTTTGCTCCAATAGAGCCCCATCCCTTTTATGGTATTACTGTACCGTTTAATAATAAAGCAGAATAATTTCCAAAAACACTTACATGTACATATAAATATATTTAGTGAGACAAAAAAAAAAAAAAATACAAAAAAATAAACGATGAAAAAAATAAATAAATAAACAATTGGTAAGAAAAACAGACATATAAATAAATAAGTAAACTATATATAATATGGGGTCATAAGTAATATTTTGAATTTAGGACTTTGGTGTAAGTCAAACATCCTCTTCCGTCATGCAGCTGAAGTGTCGCGCGCAGCCGGCGGTCTCGCGTTGTTTTCGTTGGCCGGTCACGTGGTGCGGATAGCCTTCCAGAGTGCGACAGAAATCATGGCTGCGCTCTTGAGATCAGCCCGGTTACTCAAGTTTTCGCCTTCGGGCTTGCTCCAGACAACAGTGACCAAGAGAAATGGGCCACCACTCGGCCGGCTGTACAGCGGAGCTCTCGGCGGCAAAGGGACCGGAGTGTGTTCCCAGCAGAGCAGCCCTTCTTCGGGAAACGTGTCCAGGTATCAGGCTGTTAGCCAGTGTAGCGTTAGCTGTGACCCACACGTGAGGCTCAATGACAACCGGAGACGCACAAGTATCCACACTAAAAGTAGCTGCAGCATTTAATGCGGCCTGCTGATATATGTGCCATTATGTCAGAATAATCTGCCTATAACGTAAAGAGTTAAATGGCAAAACGTGGCTCCGCTTTCTACATAAGGTGATGCACAGAGGTTGTGTAACCAAGTCATGCTCACAGTCTCATAACTAGGTCAATGACATTGGTTAGTAAACATGTAACTGTTAGCTCTAACTATGTTTGTTCTTTTACACTTTTTATTAGCTGAATTATAGGAAAAGGCCCCATCATTGGAGAGCAGTAATGCTCGTTGTCATGCTGCATGTTAATTGATGCTTAGAGGTTATTGTCAAGTTTGGCACCTGGCATCTTTATTATGAAGAAGTAGAGAGGGCCGATGTTAAAGATGGAGGATCACAGCCATGGGTTACTCTGCTGGGGCCTTTTCTCTCAAGGTCATAGCTCCTAACAAACTACAAAGCAGGCAGAGCATCCAGAGATGTATCTATGTTACTCTTCTTTTGACATAAGTATTATTGTGCACCCATCACACTCTGTGCCCTTCAGACAGTTTAGGACAGCTGCTGATGAATGTTTTGTCTCACATTTACCCACAGGAGAATTATGTTTATCTGTCTGTTTCACCTGTGACTGTCTCCTCCCTCCTTTCTCTCTCTTTCTGAACTATCACACTCTCTTTTATACCTTTCTGTCCATCTCTGTCCCCCTCTACTTTCACAATCTAAGCCTCTACAGTCGCGTGTGGCCGTATGCAGGGGCGTGTGTGCGTAACTATGCCGTGGCCACAGAGAAGAAGGATGAGGCCAGCAGTAGTGCGTTGCGGTACAGTCAGGCGCAACAGTTCGAATCGGCTCTGACCAAGCTTGACAACTCCGTGAGGAGAACCGGTCGCATCACCAAGACCCACCTGCTCAGCATCTTCCACGATATCTGCAGGAAAGGTAGGCAGGCAGAGCAGATCAGCTCTTCTTTGGGAAACGTGTCCAGGTATCACGCAGGCTGTCAGCCAAACTTTTCCTTATGATCGCTTCTTCTCTCAGAGAGACGAGCAAAGCAGTCACACGTTGGCAGCGGTCCCAGGTGTATTAGTGAGGACAAGTTTACAGCAGCTTTACAATCAGGTGGTATCATCCATCACCAGCTAAGGATGAGCTAAGCACTTGTTGATCACTTTACCTCCTACACCAACCACACATGTCAGTCAACACCCCGATACACATCACTCCATATGTTTACATATCTGTCTACTTGATTTGAGATATTTTGCACTTGCTTTGCTTATATTCTATATATTTTTTTATTGCTACTATTTGTTATTTCATATCTCATTCGTGGCTTATTTTATTCTTTGTAAATATGACTGAAGTCTTCAAGACAATGGACCATTTCAGGCTGACACAACTGCACTTTTCTATTCCGTCATAATCCTTAAAGTCATCCAGTCTCCTCCTCCTGTGGACATGAGCAACATGAAGCTATAATATATTGAGCTAATCATGCTCTGTTTTTTTGTTGGACCTACCGACTCTTCGCTTTTGTTGTTTTCTTTCATTTTCTACATCCGTCCTCACCTTCTGACCTCGTCTGTCTGCAGGTTATCCCAGTGGTAACCAGGCCTTGTTACTGCTGCGTAGCTGTGGCTCGCTGCTGCCAGAGGTTCCTCTGGAGGAGCGCACTGAGCTGGCTCACCGTGTGTGGGAGAAGCTGAAGAAGTTGGGTAAGAGGCCGCACCAATGGCAACAACTCAAACATCTTACTATCCAGAGTATGGCTGCACGATGTAGTCAGCGTCGTCATTTTAATTCACCTAATTTTTATATCTGAAAAGGGACAATGCTTAATCAACATTCAAGCAAATGAAAATGCACCCGAGTTAGCTTAAGGGCTAGTATCCGCAGGTGCAATAGTCACATCACATCTCCACAAGAGAAGTCAGCTGATGGCACATCCTTGAGTGACATGCAGGCTCTGCAAGCACACGAACCACCAATCACAAGCATTCTTGATCAATTCATCAAACAACCAAAGCAGGCCCCATTAGTTATTGACCACAACCTGAAAAGGAGCGAGGAACAGGAGAAAAACACAGAAAAGGAAGATATAGCTGCGCAAACAAACTCAACGTCAGTGGTGTGGAAATATTTCAGCGACAGAAAGAATGATATTGACCAAAAACAGACCATTTGTAGTCATCTGGTGAACATTCCTGTAATCTTTTCATATAGCAATATACAGTATATTGCGGGGGGGTCTGAATGTCCGCTTTTTTTCCAGTATTGTATATTATATACTTCATCATGTGTTCGATCTTATGTTACACACACACAAGGTTCATGAGGATTACGAGCAACTTTGTACACATTGTGTGTTGTAGATGCTATAGTTATGTTGATGTCATAGATTTGCACATTGTCCACACCAGGTGCACAGTATGATGTGAGTCACTACAACGCCTTGCTGAAGGTCTACCTGCAGAATGAGTTCAAGTTCTCCCCCACTGAATTCCTGACCACGATGGAAGCAGCTAACCTCCAGCCGAACAGAGTAAGCACAACAACCACAGAAAACACCTGCTTACATTCCCGTCAATCAACACCAGTGCCCATGCAACAGATTTGGACATCCATAATATGAAGATTGTGGTTGATACAGTGTATTGAAATTGATTATGTAAATGAATCCCTTGCAGATGGATGGATGGATGGATGGATGGATGGATGGATGGATGGATGGATGGATGGATAGATGGATAGATGGATAGATAGATAGATAGATAGATAGATAGATAGATAGATAGATAGATGGATGGATGGATGGATGGATAGATGGATAGATGGATAGATAGATAGATAGATAGATAGATAGATAGATACTTTATTGATCCCAAGGCACATTTAGGAACAAAGCAGCACTATTGCACTCTAATGTTTCAACAATTTCTCTACACTTGGTGATCTCAAGCTATGTTTACTTTTTTTTTTTATTATCGTACACAGGTTACCTACCAGAGACTCATAGCAGCATACTGCAACAGTGGAGATATCGAGGGAGCCAGGTGAGCAAACTTTGTGATCCGCTCATGAACCGACCGACAACATTCCCTTCACGCTCTGACATCTGCTACTCGACAGATAGTTGCCAAACAGTGCTCTCAAAAGCTTGTTGTGTGTACATTATGATGTTATGAATATATTGCTTAATGAATTGTTTTCCAACAGCTGCAATACCTATTGTATATGGATCTCTCTTTTTAAACAAAACGATATGATCAGTTTAACGTAATTCTCCACTTTCTCAGCACCATATTGAGTTTCATGAAGAGCAAAGATTTACCCATCACTGAGGCTGTTTTCAACTCCCTGGTGACCGGCCATGGCCGTGCGGGGTTAGTCTCACTGCTTTTTCTCCTCCGTCATACTGTGTTTTAATGGCTCACAATAAGAGTTGGTATTAAAATAATAACATTTTAAACCAGCCATCATCTGTCTGTGTGCAGGGACATCGAGAGTGCTAAAAACATCCTGACTGTGATGCAGGGAGCAGGAATTGAACCGGGTCCTGACACTTATGTATCGCTGCTAAATGTCTACGCTGAGAAGGGAGACCTGGACAGTTTGAAAGCGGTGTGTGTGTTAATTCAGTTGTTAGTCATAATGATCCCGACCCCCACCCCTTTTCTTCATCCCATCCCCATCCCTCTTCCTTCTCTACTCCCTTTCCTCCATTGCTTCGGTACTTCCCTTCTTCCAAAACTCACTCTTTCCTTGTTCTCTTCCTCCTCTCTCTCTCTCTCTCTCTCTCTCTATCTCTCTCTGTCTCTCTCTATCTCTCTCTCTCTATCAGACTATGGAGGCAGCAGAGAGTGCAGACTGCAGTCTGATGGACAGGGACATCATGCAGGTCATCTTCACTCTTGCCAAGGCTGGACACCAGCAGCACATCCCATACATGGCTGAGCGCTTGAGGCATGAGAGGGGTTTCATTCCAGGTACACACACACACACACACACACACAGCTGATGTTGTCAACAGCTGTTGTAATGTCATTAAAAGACCGCTAATTTAGGCTTGTGTCGATCGGAAACTAAGTATCAGAAGTAAGATATTTGTAAAAAAACAATCTGTAGAATCTGCGTCCTACTGTGCTTTTAGAAATGTTTCTGGTAGAGCGGCATGTCCGCCCGCTGAGCCTTAATCAGCACGAGTGTCAAGTTATTTTAAATCCTTAATTATAAACCAGTTTGCCGTCTCTTTTCCATGGATCTGACACCCCGCATTTCTGTTCTGTGTGCCTGCTCGCCAAAACATTGCTCTGCGCTCTAAAAGAGAAGCAGAGTTAATGTTATGGATATGATTTCGATTGTGATAAAAAAAAAAATATTAAGCTGAATATAATGATGTTTTTTTTGTACAGACACAGACTTTTAAAAGGGAGCCGTTGTTTTAATAGAGGATTCATTGCTATATAATAAATAATTGTGCACTCTCTTTTCTAAACGACCTCTTGACCTGGCCGAATAATCACGATTGGACAATATGAAAATAGAAACTGTCGCCCAACTCTAAGTCAGCTGAATTTGTGATCATCTTGACAGTGTTTATGTTGTTCTTCCTGTAGATGCCATGAACTTGTGCCTGAGCCTCATCACACAGGGCCATGAGGACATGGCTTTTTACATCCTGAAGAAGTTCCCCACACTGCAGTCTGAAAGCTCCGACACCGACGTCTTCAACGTGGGCAACTTCTTCCTCAGGCACTGTGTCACCATGGAGACGGTACAAATTTCACCCATTGCTCCCCTAACCTAGTCTTTATTACAGTGTATGTTCAATATTTATTTCAATGTTTAAATGTGCTTTTTCTTCTTCTTCTTTTTTTTAAAAATGTTTTGTGTGTGCGCTGCAGTCAGTGGAGAAGATTAACATGTATTGCAAAGAGCTCAAGGAGTCTAATCTGCACACTTCGCCAATGCACTTCACTCTGTTCTGTGCTCTGGAGGCCAAAAAGACTGGTAAAGCACACACTTCCATTTACTTGCATCTAGAGAGACTGTTGCATCCACTTGCACACATTTCTGTCTTCATTCACTATTTCTATACACACTTATCTGCATTTGGTGAATTGTGAATATGTATCTATTTATATCAAGTTACTACAGAGATGGGATATGAAAAAAGTAATTGAACTGAATTATAATTTATTTACTATTTCTTTGCAGGTATGTCTTTAGAGCTGATGAAGTTGTTGAAGGAGCAGAACTTGCCCATAAAGCCTCACTTCTTTTGGCCCATCTTGACTCAGCATTTGAAAGTCAACAACACAGCTGGTACGCACACATACACACACACACACACGCCTAAATGCAAATTTACACTGACTAAGATTGCAGTAATAAAAGTTACTTATGTATAAATATTCAGATGAATTAAATGATAACAACCACATCAAATATAATTAAAAGTATATCCAGTATATACACTATATATATGTACAGTATAAAGTTCATAAAAGTTCTGGGAGACATTTGAACATCCACGTGAAACACACACACACACACACACACACACACACACACACACACACACGTTTACACATAGCATTATCACTCAGAACCCTCCACAGCATTGCCTATTTTGTTGTTCCATATTGCCACTTTTTTTTAATGTACGTTTGTTGATTAGCTGGGAATTGTTTTCTTCACTCCGTAAAAGATAACGATTACACTTAAGCTTTGCCGGCTTTGTATAAAATTCCTTCATGTCTTATATAAATAACATTGGCCCAAATTTTCCAAGAAACTTTTCCTTTTTGCACTTTTTGAAGAGAAACAAACTTTTTTACTGTACATTTTTTTTTTTTTTTTTTTTAAGGAATTACTTCACATATACTTCTATCCTGTACTTAAAGGGATAGTTCGGATTCTTTTGAAGTGGATGGCACTCCCCACGTTTTGAGAAACAGATAGGAGTATCAGCACAGAAGCTAAGCACTGTGCTGCTGTGGATGAGGTCCGCAGCGAAAATGTATTTTAGACACCCTGTATCTCCATAACTGTGGGCGGGATCACCGTCTACTGTAGGTAATCCACTGGCTATGGATAAGTGCCTCGTACAACCTCGCTTCAAAAATCTGAACTATCCCCTAAAGGTATCACTTTGAGGGTAGATTCTTTAGAGAGACCAGTACATGCTGAAAGTAAACATGGTGAGAAGTTTGTGTTTGGAGTCACTCCAGCCTCACGTGTATGTGAGAACTTAATGGGTGCTATGGAGCCCCAGGAAGAATAAGAAAAAAGTGCCCAACAGCTGTTTGTGCATCCTATCTGAAATGGAGAGAGATGTTTTTTTTTTTTAGGTGAGCATGATATTCGCAGTTTATGAGCATGTGTGTTATTTTTGTGAGGTAGAGGGGATTATGGCTTCCTCAGTCCTCTGTACCAGAAAGAGCTTTTTAAAGGAGTGTTTCCCTCAAATATTAATGCCCTACAGAGTGGTCCAACTGGGACAGATTTCACTGGGCTGGGGCAGTCAAGGGCAAACAGGTCTGATCCCTGCGTGAGAGAGGGATAGAGCAGGAAGAGATGAAACAACACATGCATACACACCTCGAAACGCACACATGCAGGGCTCTCTGGAGAGCTCTAGGAATAGATCGCAAAGTTTAGAACTCCCCATGTCCGCCACTTTGGACAGATGAGCCAAAAAGACATTCTGACTTTCAGAAAGTGCGTTCAAACATGAATGTAGTTTTCATTTCCTGATCTCAAAATTCTGGCCTCCTGGTTGCATGGCTAGAGGAAATTTTTTTACTAATCAATGTTTTTTTTTTTTTCATTCTAAAGGTTAACAAATTGCATGGATTACAGTTAAGATAATATATAATTCACTCGGATACTAGTGTCTCACCAATAAAAGTAATTGATCCATAACGTCCATCCATCATGTTAGAAAATATGAAATTTTTAACCTTTCCTGCAGAAACTGACTGTTATAGCTGACATTGTATCAACTGTGCGGAAGCTGCTGAAAGACAAAAGTGGTGCTGTGGGTGTGGGTGTGGGTGTGGGTGTGTGTGTGGCTGTGGGTGTGTGTGTGGGTGTGGGTGTGGGTGGGTGGTTGATCTGACCTTGACCCCATGGCAGGGAGCACATAAGGTTCCTTGTTGGGGACATTGCAGGGCTCAGTAGCCTGAAGCACATGCAAACACACATGCATGGATGCACATACAGCCCTGAGGCTGAGAGGTCAGAGGTCATTTTGCTCCAGTGGATGTCCTCGCATCCCTTTTTCAAACCAAACTCGTCTTAGCTCAATTCTTCACCCAAATCCTCCCCCGTCCCTAGTTCCTTTTGCCCATTTAAAAACATTTTTTTTATCAGAGCAAAACTGATTTTCAGGTAGTGTAAAGTCGCTCTTAAATACCTGTCTGTACGCATTTTAAATGAAAAGAACAGTGTCCTCCGGTATTAAAGCACACTCCATCTGAAGCAATATAATGAGAGCAATTGTTTTGTTTCTGTAAAAAAAATGTCCGACATTACAAGATGAAATAATGAGGAGTGTATTTGTTATCATTTTGCCAAAAAAAACAACTTTCAAGAAATCAGGTTAGGTTCTGAAAAGGATTGAAAGATAATTTAGTTTTCCAGTCTTTTAAATAGTGATCAGTGGAGAGCACAGTTGGCCCGAAAATTGCTCGTCCAATTGTTTTTATTGAGCGAGTGGCTGGACATGAGTCCTTTTCTACTGAGCTCTCAGCCGCTGTCGGACACTTCTCCAACACTCTGTGGAAAACTGGTATTGATGGCTCTCGTCTATCTTTGGCTGCAGCTCAGGAGTGGTCGTCCACCGATTGGAGGGTCAGCGGTTCAATCCCCGCCCCCTGCGGTCAACATGTTGAATTGGACAACTGAACCACAAATTGCTCCCGATGGTGTGAATGTTTATCACTACTGATGATAGTTTGTACGTATGTATGAATATGGGTGAATGCTGACATGAAACTCTTTTTTTCTTTTTCTTTTTCTGAAGTTAGTTTCTTTCCTTGTGGGAGAAATTGTCTCGGTGACAGATAGACGGCATTAGAAGACTTGTCAGAATTCACAACTCATAATGAATGTACCCTGTCAAATGCGTTCAGCAGCGGCTTGACTTTTAAGTGCTTTATTTATACTGAGCTCTGGCCTTCTCTTTGGGGTTTTTAGAGCAATTAATAAATGATGTACTTTTCCCTTGTCAGCTAATTGACAGCATTTGAGTTGGCAGGGAGGAGAAACTGGTTAGACCAGGGTGGCGACGGTGCAGATTGACTTCTGTGTGCGGTCCAGACAGATTCTCAGTTTGAATGGTGAGATGCCTCAGCGCTTGCTTGGCAGCATGAAGAAGAGGACTAGACATGAGTTTAAACATGCACAACCACACACACGTAGACACGTACTCTTACTTAAACTTCCCAACCGCACAGTCTCAAAGCCCCACAAACACATCAGACTGCATCCATTTAGTTCTCACAGTGCGGAAAGAAGGACTGACGGACAGGAAGGAAAGTGGAGGAACTTCTCTTTTCCTAACGCACTCGCTCGTTTCCGATGGTGTTAACCTTAACCCTCATAAATGATGCAGCCTCTCTTTTTTTTTTTTTTTTTCTCCTTTTCTTCCGCCGGCTCTCTTATTGGCTGCAGGAGGTTTGTGTGTGTCCACATTTTTGGGGGGGGGGGGGGGGCTTTTGGGGCACAGTGCAGGTGATGTGACTGATGAGGAGTGACTTGATTTCATGTAAATGCAAGCGCTCTGAGGGAATTCACTTTGGATTACGCGCCCCACTGTGCACGGCCCATGAAATATTAAGCGCCGTGTCACTTTTTGTCCACAGGTGTCACTAGCGGGCAGAGGGGCCAGAGCCATAGAATTGCACGAGAGCAACGGGGGAGGGATTGGGTGGAAGGGAAGAAAATCCCTTTGCATTTTGATGAGGTGTAGATTTGGCGGGTTTAGCGGAAGCATATGCTGGGCCATACTTCCCACCTGCCGCCAGCTAGTCACCGCTTGTCAGTCCTCGCGACGCAACGCGCTCTTATCACTTCTGACACGGGAGAGCAAGAAAAGGAGGGAGGGAGGGGAAGTGCAGAGGAAGGGGCTGTTTCTGGCCTGTTTTGGTGTTATAAGAGATGTAAAGTCTCCGTTGTTGAGTCTGCTTTCCTTCCTGGCCGCCCTCTCCCCACGCACACCTGAGTATTTGTGTGACCTCATCTTCAACCCTTTCACTCTTTCTTAAATGCACCTGTATCTGTCAAGCAGAGTGGGCTGAAGAAGCCCGGCAGCCTGTAATGCAGACCTCCATGAACTCTATTCTGGCCTCAGCTGAGTTAATTGGTGGGATGAGAGCCACGCGCCACCTTGATTTAAACAAAACAAAACAAAGAGAACTGAACGAGTGAGGTTGAAATTGCAGCTTTTCTTGCCTCATAAGATAGAAATGTTCACTCAATTTATTTTATTTTTTATTTTTTTCCCCCTGTTTTCAAACAACCCGTTAATGCCTCGCAGCAGACAGAGTCTACCTTAGACGCGGAGAGATGGCGAGACAGATGGTGTTGGTTGGAGGAGAAAGAAAAGGAGAAGTGACAGGTACTCATGTCCAAGGACGGGAGGAGATGACAGCGACCGGTTCACTTCACTCCTCTTTTCCTCTCTTTTCTCCTTCCTCACTTCTCGTCTGTGACAGTTAACCTGAAGACATGAATCTGATGATGATATCTTGTGACCACTGCCATGCTTAACTCACTGCTTTGATACTTCTTGCCCGGATGGTATGTCAAGCTTTATGCTGACCAACCTGGAGAGGCCTCTACTCTGTGCCGAATCTTTATTTAAATTGTACAGACAGGATAGAAGGCAAAATGGGTTGCGTACATATGAGTATTACGGAGTGAAAAGTAAAAGACCTAAAGGGAGAACATAAATGACACGGTATAATATCACACCTTATTTTGAGTTGCGTATGGATAAGAGTATGGATGTGTTATGCAGGATGGACAGTGTCACGTACCTTCACATGGCAGTCCTTGAAAGAAGCTTAGGTGGTTTTATATGAACCAGATTGAAGCAATTTGTGTCAAAAATCTCTCCATTTCGGCTCACTGTCAATTAAGTCAATTAATACCACAAAGACGTCATTGAAATCCACTCAACTACAGTACTTCCTCTTTTTTTTTTTTCTTTGACCATGGAGTCCTGGCAACCAGTGGAAAATAAATATGGTTATTACGCCCGGCCAAGAAATAGTCTGCCATATAACACCCCCCCCAATCAAAAACCACAATGTGTTGGTTTTATATTTCGTTTTTTTGGTTCAGATTTAAAAAAAGGAAGAACAAGTCTGAAAAGGTCTGATCGTGAGTTGTGTTCTGATTTTAAATAATGTTAATGTTAGCGTGCTGAGCTCAGATAGCCAGCAATGCTTATTTTTTTAGTAGCCGGACACATTACTGCTTAGCTAAGACGTATAGTCACTTTGCCGTACGCCTGTGAATAATAAGTGAACACTGAGCACAAGCAGCCTGTGGCTCAAAGGGTTAAAAGCACTTGGTCACAGACTTGACTGGACAAAAAAAAAAACCCAAACATGCTTGTTGTACAACAGAAAAGTGCTGATGATCATGAAAGCTCACGTGCAGAAGCCAGAAAGCGAGCGAGAGAGAAGGCCGGTGTATGCATTTATACCTCCGGCTCTTCATTCACTTGTTTTCTGTCTGGCTCACCGTGAAATTGATTATGGATTATTCAGGAGGAAAGCAGGAGCTCCCTCTCTTCGTTCATAAAAAAAAAGCCTGGATGAAAGCGATTAGGGGGTAAGAATGGATGGGTGGACTGCAGAACGGATGGATCCTCCATTGAGAAGAAAGGGGAAGATCGCCTGTTTACTTTTTCTTGAAAGCAGGCGAGATGGATAGTGAGAGGGGCAGATGAATGAGTGATATGGATGGTGGGAAAGGCTGGATGGATGGAGTGGTTCAGGTAGCCTTACCTGGGATAATGCAGCCCCAGCTGCAGGTTTTAATGGCATATAAAAGCCTGGAACTCATCTTTTATTCAGCTAAAGAGAGAGACTGCCAGGTGAACACATACATCCCAAGAGGATGCAGAAACACACAGCCGTATATATATGTGTGTGTGTGTGTGTGTGTTTTTCAGAACCTGAGTGGAGAGTAAATACACACACAGCATCTTGAGTTGTGTCAACTCCAGGAAGCACTTTAGGGTAGTTTGATGAAGTCCGCATGGGAACATGGTGTATTGGTACACGTCATATACAGCATATATATGCACCTAAAACCGCATAAGCAACACATGGTGAGAATGAACACACACGTGGGGACCCGGAGAAACCCTCATTCAGGCCCAAGTCCTTTATGGGCAATGCTCCCAGACATATGCAAAGTGCTGCAGTGCTTCCTCCACATGTGCACACACAGACACTTGCGGGCATTTGGAGTGTGCATGTGAGGCTGTTCCATATGCATGGGGCTGTTTTGGCCTCCTTCCCTGGGGCAGGACCTCGGGGCTCTGCTGGAGAGCAGGGTGATGGTGCAAGAGTCCACTTCAAGCGGAGTGTGTGTGTTTTTGTACACGTATCCTCCAGTCCAAGGTGGAGCGGCAAGCAGCCATTAGCATTTTGTCGATGGAGGGTTTATGTGTGTGTTTTATGTGTTGGTGATTTAACTGAAGGGCTGAGAGAAACTATGTGCCAGCTCATTTCTTAGACTCATGTTTAAAAAGAGCCCACACAGCTCCAGGCCTGTACATGAGAGTGTGTGGAGAAAAGTGTGTGTATCTGTAAAAGTGCATCATGCAATTTTGAATTACAAAATTCAAACTAAAATGTTTGTTCGCCCCAAACTGTTGTTTTCCTGTATTTCTGGGAAACATACAAGAGACTAATCTCTCACTCGCATTTGTTTTGACTATTGACAAATATTCTTAATTACGTCTGTCACCATAAAAACATATTCAACTTGCATTCTCATGGACATAAAGATGATGAAAAAGCTGAAAAAATTAAGTCTGATGATTGCGAACACTGTTAAAATAAAAAATTAAAATTAAGCACAAATTTAGATAATTGATTACTGAAGTACAAATGCCAGACCTGCAGTTATTACAGCTTTCAAAATAATCTTTCTTGTATATCATCGTTTAATTTAATATTTTTGGTTTGAGACTATTAGTTTAAAGACTCCACCTTTTGGATTCTGAGAACTTTTTCTTTTTTGGCATTTTCTAGGCTTAAAATGTAACGTCTTATTTAGGGGAAAAAACTCATCTATGATAAAACTGTAAGGGCACTCAGAGCGCAGACCTCCGGCAATGCCGTTTCCAGAAGCGATAAATAATGCGTGTAACCGCCCCGAGAGTTGGATCCGCTCCAAAATGTAATGTGTTATTCCTCGGCCAATGCTCCACCATACCACCAAGTTTCATGAAAATTGGTTGAGTAGTTTTTCCTTAATCCTGCTGACAAACAAACTGAACCAGAAACATCACCTCCTTGGTGGAGGTAAAAAATAACCGTTAATTGAAGCCCTGATCTCATTTTTTATTTTTATTTTTTTCCCTTTCTTGTTTTGGCAGTTGGCAGGAATTTCATTAATATTCATCAGTACCTCTGTCACTATACAAAAACTACCCAACTTGTGCTTTCAAGGACGAAAGGTTAATTACTTTGTGTGTGTGTGTGTCTCTTGTAGGTGTGGTTGAGGTGATAAAGGACATGCAGAGTCTTGAGGTCGACCCAGATACCGAGACTTTGTCCCAGTACATCTTCCCCGCCTTCCCCAACTTGGAAGCAGCTCGAGAGGCCCTCAAGGTAATCTGTGTGTGTTTGTGTGTGTGGGTGGCCAGTGTGCATTTAAAAGTTTTAGCTGACAAACGGTGGATATTTCTCTGTTCAGGCTGCAGGCTTGTCTTTCGAGTCAAAGATGTTCTCTTCCTTCGAGGCTCGCTCGCTGGCTTCTGACAACCTGGCCGAACTATACGCCATGCGTAAGTACGCGCACACACACAAAGAACCCATCATCATAAAAATCGCTGCTTTACCCGCGGGCTAATTGGACCAGCGTTAAAACACACACATGAATACACACACTCATACATTTGCCCACTTACTCCTCTGTGCTCATCAGGCCTTTTAAGAGATTAGTCTATGTAAATATGTAAAGAACGAGAAGCGCCTCAACTGGCAGAGGGACGGGATAGAGAAGTCTGTTAAATAATGGATGACACTTCCTGTTTTCTGTCTTTCATCTCGTTTTAGTCTCAAACATCCACCACTCGTTTTTACATACGTCGCTCTGTTTCCTCTTTTTATTTCAGTGTCGCCAATGGATTTTCTCCCCTCCATATAAAGAGGGTGTTTTTTTCAAACCTTTCCTGCTTTCAGTTTCTCGTATATTTAATGAATTTGCTGCTTCATATCTCTGTAAATTGAACACTTTTGGGCGTTTGGACTTTTGGTCACACAAATCAAATAATTTAAAGATGTGACTGTGGATGGATTATGGATTGAACATTTAATTTATTAATTTAGATTCCCACCACTGCCCCTCATACCCAATCTAAAAGATAAATAGTGGAATATTCGATGATGAAGCACTGATGATCCTATTCATTTTATTTTTCTGGTACTTGTTAAAGAAACTCCTGGCTGGCAAAGTCAGCGTGGGGAAAGACGCACGCCACCTTTGAGGTGTTTTATACTTGTGAGAAGTTATACTCTGCAGCTCCCACAAGTGACGTAGCGACTTAGTGTGTACAAGACAAGTTCAGTGATTTTGTCTTGTAGCTTTGTAATATTCTCATACAATCCGTCTCCTCTCTGTTTTCCAGTGTCAGATTCCTCCTTCCCCGCGATGGATCTCAGTGTTTTCCGCGCCAGCCTCATCCTGGGCTTCATAAAGTGAGTCAATTAGCCCGTCGTCTATTTATGTCTTAATGTGTTCTCCATCATTTGATATTCCATATTTCTTCATAATTTGCATCATAACTCCTGACAGGCGTTTTAGGGAGGCCTGTAGCACTATGGAGGTCATTGCAGCATATGCTAGGACTATGGCGTGTGCGTGCGTGTGTGTAAAAACACTCCATCACAAACACACGTATACGCGGCTGCCTCATGCATATGGAGGCAGTCAGCTCTCGCCCCAAAGCACTGTGGGAGATATGTAAATTAGCAGATGCCCACCACTGCCCTGTATACACGGACCCCCATACTCTCTCTCAGACACACACAGTTAGCCTTAGGACCAGGGTCTGACCCGTGGGCTTTTGTTGAAGGGGTGTTTATGAATATTTACAGTTTAGCACTACACACCCACACAAAAACACTCCGGCCCCCCGAGTGAGGCTGGAGGTGAGTCAAAGAGAAAAGCGCTGACTTGTCTGCAGGGACCAAAGTTATTTCTTCCACTAGAAAGCCAAAATCCGCTGAGTTGAGCTTTACTTTGAACTCTCCATTCAGCCAATACATTCTTTGTTGTAGGTGTGTTAATTAACTCGGTGGATGTTGGTGATTTAACTAACGTAATGATAAAGATTATGTGTTTCCTTTTGTTTTTTTGTTTTTTTTTCAAGAAACACAGGTATAGTAACAGCAGGTTCATGATTGCAGCAATATAGTTTTAGCTTATTTCAAGACCACAAATAAATGTAGATTACCAGATTGTTTTGTGCAGAAATTGACTTTTGTGTTTTTTAAATATTCAAAATCAAAGTATCCACGAATTGTTTGTCCGTCTTTTTTTTTTTTTTTGTCTGAATCTGCTCCCTCTCCTGCATTTACTATGCACTCGCTGCATTAACACACACACACCTACACACTACTCTGACTGTTAAGTTGCCTGACAGGGTCATAATTGGGCTTGTCACTTGGGGTTTGTGTGTGTGTGTGTGTGTGTGTGTGTGTGTGTGTGTGTGTGTGTGT
>CALSCE010009347.1:5831045-5851944 GCA_943593645.1 Bovichtus variegatus
GTGTGTGTGTGTGTGTGTGTGTGTGTGTGTGTGTGTGTGTGTGTGTGGCTCTGTATGTGTGTGTGTGTGTGGCTGTGTGAGCGCCGTGTCATTGCAATGCGGGACCTGCCCCTGTCAAAGACAAGGTCAGGGGATAATTTAATCATTAAAGACCTCTTCTTCTCTCTTCTCCTCTCATCTCTCATCTTCCCCCTTTCTCCTCCTCTCCACCAACTAGCTGACAACGCCAGAAATGTCACACACTGTCATCATTTAGCGTGCGTGTATGTGTGTGTGTGTGGGAGTGTGAGTATGTGTGTCTTTTGTGGTTTCCCAGGCTTTTGTACTGCTGTCTGTCCTCTCTTGTACTGGGGGATTGAGGATGTCAAACAGAAAGATTTCTCGCTCTTTCTCGCCGTATTGTATTTTATTACTGTCAATTCAGCAGCTATGGCAACATGACACATGTCAGTATTATGGTTACTTGAATCAAATCCAGAAAATGAATTAATCCAAACTTAATTATATCAAATATTTATGAAGTGTATTTCTATAAATTTTAAAAAATTTGAAGATTTTTAATTAAATTTTATTTACAACATTCACATCCTACTGCAATAAGTGCAACAACAGATTACATTTCAATCCGCAGTTCACCGACAGTACAAGCAATCAATGGTAAAGAGAGTTTAGTTCAGAGACATTTTGCAATGTTATTATTAGACAACTTTTAGAATGATCAATTATGGGGAAAATGGCCGGAACAGAGAGCTAAGCAGAGTTGATAAGGCTTGAATAACGGTAGAGAAAGGGATGGGAGAGGAGAATACATGTTGGAAGTGTGTGTGGTGGAGCTGCTTCTTTTAAGAGATGTATTTTCAGAAAATGTAGATGTCATTTTATGTTTTGTGTCCTAAAAGCAAAACGTACCCTCACTTATGAGCAAATTGCACATTAACTCTGACACGTTGGAGTCGTTTTAACCCCACTGGTGGTGCGTGTCGACCGGGTGCTTATGTCTTGTCCTCTACTGCCCCCTGCAGGACTTCTGATGTGGAGAACATGGTGAAGGTAAGAAGTGAATGTGCACACGCAGTGAGTGTCTGTGGAGAATCAGTACAGACAAACAGGATTGAAACAAATATATGTATATAGTTAAGTAGTTGAAAATGATCCAGAAAAAGAGCCAAGATAACAGACGATCATTAAAGTTAAAACTTAACTCTTTTTTTTTTTTAGTATTTAAGGTATTCGATGGATCTTCGGCTGTCTTTATGATGACTTATTCCTCACACAAGAAAATGGCTATAATGACCAATGTACTCACCATCTGCTACATACAGAGTTACATTTAAGAAGAATATAGAGTATGACAAATGCCATCTGCTGCCTTTTTATCCAAATCTCCTTATGGCACGCAATGTATAAATAAATGTTTAGCAAACAAGCTTTTAAAGTAAAATCTTTAACATTTTCCCAGATTACTGAGCTCTTGTACAAAGACGAGCGCTTCTCCAAAAACGTCTCCAAGAATTCTGGTAAGGAAACATTTTTACACACTGTTCTCACTGGCAAGTCGGGACATTCATATCTGTCCTTGTGGGCAAGAGGTGTGTGTTCGTGTAGGTGAAAAACCGAGAGAATGGAGGACGCCTGGTTGTGTGTATCATCTATCATGTATCTGTATTCACATTTGCAGACTTTAGTCCGCTTCCAACTATAATTCAGATTGTGTGTGTGTGTGTGAGAGACAGAGAGACAGAGAGACCTGTTCTCTCCGTCTGAGGAAATAGAGCCTGGCTGCTGACACAGCGCTGAGTAGTTAAAAGTGTGTGTGTGTTAATGCTGAGCAGCGTCCCCGGTCTGGCTGTGTGTGTTTGGAGCGTTAATGTCACTCCGTGTAAGTGTGTGTGTCACAGAGAGTCCCCAGCTCTGAAACTGGTGTTTGTGCTGGTGGGAGCGATGGAGACTGTTATCCATGTCACATCCCATTAGACCACATCTGCGTGTGTGTTTGTGTGTGTGAGAGAGTTGAAGTAGTGGGAAGCTGTCACTGCCAGCCATTGCACATTCACTCACACTGCAGCCCAATAGCAGCCTGTGTCAGCAGAAAAGAAACACAAACACACACTCTGCAGAGGTTACAGAAAAATTGTATAAATGCACAAATGGATGCAGTGACGGACACAGCGGCAAATTAAATGTATTCCCAAGACAATGGCTCAGTGTTTGTGTGCATTTCCATCGCCTCCAGAAATGGTATCCTACTTCTTGTACAATCTGATCAGCCACATGTCAGAGGGGGAGGTGCAGACACAGGAAGACAAGCTGCAGACATACTTCAATCAACTACATGATAAGGTACACACACACACACACACACACACACACACACACGAGATGATGTGAGTTTACTGAAAAGAAACACACACACCACACATTTATACACTAATGTACTATATATCCCGTTCATTCATAACCTTCCCACTTTAAAGGAGCTTACACACTCTGATCTGAGATGATTTGCAGTGTGTAATCAGACTCGGATTATTCACGACACACACACACACACACACACATTCTTCCCCGCGCTCCATTTCTGAAGAGTGAAGGTTTGAGTTTGGACATCCAGACATGTTGTAGAAGATTAAATCATGTTTTACATTTCTGGTTAAAGGTCACGTCTCCGTTTGGAGTTCAGTAAAATGGTTTCCTGGCCCAGTGGGGAACGGTGTTTTTTTTTTTGTTTTTTTTTGGGAGTCACAGAAAAGTCCGAAAAACAACATTTTTGTGAACATTTTATCCCAAGATATGTTCATTCTGACCTGCATATGCATCCTCACATAAAATTATGTCTTTCACATAACTCGGGACACGGTGGAGTTTATAGACACTCAGAAAACCGGTGGTTATCAATAAGCACTTGATGAACCTTTTTATCCAGGAAGGACCGATCCTTTGTTTTAGAACTACACCATAATCGTAGATCAGTTGACATGCAGGTCACCAGGAGCCCCACCCTGATAAATGTTGGTCGTTTTGTGTGTTCTCCAGTATTTCCATCAGCCCTCTAAATGCATGTTTTATTTTTAGGAATCATATCTCCACAAATTCAAACACAAGCTCTGTGACTTATGATTTAACTTTATTCTTAAACCCAGTTAATGTCATTAAAAAAAATATATATCATTTGATTATTTTCAGTTGCTGTTCAAACTAAAACGCAACGGGTTTGAGCTCCTGTTGAAACCTGTTGCACTGTGTAGTGAGCCCTTCAGTGCTCTGACGATGCTGCTTTTATCCCTCTTGTTTCTCCGTAGAACATAACCATCCCAATGAACATCTACAGAGGCATTAGGAACCTTCTGGAGTCCTACCACGTCCCACAGCTCATCAAGGTACAGAGCCTGATCAGAGATATACTTCACATTTCCCAGTGCAGTATTCCTTATGTTTTCTGTGCTGTACTACTGTTATTATAGTTTCCCTGTTGATGTCAAGTTAATTGTGTGTGTGTGTGTGTGTGTGTGTGTGTCTCAGCATGTGCTTGCTTTGGTGGACATCCAGGACCAAGGCTCTCTTTCCGTCGATGGCACTGTAAGTAGGACGATGAGGAAAAATGCATTAAAAATGTTTAAAATGCTGTGAGATTCAACATTTTAATGTGCATGTAAATCTTTTTGGGAAATTGAATTTGCTTGAACTTCCCACTTGTATTTAACTTCCTAAAAAAAGAAAAGAAAGAACGAATAGAGCACACAATGTGCCTTATTAATTTTATTTTTAGTGTGTGTCATTTTGTAAGAATATTTATTTCATCTGTATTTTAAACTTGAAACGGAACTCCTTTCTAGAAATGACGCGTATTTTGTGTCTATTAGTACAAGCTCGTGTACACACAAGGTCGTGTATGCATTTGGTCATGTGCATGTGTTTTAACACCTCTCTGTCTCCATCAGGGAAATGAGGATAAGGCCAGATTTGAGAATAGGCTGACCAATTACAATGCAGAGGACACGCCATTTATCTTCATTCTCAAAAAAGCCCTGAGGAGTGATAATGATAATGAGGTAGGATTTGTTTGAAATGTCTCAGTCCCACAAAACGTCTTGTTTTTTTCTTTCTTTCTTCTTCTTGAAATTGGTTGCTTATTGTCGGTGTGTTTTAGTCTCCAGTTTTTTGAGAGTTTTCTTGTCTGATCAGAACTTGGCACGCGCCCTTAAGCTGAAGCTGCAGCACGAGAAGGAGATGACAGCCAGCTGCTACGCCATCCTCATCAGCCTGTGCTGCCGCGTCAACAATGTGGAGGAGGCGCTCAAACTGAAGGGGGAAATGTGAGTGAATCAGGATACGCACACACAAGGTAGCGCTGCAACCAGTAGTAGGCCATTAAAGTTTAACTGGAGTGGTATTAGGGGAGACATTAATGCACAGTCCAGCCGCTCTCTTGACTTCCTCCCTTGTTTCCTTCTCTTCACTCTCCACTTCATCACACTGAAGTCTAACAGGAGAGCGGACAATAGATGAGTTGCATTAGTGTAAGTGAATTACATTAATCTAGTCCATCTCTCGCCCTCTCTGTCTCTTTCTTCAGGAGTCAAATGGACTCATCAGCAGTGCTGGATTCCAGAAAATATATTGCACTGGCCAAGGCCCTCGTTAATAATGACAGAGTGGATGGTAAGTTCCCCTACGGCTGCAACTAACGATTATATTTTTTATTGATAAGTCTGCCATTTTTCTTTTTGATTAGTCATTCAGCCTCTAAAAAAAATGCAAACTTCTCAGAGCCAAGGTACCTCTCCAAACTCCTTGTCTTAAACCAAAACACCTTCAATCGCATTTTAGCTTGAAGGTTTTAAAAACGATTGATTTTTCACAAAGGTTCTTTATTTTGTGTCAATTGATTAATTGACTAACTGACACCAGCACTTAGTTCCTCACTGCTTTTCTTTGACAGTAAGCTGGATCAAAGTAAATCAGGCTTGAACTTAAAAAGGTGTGTGTGTGTGGGTGGGTGTGTGTGTGTGGGTGTGTGTGTCCAACTCTGTCACAATCTGTCTGTCTTCCCCCCTCAAACCACATTAGCCAGCCATTTTCAGAATGCTACGATGGGTTTCCTTCAGCCCATCGAAGACCCAATTACCATCAGTTTTGCCGCTCTGCTTTTTGCACACAATGACAGGCAAAATGTTTCCCTTGTCTGTCCTCGCCTCCCCTCTCCTCTCCTCCCCTCTCGCCGTCTCTCTATCTGACCCTTTCTCCCCCGCTCTGTCTCGAAGCATGTCATTCTCTCATTCTCCCTCCCCTCGCACACATCCGCGTCAGTGAGAAATGAGAGAGGGGGAAAATTACAGGACTGTGTATTTTTCCAGAATTATTGAAATCCGCCTTGATGCTAATGGCAGATCACATCCACCGAAGTGCTTGAGCATTTCACACACACACACACGCACACACACACACACACACACACACACACACACACACAGTGCCACACAAATTTGCATGTGAATTCAAGCAAAAGGCATTTGGTGGCCGCAACGGTTGGTGTGTCTGTTTGTGTGTGTGTGTGTGTGTGTCTGGGTGTGTATAGGCAGCGCTAACGCATTTGCCATTAGCCAGAGTGTGCATATGGAGGGGACGCTTGTCAGCCACATTAGCACACATGGCTAACCTTGATGTTAGCCTGTCCCCACCCAGACGCTGGTTCGCCTGGCTCCCAGCACACACCAGGCCCAGCTGAAGATCATGTCTCCTGGCATCTTGCTTTATTTCTAACCCTCTTTAATGGCTTTGTTGTTTTTGCCCTTGATTCAAATCCTCCCTGCTCAACTCTCCAGGCAACTTTGGCTTCATCTCACTTCATCCTTTTGACTTTATCCTTATGTTGCCTTCCTTCCACCATTTCTCCAGCCTCTGCTGTTGACTCCTCATCTCCCTCAGGGTCCTTTTAATCTTTACATCTGTCAGTGTCCATACATCCATCTGTCATACCTTTCATCCGTTTATTTCTGTGTTCTGTTTTTTCTGGAAGGTTTTGGTGCAAAAATAATAGCAACACTGTCATTCTCACAAAATATGTTGAACTTATCTTAAGCATCACGCTCACCTTTTATCATCCAACAACAGAAACTGTACAAAACGGGAAATTCATAAAAAGATTGTGTCCCAGATTCCCCTCAAAATCATTATATGGACATGTGAGTTGCTAATCGCTGATCTCACCATCCCACCCCATTTCAGCCTGTAGCCCCTCAGTCACGCCCCCTTAAACTGTATGAATCCCTTTTTTTTTAAATTGACACAATTTCATCCAAGTGATTGCTGCCATCCACACCAAAGACAATAAATACGATGATTAACTTGTTTCAGTGTTGTTGTGCATACTTTCTACGTTTTTAAGGATCATATGCCAACCGTTAGATGTTAAATGAGTTAAATTTAAGATTCAGCTTCACTCGTAACAACTAATGTGACTTCTACAAGTTTTAACTAGCTTTTAAAAGATGCGGTGATGAAACTTTACAGATGTGTAGTTGAGATCAAAACGAAGGCCGCGTTGGCAGATGGATGTGTGTCAGAGCAGAACTTAACATTCTGGTTAATATATATTAAACACTGTAATCTCGCACAGTTGAGGAACGTGTAAAACAAATGATATAAACTCCAGTGTTCTTCGCTGAAAAAACAAATGGGAATAAAAACGGCTCCGAAATATGTAGAAAATGTGTTTTAAACTTGCTTTGGCTTAAAAACATGTCCAACTTCTCTCCAAATCTCGCTGTCACAAACTGCATATTATTAGATGACCTTTTTGAATATCCCATAGCAGGATGAGTGCATCCTTTTTAATCTATCGATCCTGCGAGCCAGTGAACCTGCCATAATCATCAACATCGACTTCATGGGCGTGTACATCCCCTTTACCTCCTCCTCCCTTCGCTTCTCTCCCTCCATTTTTTATTTTATTTTTTTTTAAATACACCTCTCTTCTATCACCAAGCGTCTCTTTGACCTACCCTTGCTCCTCTACCTCCATCTGTCCATCCTCCCACTTTGGTAAACACAACTTGTTCTGGCTTTATGTGGTCCTGGACGTACGTGCGTGTGTGTGTGTGTGCGCCACTAGCAGTCAAGTCATCCAACATTAGATGAACCATTGGGCTGTGTGATGTTTGTTTACCTGGCCTGTCTCTGCCTCTCCATCTCGTGATGTGTGTGTGTGTGTGTGTGTGTGTGTTTGGTCTGGCTCGCTTTGCTGGCCACGATGCTCGGCTGAGCTGATGGATATGCATACTGGCTAAACGGAGGGATAAAGGGAGAGATGGAGGGGGAACTAAAGGGGGGGATGTAAGACGGAGGGATGTTGGCTAGTGTAGCTCCATTTGGGCAGATCATCTCCAAGCCATTGGTCTCGGTGATTAGCGGGTCTGTCAGAGTGACGGAGAGAGGTATGGATAGGGGGAAGGGAGGGAAACATGGAGAGAGACACAGAGTCAGCAAGCGAGAATAAATCGCATATGAAATGATAAACAGTACAAACTTGACGTCAGGTCATTATAGGGCAATTGTTTAATGTTGATTCCACCATCTGTGATCGGATTGGATCTCATTGTTTGTGCTTTTTGTTGTGAAGTTACTAGAGAGACTTTTGTTCTCCACTTTAGTTTGTCAGTCTCTCTTCTCTGTTTACACTATTGGCTGAAATATAAGGGGGCCTCAATTAAAAGACCCCCGCTCTGTCACGGCACATGAATAACCGCTTTGGTGGAAACCGAGAAATCGTCTCCGATTACCCATCTTCCAACAGAACATCCGACGCCGATATCTTTTCTCATTCCTGCCCATATAAAAGTTGTGAGACTTCTTAACATTGAGAATGTATGTCCTCGGTGGCAGCGAACATGAGCCAGCTGCCCATTCCTGTTGATTTAATCTGAGTTTAACTTCCCTTAAGGGTCTGACGAACTCCAGCAGACACTCTGGGCCTTGACTGTAAAAGTCTTTCCTTCATGCCAACGGTGAAGCAGCTGCAAATGTTTTCATTCATCCTGGAAAGCCAATAATACAGCGATAAATTGAATTACATCATAGGAGAAGAAAAGGGGAGAAGGAGCTACTTTTGAATGTTAACTGTCCAGATGTGGTTATTACAGAAAGTCATATTGCAATGGTGATAAAAGTACAACACATCACACCAGTGAAAAAATAAATAAAAAACAGTAACCCTTTTCATTCTTCATCAGTCTGGTCAAACCCTCATCCAGCAAACTAAACATATCACTCTAATAAGCTTACAAACCTAAGGACATTTTTGTTTGGTGAATTTTAAGCACTGTGCCCATATTGCCCTGCAGTTGCTTGAATACACATTATTGAAATGTATTCTGTGTCTCTGCATCTCTCCGTCTCCTCCCCTCCTCTTGCTCATGCTGTATAGATTAGTATCTGTGATGGAGAGCGGCTGTATCGCTGTCAGCCCATTAGCAGCTGTCTAAATAGACAGTAAATGCATCTTAATTACCTTACCCCGATACACCACATATACATACACACCATTCCCCATTCACCATTTAGCCCCTACTGTTGGCCAGATGGGCGCGTGGCCCGCTAAAAAGCCCTCCATTACCGGCTGGACTTGACCAAACTGATCCACCCCTCAGCCCGCTTACCGAGGTCTCACTGGGTCCACGGCGAGCCCTTGTCGCCGCATACCTATAATTTAGCCCCCCAAGTGCTTTCCACATGGCCACTGCAAAAAGCCGGCCTCCATTGTAGGGGTCCGGTAATTGTAGTCTCGTTTAGAAAACCGCAAGTAGCAATTAGCACAGAGTTGGCATTATACGGGGTTGGATTTGCATCCCTGCTGGGCACAAAATGCTGTTTTAATATGGGTTTGTTTTCCCCACATGGAATTAGCTAAAGGGGCCTTTTATCATATTCACACACCCTACTCTTCTCCCAGCTCTGCCCACCTCTCGCCTTCTCTCCCTTCATCACGCTGCATAATCTCTCTTTCCTCCCCTCACAGAAGCGGTAGACATCCTGACGGAGATGAAAGACAAGGAGATAGTGATGAATGGCGGAGACGTAATGTCTTTCTTTCACTTGCTTCATGACACTGTGCCCAAGGGCGTCGCCACCGTCCGACGCCTGCAGGAAACCATCTTCACCTTGGGACTGGCCACGCCCTCCTCAAAACTCTGCTCAGCCCTGGTGTCTGCCCACATCCACAGGTAAAACAAAGTGGCCGTGTTACAAATCACAAACATGCTGAATCATACACACACTTTGCACACGTTGCCAATGTCCCATTTCCAGAGTTGGGAAGTCGTTCTTCCGACTTCGCTGTGTTCATGGGTCATAATGTGGAAAAACACGGACACTATTAAGAACACAACATGTGTTTGTATTTTATTGCTCAGAGCGTTTAAACAACACATGAATTTTTCTATTCCGACACCACATCAATGCAGCACAAACACCCTATCCTGCAGCGGTAACAAAAGTGAAACATAAAGCGTGCATCTGCCCCGTGATTCGGATCCCATCCAAATTGTATTGGGTTCTTACTAGCCCAAGCTACACCCATCCACCAAGTTTCCTGAAAATCGGGCCAGTAGTTTTTTCCGTAATCCCGCTGATAAACAAACAGAGCCGAAAATATAATGTCCTTGGCTGAGGTAACAATCATTTGTTTCATGGTGTGTTTTATTTCTATGGCTGAAGTTCTACACTAACCAGCCAACCAGCTCACTTTTGTTTTCAGATTTGTGTCTTCATCTGCCAAATCCAGTTGCCAGGTGTGTGTATGTGTGTGTATGTGTGTGTATGTGTGTCTCAATAAGTCACTCATCCCTCCCTATGATCATAGCGGAGGTTACTTTCTGGGTCAGCGATTCAGACAGAGAGAGGATGTGGAAATTGCTCATTTATGTGTGTGTGTGCGCGTGTGTGTGCTGTTAGAGCCAGGTTTTGTTTGTTAGAGAGGATTCGCCAGCTGCAATCTCTCCCATGAGCCCCCACCCCTGATCTCCTGAAACACCCACTGCTCCACTCTAAGGTGCGTGCGTGTGTGTGGTGAGAGATGGCCAAGAGCTGCTTCTTCCCATAATGCAAATATGGAAATGCACGTTACCAAACGCTGGCTGTGGGGTCACTGGTATTGCCCCACCCCTCAACTCTATTCAGTATGTGTGTGTTATTCAGTGTGTATGTGTATTCTATTTGTCAGAGCAGCTTTTAAGTAGATCAACTCATTAGCATGTTAATTATGTACAGAGCACTAATTGCTAGATTTACCACAGCCATGCAGTGCGCCGTTAGGGGCCCACCACTACACACACACACACACGCCCTGCCTTTTGCACGCACACACACATGCTCAGATGCTCACACACACCGGTGCTCCCCTGCCGCTGTTTGTTTTGCTGTAAGTCTGGTCTCTGGCAGCAACAGAGTTTCCAGATTCACTCGTTAATCACTGCCTCTGTGAGATTAGCAGGCTAATTTACTCCTGGGTCATCAACAGCAGCCAAAACACAAACACACACACACACACACCAGTTTACCGCAGCCCTGTTCACAAATCAAGTGCCAGTTGTACTTCCTCCAAATGATACTGCAGTGAGCACACACTAATGAACACAAGTGATCAAGCTAACTGCTGGCGTTTTAGCTGGCTGGTTGTTGAGGCTTGGGAATATTCCTCAAATTAAAGGTAGAAGCTGATATGCAGATAATATTAGTTTGTTGTCCACTTCACCTGAGCATAGTGTAGATTGTTGTTTGGAGATTGTACCTTCTTTAAACAATAAACAGCAGAAACCTCTTTCTTAACATTTTTTTCCTGCTTTTACCAACTTTTATCTGAGTCATTATCTAACTCCTGCAGGGAGGAGTCTGCTGAGTGGCTCATTCAGGCACTAAATAGCCTTGAAAATGGTTAGAAGAATAACGGCAAGTTCACGGGCAGCTACATCTATTTATTGGCATCAATAAAATGACGAGAGACGGGGTGCAGGCTGACATAAATGTGTCTCTCCTGAAGATGCATAAAAAGTGTGCGATGTTGAGTAATGTAGAGCGGACTTATGCGGCAGGTTTGAGTACCACAACGCTTGACTTTAGCGCTCCAGTCGAATTCATCTCTTTACTCTCTTCTCCTCTTTTTTTATCCTTTATCTTTATCCATTCGTCTCCACCTCTTCATTCCGCCAGTCAGGGGACAAACAGACAGTTGGGAGGAGGAGGGACGGAGGGAAGAGATAAAAGAGGACAAAGCAGGCATCACTCCCGCCTGCACCCGTCTCATCGCTGCGTCAGTGCTAATGACTTAATGAACACTTCTCCGGCAGATTAGCCCTTGACAGCCCATCATATGAGCCTCCCCGTTAGCCTTTATGCCCGTCCGCTCAGTGTTGTATGTGCTAACCTGCTACTACGCTAGCCCGGATTGCCACATCCCTATGGAAGTGATTAGCGATGGAAAATGCTAATGAGTCACACAAAATGAAGACCCGGCAGGACGTGTGATAAGACGGGTAAACGGTGGCGATGGAGGACTGGCTTGGAGGAAACACACGCTCATTCACTTTCACTCTTTCCTACTGTCTTTATATTGTGTGCACGCACAGTTTTAGTAAGGCCTAAAACAAGAGGAGTTTGGTTGAGACCAAAGCGGAGCTCAAAGGAGAGTGGCTATTCGACTCTCACTGGCTGGAAACCACGACTCCAAATTAGGATAATGCTGCAGTGTGTCTGCTGGATGTGTAAATACTGTAGGCCACCGCTAGCTGCTGTTGCCATGTCAACATGATGCATTATGAAGCCTTAAGATTCACTTACCTGTGTGCGTACTGACGTAAACATTAGTTAGTACCATTCTTCAACACGTGTATGTATAACTGTGGGCTAGTGGTGTCATGATCGCAGTTTCCTTTGCATTTTCGGAAGATGGACACCTTGTCCTCCCCCACGCAAGGACAGTGGCTTGATAACAGGCCTGCCGATCTCCTCCAAACAAAAGAGAAAAATGGGGGGGGGGGGGGGGGGGGGGGGTGAGATGAGGCAAAATGAGCTTCCTTGTCTAATCCTTCAGGTTTCCACTGAGCAAAGCGCTCCATTTTTTTCTGGGCTTAATTGGCTGGAAAGTGGCTGACATGCAAAGTTGAGGACATTAACAGGGCTGTGCGCCGCAGTAAATGGCAACGCAAAGTGACAGTTAAATTGTACCTAGGGGAAATTATCCATCTTTCGACATCCTTAGCTCTCTTTTGGGGTGGATCGGTGGGCGGAGAGAGGCGGGGGACAGGGGGGGAGGAAGGCAGAGGGGGTGTAATTGCAACACCAGGCCTTTTTTTTTTTTTTCCCACCAAGAGTGATGAGACGTTTTTTTAAGATGTCTCATTAGGATGGAGGGATTATAAGTAGGTGTGGAGTTGCGTGATGGAGGAAAGAATAAGGCGGACAGATGGAAAGGACGAAACAAATGTGGAGAAGGAGTTTTGAAACATCGATTTCACCGACATGACGTGGCTCAGAAGTGGCTCCAGTGTAAAAAGCCTTGTGAGACCCCACAACAGTTAACGTAATTGTGCATATGAGCCACTTTTCGTCTCGTCTTTGTTTGATTTTTTTTTGGAGTAAATTGCTCCCCCCAACTCGTTCTTATTCCATCTCCACACTCTTTATCTCATTTTCAGAAATCTCTTCGTCTCTCTTCTGTGTTGTTCAATCAGACTGTTGTGCGGTTGAACAGCCTCTTGACTGGCGCTGCTGAATAATGTTGTCCCTCTTCATTTCAAGTAGCAGACCTCTTTACCTTCCAACCCTAATCACTCCATTTCCTCCTCCCTCCATCGCTCTCTTCTGCTACTGCCTCACAGAAGCCGAACTCAAGGTCATACCATTTCCTGTTTTTTGTCCGCGTTGTTGGTCTTTTTGGGCACATTTCTCTTATCCACTTGTCTAATTGATTAGAAGAGAAAACACTTCAGAAATTATACCTGTTCACTCTCAATCTGTCTCTCTCACGCTCTGTCCATCCGTCTGTTTCACATTCACTTACTCTGCCCCCTACCTTCCCCATAGGTGCCCTATCTGCTTTGACCTCTGTGTGATTGACATGGTAATTACCCAATCAACAGATTGATGGCAGCGCTGTCACAATAGAGGGGATTGAAGTGGTCTCTTTCCCTCCCCCTTCTCTCAGCTTCTCGTTCTCTTGCTTCTTTTCGCCGTCTCTTGTCTCTCTACTTTTCTCGTTATCACTCCATCAGGCGCAGTCATCCTCCCTCTGCGCGCTCTCTTGTTTGTTCGTCCGCTTGGGAGGGACAGGCCAAGCGAGGCAGGATAGGAGGATAGATTTAGCAGGGAAAGGATGACATGAAATGGTGGTGGGGGAGTAGGGGGGGGCTGTCTCTAATGTTGTTGCCATATTTCTGCTAAATTGCTCAGCTGGGGGGCGAGGTCATCGGATGGGAGTGAGAGCTGACAGCATGAAATCAGAAGGGAGATGGTGAGGAGAAAAAGAGAAGGGAAGGAAGGAGAGAGCGCATCAGGAGGAAGGGGACAAGAGGAAATGAGGGGAGGTTAAAGAGGGTTGGAGAGGACAAAAGAGGAGAGAGTGTGAGAAGTTCTAAGGCGCAAGAGGAGCATAGCAGAGAGGGTAAAGATCAGTCGAGTCCTTTTGTCTGTTTTATTGCTTCCTCTCTAAAAGCCTGTCCAGAGAGACATTAGCCCCTCGCCGACTGGTGTGTGAGAGTGTTCCTGATTTTGTGAGAATGATGTATTGGGGCCAAAAGGCTTCATCACCTACAGTTGTGCTGTCATGAATTGAAAGGCCTGTATTGTTGCGGAGGGTCATAGTGCCTGAACTGGAGGTCACAGGGTGCAACACCCCATGATGCACTCTTTTATCTACCAACACAATCCTGTACATGATTGACTGGACAGATCTGACGACTAACTTACTCTCTGCTCTCTCTCTCTCTCTCGTGTGATTGTGTGTGTGTGTCACGTGCCTGCAGTGACGACCTGTCCGGAGCTCTAGACGCAGCAATCGATGCTCGGAAGCTCTGCCAATTTGTTCCTCCAATGCACAAACTGCTTGTTCAGTTGGTGGAGAAAGGAGAAACCGAACTGCTGAAGAAAGGTTAGGTTATACATTCATCTTTTTCTGATCCATAAATCTGGTGCTCAAACATTTATTTCACAATTTTGATTCTTTACTTTAGGATTTTACCACACGCAACAACTTTAAACGTCAAGCATTTCATGGTTCTAGTTTCTAAATTGAGCTGATTTTGAAAATGTTTTTACGTTTCTTTGTGCAAAATAAGCATTTTAATGTCACTTTGATTTCTGGAAAACATTTATTTCAGGACATTTTATGGACTAAACCCCAATTGTTCAGTCACTGACATTAAACATTAAAATGATCAGTAGTTGCTGATTTTCATCTGTCAAACATTTTTGTCAGGTTTCATAAACTGTATTGTCACAAAAAGTTCCTGCAGGGTCTCCACGTTACCCAGATAATTAAAACAAAGTGTTTTTAGGTGGGATTTCAGGCCTTTCATTCAAAAGTTGACCCTAGAGAGATGCCACGAATTACAGGAGAAAGCAGAAATGACATGCAACAAAGGTCCCCTGTTGGATTTTAAGTGGGGACATAGCGGTTCATGGTCAGCACCTGAAACCCAGAGGCCTGACAGTCATGGATGTAAAAGAATGCACAAACATCATGTCAGGCATCATGTACGGCGAGCGGAGCAACAATTAACCTCCACGGGGTGATGCAGGAAGTCACCTTGAAGGGGTTAATTTTGCAATAATGACCTGCTTGTGCAGAGCGACTTACAGTGACTAACTACAGGGACGGCCCCCTGGAGCCACTCGGGGTGAAGTGCCTTGCTCAGGGGCCCAATGGAGGCAGCCTGGTATTGAACTCACAAACTTTCAGTGATCTATTTGAAAGCCTGACCACTAGAACACCACCACCGCCCCAGCAATCTATTTAAAACATTTTATAAATAAATAAAGTCCCCTGACTGTGTTCAGAGGTCAAAACTGCATCCATAGCAACAGTGTGTTATTCAGAAATAACAGACCGTTGAATGCTGTAATTGACAATCAGAATAGAGTATTCAACAAAGCTGTGTAATAAACTTTGTTAAAAGGCCTATTATGTGAGAGTGGCCTCATTAGTATGTCTATTAAAGTTCAGAATAGCAGTTCTCGCTGTCAGTGCTTCTCACAGACATATTCTAATATTCCTTGAAACTTCTCCTGGTTGACTCTAACCTTCTACTGTTCAGTTCTGCGTTTGGGGCACAGCTAATCCAAAGTGCCCGCGCAATGTTTGCATTTAAACGTGCACGTAACAAGCGGCAACGATTCCACAACAATGTGTAAGAGCACCGGAGAGTGAGGAAGGTTCAGACCAGGGTCGTGGTGAAGCACCTCGGATGTCACGTTTTGAGCGGTCTCCCGTATGTCGACAGCAGCGTGGTTAAAAAAGGTCAAGTTCAATGTGCCGCAGGGGCAAGTGGCTCTGGAGTGCGTAAAGGTTGAAACCGTGCAGTGGAGCACCTCTCCACCTCCTTCCATCCCATTTCACTCGCTCCCTCCCACCCTCAGAGTCACTGCACCCTCAAAAAAACAAAATTACTTTTGCAATTGTCTGACAGAGGCCAGCATGTAAACCAGTGCCAGCTAACCAGTGGATCTTGAAATAACAAATGATTCTGTCTCCCACTCCCTCCATATAAAGCAGGAGAGAGAGGGAGGACTTATGACATAAACCTTGAGTCACACTCAACCTGACTGCATTGTGAGTACACGTTGAGTGCTGCAGAAATAAAAGCAGAAATGGACGGGAACCCACAGACTGCTGGCCTCCAGCAGACCACAAGGTCTCGGCTCTCATGGCTGACCTTGGTTGGAGTTTGAGCACCAACAGAAAAATAAAATGTAGGGTTTCTACGAGGTTCTGGCAATCGTAGCAACCACTCGACTACCTTTTGATCAAAAGAAAGGTCATAATACAATACATGCTTTAACTTCAGAGGCCTCTGTCAAGGGAAAGTCTACAGGAACCTGGGGTGTGAGGAGGACAAGTGAACTAAATAGTGCTATTAAAGGGACACGCTACAGGTGAATAGGGTTGAAATTGTAACTAATAGTCACCATGAAACTTCCCCAGTTGATTACTTGCATTTGGACAATATTTCTGTCTATTAAGTTTTCTGAAATGTTATGTTTAAATGTGCAAGTCTTATTAAATATGTGCTTATTAGCATACACTTCCAATTAATTGTTATATAAATCAGGCTATGAATGATATTGGAACAAACCCCACTGTAAAAAAAAAAAAAAAAACCTTCACAATATAGATAGTTATTTAAAAAAATACCTTTTTTAGAAAAGTGCCTTTTACGATGTATTTCGCAAGACATTACAGGTGAATAGGGTAAACAATTAACGAATAAAGATCACCACGAAACTTCCCCAGTTGATCACTTAAATGAAGACGATATTTGTTTTTGTATTACAAGTTTTCAGAAAAGTTATGTTTTAAATATCCAAATTAGGCATCATCTAATGTAACTTTTGGTGAATTCAGGAGAAATCTACAGACGCAACCGGTCAAAGTGTAATAAAATAAACACCTACATTTGTATTTTGGATGTTTTCTGTCCTCGTGTCTGAAAGAAGACATATTGACTGAAGTAAAAATCGCCCAAACTCTCAAAATCTAGCACTGCATGAAAAAACGTGTTTGCATTTAGTGTCTCGCCTTAATGACCCAATCTGGTTTAGTCTTTTACCAAAAACTCAAATTAGGATTTGCATGCAGAAAACGTTACTTGCATTTAGTCCATCTGGTCTGAAGCTACAAGCGTGTCTGCATTAGATTTAGACCATGGATTAATTCCTTAATGATTTAAAGGTTTTCCTGTTGACTTCAGATGAGGGGACAAATAAAGGGGAGAGGGATTATTCCTTCTCCCTCTGCTTTGCTGAATATGCAGGTCCATTTGGATAACTGAAAGTTTGCATTTTGTGTGCGAGCGTGTGGTACCTGTCCTGAAGCTGCTGGACAGAGATAGTACGTAACGCTGAGCAGAGCGCTTTAGCAAGTTTGCCATTAGAGCTTAGGCTTTCATTCGGGGCCTGTGTGTGCTTGTTTGAGAGCAGACTTGATATGGCTGCTTTGTGCCTGGGACATTGTGCCAAATAATGGAATCAGAAGGAAACGGATGAAGTGTGCAGTGTGTTTGTTCCCCTTGCAGGCGTTTTTATTCACAACCTTTCTCTGCCCTGTTTTCCCGTGTGTCTGCTTCTCTTTCTTTCTCTTCAGCCATGGACTTCTTGAGTCAGGTGCGAGGAGAGATGACCATGCTGTATGACCTGTTCTTTGCATTCCTGCACACAGGCCACTACCGTGAGGCTCGTAAGATCGTTGAGGTAAACACACACACACACACACACAAAGGAACTACGGGGGCTTCCTGGAAATAAATTATCCTGGTTTTCAAAAAGTGACTGAAATGAAGGAGCTCTTTTAATAAACCATGTAGTTGATTGCTGTTTTTTCATCAGTTTAAACGGATGGCAAGTTTTTTTTAATTTAATTTTATTTCTCGAAAGTATCCCATCATGTCTGTAGTGTGGTCAGATTTGAGCAGGTCTTTCCTATAGTATTGTAACCATATATATAGATGTTGACCAACCTTGAATTAGATCGTTTCTTAGTGATATCAAAACTAGTTTGGATGATCAGGGCGGAACAAATTTTCCAAATAAATGACTGAATTAATGATTTCCAGCCTAAGTAATGATCCATAATAGGGCCTGATTTCAGACCAGAAGAGAGAGTATTTGTATTTGATTTTCCTGGCGGCATCAGATCTCAATTTAAAATTCGACTCTCAATCTCAGAGGAGCTACCTGATAAAAAATAAATAAATAAAAAAATTTGAAAATCAGGATCACATCTGCACGACTGTCATGAGCATGCATAATGTAAAAGCCATACTCTCATTGTTATTGTGGCTCATCTGACCTGAATATTTTATGAATATTTATATCCTGGTCATCTTAAGTCCAGCTATAAGCCCTGTAGATTAGTGTGAGGAAAAAGAGAGGGGCAAAGCGGGCAGATAAGAAGCGATTTTCCCAGAGGGATTGATGAACAAACAAATAGAGGGATGAGCTTGACCTCAGAGGAAAGCAAACACGGCCATTATGTTGTCTGATCAGGATGAGCACAAAACTGAGGGGGAAAAATACCTTAACTCCCTCACTCTGACTCTGCACTCTCTCGTGTCCTGGTGTGCACTAAAATAAGGATTTGTCCCTCTTGAGGATTTTCAAACCCTCTTAAATATTATCATGTTATTGTTCTGCAAGATTGTGTTGCCGTTATCCTTCTTATAACAGGGATGCATGCCATTGATGTGTGAGGTTGGCGCTGGCTTGTAAATGGACCGCAGATGTATATGTTGTGAAGGTTAGAGAGACTATAAGCTAAGCTGCAGGTTTTAGTTTGTCATGGACACATAGTGTGATTTCTTTAAACCTGCAGATCTCGAGTAGTACAATAACAATGAACATCCTTCAGTTATCAACAGACCCAGCTTCAGAGTTTACATTAAAACATGAGCTTGTGTACGTACTTGGGGATTCACTGTGACGCCTGACTTATTTTACCCTCAATAACGGAAAACGAGCACATTTCTCAAATTGATCTTTTAACACAGAAACACATTCCATTATATGGCTCCTTCTACATGTAATGGCTTCAGTTTAGCCGTATTGTTTAGTGTATAAAGTGTCACAGAATTATTAACTAATGTGTATTATATATATTATAGAATTATATGTATATGTTTTATTTGTTGTGATTTAATTAATTGTTTAGTCTTTTAGAATATCACAAAAAAAAATGTTATTTCTTAAACCAACACTATTTCACAGAGTTTAATGTGTCCAACCCAAAGGTTCACATCCAGGACTGGAGCCAGGATTTCTCTGGTCATGAGGGCCGTTTACTTTTATTTTCTTATTTAACATCTTTGAGCCTCTTTGCCACAGTGGAACAAGCTGTAAAGACGACGTTGACATATTGTCACGAGGATAAAGTTGTTGCAGAGAGCAATCAGTTGCCTATTTACACACCCAGTAGAAGCTGTGTTTTGGGCAAACTGATGAATGTCGTCTGTAGTCTTTTTTTGTAGCTCCTGAGGAAAATATCTGGCAGCAAGTCCCTAAATATGTCTGCTGCTGCTGGTGCTGAGCTGGTGAATTGTGTACATTAGCTTTATCCAAGCTATTTTTTTTTTTGTTTGTGCAGAAAACCAAAACAATGTGCTGAAAGATGCTAAAATGCTTCTTTCTCTAGAGAAGTGCACAGTCGGGTGATAATTCTCTCTACGAGCGACATCTTTCACGTTACACATTCTATCCCTTGCTAATGTGATAATATTGAATAATGCAGCATTATAGCATAATCAGTTGAGTGGTGGTGACCTACTGTAAGTTCACCAGAGCTACCAGTGGTTGTTTAGGTATAATCAGAAAAAAGCGAAAGAGTCTCGCCTGCGTAGATGTTCAGAACAAAGTCCGTGAACAGAAAGTTCCCTTCTGAACTGTCACTTATACTTGTATGACGACGGATATATAATACAATAGAATCATATCTATCACTCAAATATGCATACATGCACTCAAAGACAAAAATACTTTTTCCCCTCTAAGAGCGTCAAGTGGCTGTCCAGAGTGGTGTCTCTCTATGCGCTGTGTTTGGTATAATTGGCAGCTGATTAATCACAGCTAATTAAATGTAATGATAGAGAAAGGTGGCCAATTTTGTGCTAAATGGTCAAGGTTAGGTAGAGGATTGTCAGGTGGCCGGGGCCTATTACTGCGGCACGCACATGTGTGCGATGGTCAAGGTTAGGTAGTATTGCTAAAGAGTGGTAAGCCATTATGTGTTTTTGTGTCAGGGAGGTGTGCGTGTGCGCGTGTGTGTGGCTGTGTGACAGGTGATTTAGTGGAATTAGAACATGAGGAATTGAGATGGGTTTGTTAAGTGGAGGTGAGACGTGGTCGACTCTATCCGTTTCTTTTTGTGGACATATCTATAAGGATGAGAACGGACGCATCCAAAGACCACACAAGACTCTGGAAGAGGCGGAGTGATGGACTGTAATACACTCCGTTATGTGTTTGTGTGCGTCTGAGGATTGTCCTAGTAATCTGACCTGATGACAGTTTTCCATTATCGCTTTCTGAAAGTGTCTGTGCCGTTGTTTGTTTCTACTTTGTATTCTTTTGATCCACCCGAGCGTGTGTGAGTTATGTGCCTTCTTATTTCCGAGGATTTCGTTTTCTGCCCAGATTAGGGAGATTTGTCCTGACTGATTCAAAATCCCAAACATATTCATGTGTGTGTTTTGGAGTAGATGTGCAGAAGGCTGCTCTGAGCCCGCAAGACTTTACCAAGTAAAGGGAATCTGAGGCAAAAAAAAAAAGATGGAGCTCTCGCACTGGGCCTTAGTCTCTAAGAAGATTAGACAGACTGCGAGAGAGAGAGAGAGAGTGCAACACATTTTAATTTGTCCCTTTTGGCTGGTTTGGTAAGAACATAATGCCTTTGCCTGGGCCGGATAGAGAGGCAGGGGGGCACGAGCGAATAGGAGCAGGGGAGATTTGGAGGAGGGAGGGATTGAGAGAAGAGGGGATTGAAAGAGGAAGGGATGACTGCAGTGAGGGATGGTCAGAGAAAGGGATGAAGCCCGTCTTTTCTTGACTTTCCACATCCTCTCACAGTATGATGGGCTCCCATCAAAGAGGCCAGCGGGGATTGAGCGTTGTTGATCCCCGTTCAGATTAACTTCCTGGCAGATCT
>CALSCE010009347.1:5852344-5868543 GCA_943593645.1 Bovichtus variegatus
AATAAAAATGTAAGTAAAATAAGATTTTGATGTGGCAATACACTAGAATTATCCTTTGAATCCAGCCTGGAATAGTTTAAAGTTTCAGACCTAAATCACAGTACAATGAATCTAAATGTCTATGAAAGGTTAATGAAATATCGGCTGAGAAACGCAGCACATCCACATGACACCCACACAGGTCGCATCCAGTGACACCCAGGAGATGTTCAATGCCGCTACAGTTTATTGATACTGTTATTTGTCTCTGTATTATTATTTACATAGAAATTTCCATCTGTTTTTCCTTTTTATGTAGACACCTGGGCTGAGGGCAAAGCCTCTACGCCTCCTATGGTTTGCAGAGAAATGCATTGAAAACAGAGCGGTAATAACAACACACACACGCACATACACACACACACACACGCAGGCTAAAGTTTTCAAGGCCATAAATAAGCATAATAATGCAAAAAGTGAAAATTCCAACTGAAATGATATATCTTTGTGTCTATAGGTGGAGGCCTTGGAGCATATGGTGGACCTGACAGATAAGCTGTTTGATTGCGACAGAGATGAGATGTACAGTTTCCTCCTCCGTCTCTACAGTAAGGCTCTTTCAATAGTCTGCTTTGTGTTCTCTTTTAATTGTTATTTCTCTCAGTTTGCAACCTCCCACTTACCCCAATCTCCTCAGCTGCCGTGACCTCCCACCTCTGGGTGTGCTCTGTCTCGTTGGTGCGTGCGTGCGTGCGTGCGTGCGCGTTATGGAGAATGGGATCAGTCAGAAGTAACGGCAGAAGACATGGTGTGATTACTGCCGTGGAGAGCAGAGCAGCTAACAGTTGTGATTGGAGTGTTAAAGCTGATTGTCAGCCCATTACACACACACACACACACACACACACACACACACACACACACACACACCTTCTAGTTGGTGTGTTTCCCAAATGACAGCATAGTTGAGGGTCAGTCAGTTGATCATATTAGTGCTTTGATTGCCCTCTCTCAGCATGTAGTGCTTTGCCTGAAATTACTCTCTGCTGCAGGCTGAGTGAGGAGCATTATGGACGGACTACACAACCACATGGGTCTGTCCGTCATGATGTTCATAACAAATTACGCAACAAACACACCTTTTCTTATTCCCGCCGCTTTGTTTCTCGCTGTGTCCAGAAGAGACAAACGACTGGCAGAAGGCAGAAGCAATGTGGACGAAGATGCAGGAGGAGAACGTCATTCCCAAGGAGAGGACCCTGCGTATGCTGGCCGACATCCTGAAGAATAACGGCCAGAAGGTGCCCTTTGAGGTGCCTGAGGTAAAACCCCAGCTATATAATATGCACATCCCAGTCACACTCATTAGACAGATCTGTTATTCAGAAGAATAATTGCCAGGAGGTTCCTGAAGGGGAGCGAAGCAGATAAAGCTGAAAGCAAAGGCCAGGAGATTCCCAAGAGCTCTGGAGGACTTTAAAAGTGCCCGAGGTCAAGCATAATACACACGCATGCATCGCTGATGGTTAAGCACAAATCACAATGGTGCCCGTGCATACATTTTTGTCCTTGAATCTTGAATGAAGTGGGTTGGCGGTAACCTTGGTTATCTATTATATCCTCAAATAATCTATTAATATTTTAAGACATTTATCAAGAAAATAAAGTCAAATAATCTGTTTCCAGTTTCTCAAATGGGAGGGTTTTTCGTTTTTTTGCTGTTTTGTGTCATTGTAAATTGAATCTTTTTCATTTTGGAGCTTTTACTGTACAAAAAGCCATTTGTAGATGTCCCCTTGGGATCTGGCGACTCGATGGTCGTTTCTCTGTATTTTCTGAGATTTTATAGGCTTTTAATAGATTATAAAGGGACGAAAAATAAATGAGATACTGCAGCTCATTTTCCAAAAGGCCAAATAGAGAAAGTACTTTATTACATCCCAATGGGAAGTTGCATTGTTACAGCAGCCAAATAACATGTGGATCTCAAAACAAATCCCATCAGCACACAGAAAGAGGTACTACAGACAAGAAATAAAATATTAAAAACATAACACAGGTGTTGTCCATCCTACCATTAGGAAGGATAACTTGCATATTAAAGGCTAAGCATTATATATTTGAGAATATATTGAGGCCATTCATTAATTATGTTAAAGATTTCGATTTAAACAGATGATCAAGTGAAAGACGAATCTCTGTGGACAAAGCAGTTGCTGAGCTTGTAGAATTTGTTTATTTTTCACTCTGTATAAAATGACGTTGCTTAGTGGTACTCTGTACATGTGTAGAGTAGGTCTAGTGTATATACTGTATTTTGTCCTGTATTGACATGGCAAGGAGCAATATCCGAGCTGCATAGATGAGTTTTGAGTATCTCCAAATATAAACTGAAGCTGCTCTCTGTCATTTATAATACAATGGTCTCATTCTGAATTATTTCCATACTGCATAGATTAACCAAAGAGCAAGCTGATCCCAACCTCTCATCATAGGATCTAACCCCAAAAAACCCTCTGAAAACTCGTGTAAACTACTCTCTCCGTACAGCCCCCGCCCTCCTCCTCCCTCCACTTTAAGCCTCTGTTCATTACATGCAGAGGAAACAGGATTGAAGCTCTGATCTGAAGTGTGGTCAATCAGACTGGCTGGCTGGTGAAAGGAATTACAGCTTGATCTGTCTGTAAATCTGTAATGCCAGACTAATTTAGCCAGCAGCTAAATGCCACCATATGGCTGCCGCTGGATTCTTAGTTACATACGTGCTGCAGCTGTGGCCTTGATTCTGACCAAAAGACAAAATGTGTGTTGAACAAATTTGAATACAAGAGGGGAGTTTTGTGTCAAACAATGTAATGTTAGAGTGCTCTGTTGCTGCATGTTTCCTCAGCTTTGGTTTGCATGTGCCCCAATAGCCCGAAGCATGATGAGAGAGAAAGTGATTGCTGTTGCCTGGAGCGCTGAACTTGGTGACCCCTGGGGCTCTTAAGTTGACACCCCTGCCTCCGACACACACATTCTCTAACGCACACGCACTTTCCTTTTTGCCCCTGGGGTGCCAGATCTAATTTGCCCCTAGCCAATACAGCTTAACCCCCTCCCCTCACTGCTACACGGGTGACCGAGCATCAGAGGACCCTGCCCTGCCTGCCCAGCACTATTGCACCGTCATACACACACACACACACACACACACACACACATACGCCAGATCACTGAACACGTGTGTGTTTGTATGTGTGTGTACAGGCTTGGAAGCTGTATGTAGCTGCTATTTTATGGAAACATCAGTTATATCACTGTTTTATTTGCGTGTGTTAATTACAGACCTGGTTCCAAGACGCTGGCACCACAACGCAGGTCAAGAAAGAAACAACCTTCCACAAAGCCGAAGTTGGTACTTCATATTGGTCCCGTCTGATTGCCCTATGTAACAGGGCCAAACCCCAAGGTAAGCTGCAGGAGGTCCCGGTGCTGTTGTCCCACATGATGAACTAAACGCATAAGAAGCTGGTTTGAAAAAAACATCTGAGGATTGTAAAGTTTCCCTTTTGAATCTGCAATAACGCCATTTTCTGCACCAAAAACTGCATCAACCCTGATGTGCTTTTTGCTTTAGAGCTGCATTGATTAGTCGATCGACTGAAAAATATAAATTTTATATTATTTCATGAAATTAATTAATAATTTAAGTAATTTTTCATGCAAAAATAGCAGAAAATGCTGTTTTCAGCCTTTTTAAATATGGAGATGTGATGCTTTTCTCTGTTTTATATCATATGAAAGGGAACATCTTTGGGTTTTGGACTGACAACACAAGACATTTAAAGACACCACTTCGGACTTCACTGCTTTCTGACATTTTATAGAACAAACAATCGTTTAATCTAGAAAATAATTAATTAATCAATAATGAAATAATCGTTAGTTGGAGCCCAATTATGCTTATCAATTTTATTTTTTGCAAACAACTGCCTTCTGAAACACACAGCGCAGTAAGTATGTGACACACTCGTCTTGGTGTAAGTGTAACCCTGCCTGCCCTCTCACCTCCGCACACACCGCCAGTTGCTGCATAAATTGTTGGATTGCCAGTTTTGGAAAGTTAAAATAACTGTTGGACACATCCCCTCCCAGTTCCGAGGTTGAAAAGTTGTGGGGGGGGCGGCTTCAGAAGCTATTCGACCATCTGACAAGCAGCTCGGTTGAAGAACACTGACGTCTTAAAAGCTGTGTAGAGCTGCAAAAACTGAGTGTTTAATCTTAGCAACACTTTCAGATCACACTGACTTTAAAGCTTCAGTTTTGATATAAAAAATATTGTTTGATGCCGCCTCAAACAGACTTCACACTACTCGTCGACTCGACTGCCAGAGGCACCAAATTCCATATGAATTTTAGTGATGTGCAATGATTGTATTTCAACACTGTAGCCATCTGTAAAAACAGATTACGTTATTAATCCAATAATATGAAGATAATCTCAAATTTGGCTTTTCATCATCCTGTTCAACCTCTGACTCCTTTTTTTTCTACAGAAGCCTATAAGGTGTTTAAGGAAGCCATTGAAAAGGATGTGCCATTCGACGCCCCCCCCTTCGATCACCTGATCCGCACCTTGTTGGCTCACGGATACTTTGAGGATGCCATGGCAGTCAAGGAAGTGTAAGTGCCTTATGATCTCAATCTGCAACGGCAAATTACACGTTTTGGTAAAGGAAAAAAAACACAACTGTTTATTCCAAGTTATACTGTAATACCAGGCAAAACGCTGTTTATGTATGTTTGAACAGTTTCGACCCAGAATATCAGGTTTGGCTTGATTTCTAATTAGGCCTGCAACTAATGATTAATGTCACTATTGGTTAATGTGCTGGTTATTGTCTAGATTAATCAATTCATCTACAAAATAATGAGATTATTTAATATGGGTCTATTAAATATCAGAAAATGGTGAAAAATGTCCGTCCCAGTTTCTTAAAGTCCAAGGTGATGCCTTTAAATGTCTACTTTAAAAGATACTAATTTTAATATTATATAAAACAGAGAAAAGCAGAAAATGTCCATATTTGAGAGGCTGAAAACATCTTTTCCTGCAATTTTTTTGCATTAAAAATGACTAAAGATTAATCTATTATCAACATAATTGACGATTATTTTTCTGACGAACAATTTCTGATAATCCGACAAATAATTGGAGCTCTATTTGTGTGTTTTATCACATTTTTGCATTTTTTTCCCCCTGTATCTTATTTGCACTAAGCAGCTGTCTGTATCAGTTCTACCTTTTTAAAATAATTAACAGCAGTTGAAAAACAAGGACACATCCCTTTTATTAGGGTTTTTTGTTGATTCAGATTATCATGAATCAAAACAGCTAATATATGAGAATATTGTGAAATATTCACCCTTCGGGCAGATGGACTGCACGGCAGTGTATCTTTGTTGTAAACACAAAAAACTCAACCCGTAGTGCGGTTAATGCTCTGCTACGTTCCCCGTCTCCTCAGTCTTTGGCACCAGGTCACCTCAGGCTAAAAACCTCCTCAATAGACATGAGGATTATAAACTGATTGTGTGCTAACACACTCAGCCCTGCTGGATATGAACAGTGGTTCTTACTAAACCCCAAGATACACACACACACACACTCGCTCGGGTGTACAGATTAATTTTGGTTTTCTGGGAAACGGGTGACTTTGCGCAAAAACATCAATCTTCTTCCAATTAGTAATGTATCATGTGTTGTTGTGTTACGGGGCCATATCAGGGCTTGAGCCTGGAGACAAATGGATGGACAGACAGAGGTATTAGAGATCTGAGCTTAGTGCAGCGCTGATCTTCTCTGTTTGTCTTTTTAGGTAATCTCTTCCTTTTTCTTTATCTCCTCCTGTCCCTTTCTTTATATCACTTTCTCGCTGCAGAGGAAATACACAGAAGCAGTGTTAAAAAAAATAAAAGAGAGATAATAATATAATGACATGATACACTGAAAGAAGAGATGCAGTTAATAATTTGTAGGGAATGGGAAAAAAAAAAAAAAAAAAACATGTAAAAACATCCATTACACTATCAGTCTCTTCCCTGTTTTGGGCTCTCTACATGTTTCACTCTTATGTTATGAGAAATAATCGTATCAATTTTAGACCCCTGTTTCAACAAGCGCAAGGCAATACAAGCGATAACCCATCTCCAGTCTCTGTCTTTGAATTGGTTTGTGGCATCCCTGCCTGGATAAAAGCTTCGTTTATCTGCACTCTAAATGAGAAGTGAAATGAGCTGAGAGGAGAGTCGGGGAGGGGGGGGGGGGGGGGGATGGAAATGGGGAGGAAAGGGAAGAGATAAAAAGAGCTAAACTGGAAAGGGGGAGTGAACGAGGCGAGGAGGGCTAGATTTAATCACGTACGAGGTTAATGAAGACGCTATAGGCATTAATTCTCTGTGTGTGCGTGTTTGTTTTTGGGTAATCTGTACAGAATTGAGCAGCGGGGTGCTTATGGCGAGATTAAGGGATTGGGGGAGAGTGATAATGAGAGAGAGAGAGGAAGGGGTGGATGTTGGATTCATTGGCTAACGCACTATACCCCTCGAAGGAGAAGCCGAGTGTGTGTGTGTGTGTGTGTGTGTTGGGAAAAGGTGAGTGAGAGTCTGCCTCTAGAGATTTTCACCCACCCGATGAGAATAATTCTGACCCCACTCCCCCACTGCTTGGTCTCCGGGGCAATCCGTCGGCGACCCTGTTACCGCTCCAATCTCCGCCCTAACCCTGTCACAGCGGCTGCCGGATGCTGCTTGGCCTGGTGTCGCCGTGGTGATAAGGATTGCCGGCCTGATGCTCAATTGAGCGGACGGATTAATCTGGTTGCAGGGCTATAATAACAAATAAAATAAAAAGACGGGAGGCAAGCTTGATTGAGGTTTTAGTGGCAAAGAAATGAAAAGGAGGAGGGCTGAAAAGGACTGCAAATAGCCGAGCAGACGGAGCGAGGGAGGGAAAGTCGGGGAGGAAGACGTGATGAGCGGGGGCCTCAATACTGCAGCGTTGAGCCTGACCCTGCCTCATCCTCTCGCATAATACCACACGCAGATATACAAACGCACACGTGCAGCGGCTCAACAGGAAGTAATCAACTGTTTGATGTCTGTATTATTTTCAGGGTTACAGCAAGCGCTTTACAAGAGGCTCAGACATGCTGTCAATCACATTTGTTCCCATTGTCTTCTATCTCTCGGCTCATGTGTTTATCCGCTCTTTCTCTGGGGAGTTAATGTGTGTCTGTATGTGATGCCTTATAATGGACCAAGTGCAGAAGACTAAGATGCCACAGAGATATTACCTCGGTCACCACAGATTATAAAGATTTGTCTTTAATGGTACAGTATCGGCTCTAAAGTTAGAAATAATGGACTTTCTAATGGCTGTCTACAGTCCACCCTGGTGGAAAGTTGCACCCGACACAGATATGGATTTGCCTTGTTCCATTGAAACGGCTCATGAGATTACATCACTGTAATGTGAGATACAGTGATGGCGTAGTTTTGTTCACCAATCCGGAAGTTGGCATCACCGCGACTACTTCGTTAGGGATTATTGCAGAAAATAATGTCGCAAACAAAATTTTAGGATACTTTTTTGTTCAGATGAACTTCACAAATGGACGCCACTTTTATGATTTTTTTATTTGTTTTTTTTAAGCGTAAATGCAATTCTCAGAAGGAAAAAAGCTAACGTTTGTCTATAAACGAACTACACCACGGTCGCATGACTTCAGCGCCGCCACCACGAAAAGCTGAAGGCGGACTAGTGTTCGGCGTGATGGCGTGCGTTGAGCTGAAGGCTAGTGTCAGGATGCAGACATGCTCACAGTGACAATGTTGAGATGCTTATGTTGTTCCTGTTTACCGTCTTAGTTTACCGTGATCACAGCCTACGTCTTGCTGATTGGCTCAAAACACAAAGAACAGCTGATTTATGTCGACCTCAGTACACACACACAGCATGGCGAAATCGCTGCCAAATTTCCATCATCTCGCAGTAAATGCCGTTTAATCGGCCAACGCTACACCCTAGTTGTCATTATTAGATGGATAAGATGATGTAATCCTTCATTAGTCATCAACAGGGACATTTTCAGCGTTACAGCAGCAAAGGGGATAGTGCAATAAAATAAGAGTCAATAAAAAAAGATCTAATAAACAAGTAAACAAATTAGGTAAAAAGCAAAATATAATAAGTAGACTGACTGAGCGGTTGATTTCACATCATTGCACAGAGGAAATGTGGATAGTACAGTTTAGTATACATTGATATTGCGCATGAGTGAATTGTTTTGGTGTGTGCGCTCCACTGTGAGCAGTGTTGATTGTAGCCGTAGTGCTGAGGTTACTTTTAACAGATTGACTTAAATAAGAAGTGTATAATTGAAAGGTCACACTCTGCGTCTTTCTCAGTGCGACGTCTCGTCTGCCGGGCTTCAAGCTGAGTGAAATCGCCACCAATCTGCTCATCGTCACACTGAGCAAGAAGGGCGACGCTAAAGGTAAGAAACGCACACGTATGGGTAAACGCACTCGTACACACTCATTTCATGCACATCTTTCTCACCTCTTGCGCTCCTCCACAGACGCTCTTGAGCAGCTGAAGTCTATGCTGCAGAGGAAGAACGTGCCCTCGAAGCTCGCCATCACCAGACTGGTTCAGGTCCTGGGTAGCCATGGCGATGCTGCCGGGGTCCAGGAAGTGCAGTCACTGATTACGAGCTACGGCTTGAACATCAACCTGTCCACCATGGTGTTTGTCAACAATACAGCCATCGCACACATCCACAAGTAAGCATGTTTAGTGTTTATTAGTGTCCATTTTGAGCTGAAGAGGCCCTTGAAGCATGTGCAGGATTTTTACATTTCTGACTTTGTGGAAAAATCAGACAATCGCCAAACAAAAACTTAACCACCAGAGGAATTTGAAAGATCCTATGATCTCATAAAAGTCTCCACAAAGAGGCTTCAAATCGGGATTTTGGTCATGTATGTGTCGCATTAAGGCAAATGCAGCTTTGACGCAGGTATTTTCCTGAATCTGACGCTTCGACAAAGTTGTCGTCATATCACCTTTTTTTTTTTTTTTTTTAAATCTCTAATCATTACTAACCATGTATAGTCAAATGGAGTGCAGACGGAGAGCAAACACAAAAACAAATGGCTGTAAATGTGCAGGGCTGCATGTGGCATGAGCAAGACATTCTGATTTAAATGTACAGTACGACATAGTTCACATCTATTCTACTGTTTTGTGAACTCTGTTCATGTCTCGTGTGCTGCTCAGTTCTACCAACAGTTTCATGCAATACCAGGAGCAGAGTGTGACGAGACCCATGTTGACACACTCTTTAAGTAAAAGCTTACAGGGCGAGTGGGGCGTCTAGTACAAATAGGAAACACAGGCGTAATAGGATTATTCATGGGTTCCTTTTAATGTCATGAAAACACCCATGCTCCACTTCTGCTTTGTCGCTTCTCACACAACAGAGGACAAATATATAAAACACATTGAGCATCAAAGTTTCATAGCGCTACTCGCCGCATTAGCACTGTCCCCCAGCTGGAGCGGCAGCGTCGCCATGCCATCTCGGAGGGACGGCAGGAAGTGAAGACTAGCAAGACAGTCTCACGCCCGATTGGCCATCGCAGTGCGGGCCTGTCAGCTTGAACCCTGACCTCCGCGAGCTGCGCTCTGAGCGGCTCTGACACGTGCGTCCCAGCTGTATCTGAGTCAAGCTGACTGGTTAAGAGCCGGGGCGGAAAAAGCAAGCAGTCCCGGAAAGCGGAGCGCCACATTTAGAGGGGCCCCCCGCTGAATTATTCAGACGGTCCTAGTCGCAACAATCAGCGTAGATATGTTCCCCCCCACCTCTGGAACGCTCTCACACATACACGTACACAGAGACGCACACACACACACACACTGTATGTTAAATATTCATTACGACTGCTGACGGTGGGAGGGAGCGTAAAGTGTTAGTAGCGAGGTCGGGTTGCCAGATTGAGTTCTGTTAGATTTGTGGAGCTTTGGTGCGCAGGCTTTGTTTGGTTGTGGCAACCTCAGCAGAAAAAACCATTTCGCAGTACGAGTGAGGAAAAAAATGAAACCCATATGATTTTAATATTTAATTACTAAAATTTCCAATGTCTAAAAACGGCATGCGGGAGAAGTTTTTATTCTTTAGTCGGGCCAGTTTCTCATAATATATTTGATATGTTCCTACCCCGAGGGGTCAAATACATCAGGAGATCATGGGTCACTGGTGTGTGTTTTTCTCCCAGCCCTGTATATAGCAATTATGGCCAAATTAGACATAGTTATATCTCACAATTTACATCAAATGAGCATCCAGAGTGAGCCTTTATGTAACGAGGATGTATGTAGGGCTGGTGGAAGCACGTGAGACGCATCAGAGAGAACCTGCTCGCCTTCTTATTAACCCTAAAACTTTCCCCGATGTTACCCATTGAACATACAAGTGTAATAGTTCTGGTCTCAGGATATGTTTGGTTTCTCCTGTTTTCATTATCTGTCTGAAGATTAATTGTGTCAAGCTTATTGTGTCTAGGTTTGAACTAGTCTATCTAAATGAACCCTTTTTATTCCTTTTACCCTCTTCAGTGGTGACCTGGACTCAGCAGTGGAGGTGATGGAAACAGTCTTCAGTAGTCCAGACATTCCAAGCCCCAATATGTCCTTCGTCTTCAGAAAGGTCTTGAAAGATGACAATGAGAAAGCCTTGGACAAGTGTAAGAAACACACACACAATGCATATGATATATATAATGACTATACGAATGATACAATCCAGTTCTTGATGAAGAGAAACTCCCATAATGATTAAACCATTGACAAAATGTGCATGCTGCATTGCAGTGAGCGCTATGGCGGAGCGGCTAGCCAACCAGTTTGCCTGCTACACACCAGCTGCACACCTCTTCCTCCAGCTGCTGGACTTCGACAGAATCGAGGACGCCAAGTTCATGCTTGCTGTGAGTACTTGTGTGTGTGTGTGTGTGTGTGTGTGTGTGTTCCCCAAAGCTATAAGCAAGATAAGTTGTCGTGTGAAGGATCACTGATGTATTTTCACTTCAGTGTTATCCAAAGTTATGTTTGGAGATTCAAATTTGCTATTCTTGTTTTTTTTTTTTGTTGTGTGCGTGTGTGTGTGCGTGTGTGTGTGTGTGTGTGTGTGTGTGTGTGTGTGTTGTGGTCCACAGAGGCTGACATGAGTTGCACTTTTATTAACACTGGAGGGAAATTGAGCAGCATTCATGCAAATGCATAAAAGTACATTACTTGCTCACTTCTCTTCATTACTATTTAAACACGAAGTGAAGAATTCCATGGTTTTCAGGTCAGACCGTTTTTCATCACGCACATATTTATTACTCTCCATTTTGTCTTTGTGTGAATGATGAGCAAATAAATCTGAATGTGGGATTATTACCCAAAATCAACCATCGCTCCGTCTCCACCAAATACGAGGATCTGCTAGAGTGAAAGATGTAGTTGAGTGTAACGCTCAGTTTGAGATGGCCAAGTGCAGGTACTACTTTTCATTATTTAGGTTATCTCTGCACAACATTAGGAAAAAGCTCTGTAAAAGGTTTTTTTTTTTTTTTTTTCACTTTTTGTGACCACTTCAACTAAATTTTAAATCATCTGGAGCATTTTGTCCCGGTGCACACTTCTCCATTTGAGTGTCTCGCTCTTGACTACATTATTACATCAAAGTAATTAAAATCTGCGAAAAAACACAAATCAACAAGGGACGTGGTGATGAATTTAGTCCATCACAGCTCCCCGACGCGTTCGTCCAGTTGTCAGTTGTTGACTTATTCATCCGGCCTCACGTCTATGTCAGGAAGTGCTTCCCCACATTCCACCAATGAGTCTGTTGGTCTGAAATTGGCCTCCTACTGCTTCACTTATTTAACACAGTTCATACATTACAGCTCAATGACTTTGCATTGAGCCTGGGGACATGAATATGTATAAGGTAGATGGGTGAGAGACAGGAGGACGGCTGGTGAAAGGGATCAAGAGACTCATTGAAAGACACAAAAAATGGAGGTGAAGACTCTCCTCTGTCCTCTCGAGCGGCGATCGTTCACGCTCGCTGAGTGATCGCCCGTCATTCAGTTGCATGTGTGACTAGAGCGCACACTAATGAACACAGATATGTTACTTACCCCCCTCACTTGCTACACTTCATCACTTTTTAAACATGGACAAAAGGAAGTGTGTGTGTTTCTGGTCATATTATGTTCTTGTCACACACATCTTAGCTGCTCTCACAATAAGGCTACTAATACAATTAAAGTACTAGTTGACTTATAGTTTAGGCTATTCTGTGTGATCTTCCTTTTCTTTTTTGTACTATATTTTCATTTTCATTCACTGAGCCTCCCCTTAAACAGTATGGAGACCCCCTGGCAAGGCCCGCCTCGCACTTGGAAAACCTCTGAGTTGGTACTTTAAATATGCAAGCAAAGGACAGTACATTTTACAGCTTTACATTTTGATGATATTATATAAATATACAGTAGGAAATCCGCTTTCCCAAATAGTAATTCCTGAAAAGAGTATGAGATTGGGGCAAGTGTCGAAAGTGTCTAAATACTTTGTTGGGGAAAAAAAGATCAAAAAGGGGCTTTGTGCGAAGGCCTGGCTTTGTCCTTTCTTTCCTTTTTATTTACCAAGTAGGTGAGTTACAGAAGCTCTTCTGGACCACACTAACATTGAGGGGAAACTGATAAACACAGAGGAAAGTAAGACCGTAGATCCACTCCGACATGAAGGAGACGTGTGCTGCTCATCATTCCTCCTGACATCTTGAGTGATTATCCCTCTCAATCTTTAAACGGGGATGCCTGACAAGCATGCATGTTAATGAGCAGATACTTCTCATCTTCATCACTATTTAAACACAAGCTATGGATTGCGTTATCTTAAAGCTATAATATGCTCCTCGCTTGATATGCATCTTGGCTCGCTTTTCCCCTCTTTCTCTCTATAAGAGGAAGAAGTCATTTTTTATGAGACTTTTTTAATCGTCTGTGCTATAGACGTTTTGCAGTCCAACATGGTGTAAAAGTTTACAATTCCTGGTTGAAAGTCACACTGTATACAGCGCAGTTCATGCAGAGTTCAAAGTGCTTTACTGGCATTTAAACTTTAAAGGGGTTTAAAACATACTTTATATTAAATAAAAAAATTAATTAAATTTTTTTTTTTAAAAAGCGTGAACATGTATATAAATCTGGAGGTAATACTAATGTAACACATCTTATTATTATTAATCTTTATTCATAAAAACTAAATAAGTGATCAACGAGACATCAGAAGGCAGCTGAAAATAACGGCTTGTTTTTTAAAGACGGTCACAGTTCGTCAGCTAATCATTGGGATTATTTGATTTGTGTCAAATCTTGGACCGAAGATGTTTTAATCATAACTGAGCAGTATTGCAAGTTCCTCTGGAAAAACGGAAGCCAACTGTTGTAAATGTTTGAGGCGGCAATTAGAAATATAAGAAACGTAGTCGAGGGTCCCGAGCCTCGTGAACCCTGAACATTTAAATACTCTTTCAAAACACGTGTAACACGAAAACAAAAATGCTCCCGGTGTTGGAAAGTGACGCTACGAGGACATCCAACTGCAAAGACGACTCTTTAAAAACATGTTCTCCCGTTTGTCTGGTGTTGAGTGTGTGAGTTCTGACTCCGTGGGTGTGACCCAGGTTAAACTGGTGTGCTCACTGCTTGTCCCTCATCACGGACGGCCACACTCAAACCCCGCTCTCCCAGGCTCACTGGAGGCTAGCGGCCCGACTCCGCCATCCCATCATAAGTGAAGACCAAAACTCTGAAAAGCTTTTAAGTAGGCGAGCAGACAATAATGACGACATGGCTATCGGGAGAGGAGGAGGTGAGGTCGGTGGTGGAGCGAGAGGCATGAAGTTAGTCTTTAAGAAGTGAAACGGTGACAGAAGGAAGCAGTGAGGCAGGAGCTTTACACTCGCCGACAACTGCGTACATGCGTGTGTGTGTTGGGGAGGGAGGTCATTGAGGAAAAGGAGGCAGCGTTCCCTGGGTATGCAGAGCTTTTAGGCAGTATGTGTGAGGAGCCGGGGCGGCCCGGTCGGTTGTGGCGTCACCTTTGGGAGTGGTGGGTGTAGCGAGGGGGAAGGAAAACAGGGGGGAGAGCGAGTGAGAGCACGGAGCAAAGTTGAGTGAAGTGGCATAGTGTTGGTCTAATTGCCTGATTGTACTCAAGCCATTCTGCCGCTGCGTGCGTGTGGGTGGGTGCGTGTGCGTGCATGCGTGTGTGTGTGTGTGTGTGTGTGTGTGTGTGTCGTCATCCTGGTAAAAGCCTTACAGGCCACTCGCCTTTAATTCTGTACGCGGTGCAGAAGGAGCGAAGCGCGTTAGTTTCCGACTCGCTAGTAATCGGATCTCATTGCTGCTCAGCCAGGAGAACACACTCACTCACTCAGAGCACAGCGACGTTAATGCATCCCCTGCACACACACACACACACACACACACTTTAAAATGCACATGCAGTATATTGTATGTATGCTTGCATGTCTACATCATAAGCAGTCATGCACAGGTTAAACGTTCAGAAGTCTGTCTGATTTCCCTCATAATTTCTACATTTTTGTGTCATTTGATATATATCGTATTATTAAGGTCCATTGCACCGAAATGAATTATTTTTATTTTTTATCAGCCTCACTGCCAATACGGAGTCAGAATCTGCTGTAATTTTCCCTAAAAAGCAGCCATTACCATTGAACTCCTGTCAGAAATGGCTCCCTGCTGCCAGGAATGAAGGCAGAGGGATTATTCTGCAACACTTTCTACTGTTAAACATGTATATCTGTGATCAGATAATATCTTCCAATATATGTATTCTGAAGTGTTTATAAAAGACTGAAACAAGATGTCTTTTACTCCTGAATCAGAGTCTGAAATTAATCATTTTACGCTCTGAAAAGGTGGCGTGGCACCCGCTTTTTCTTTAAAAAAAACTTTGAAAAAGGTGGTGCCTCCTCTGTAACTTGCTTTACAAATAGAAATTGTAGATGGGGAATATGACTTGGGCTGGAAAAAAATATCATTGTTATTTTTTTGCTTTAATCCCTGTATTATATTGGTGCTTGTGAAGGTCAATGAAATGAAATGGTTGTTGAGAAATAAAAAATGTGTGTGTGTGTGTGTGTGTATATATATATATATATATATATGCATTTAAGTGAGGATAATTATGCTTCCATGCTATACATTTAAATTCATGAAGAAACGAGTAGTTATTAAATCCATAATTAACCTTTTAACCCGAGTGCTTGTGTGAAGGCTGTCGTATGAATGCGTGGGTGTGTTGGAGTGCATGTGTTTATGTACTGAATGTATGTGAAGAATATTCATGACTTCGAGAAGACTCCCCTCCTCTCCCGTTTCATCTCACTCGTTTCTTTTGTCCCTCTCGTCTTGCTGTAGCGCTGTAACGCTGTGGCTCAACAGGAAGGAGTGCTGATTTCCTTCTTGTCTCAGAATGCTCAGATTCCTGGACAGGTAATATCACACTTTAGGATTCTTCTCTTTAGGCTGTACATTTTTAACCCTTATGCATCACAAGTGACATTTTTGGCTTTTACAAAAAGTCTATAATAAACTGTGTCGCCAAAATACAGACACTCAGACCCTTAAGGACAAAAATGTCCCCTTTAAAACCAACATTTTTGATTGCACAGCCCTTATAGCATAATATTATGCACTCTTTTTTTTGTCTGGATTTCAGTCTAGAGCCCTGGCTTTAAAATTGTAGTTTTTACTATTTTCCACCACATTGAGACATTTTCTCAAGTTTGCCCTTTGGGTCAAATACGTGCCACTAGTGCCATTGCTGCTGTACTATGTGTTTGATGCAATGCATCAAAGTCAATGTTTTATGTTGTTTTATAACATTGCACTGACTAAGTTAATCAACGTTATTGTTTTTGTATGTAAATTGATTATTTGTGTGCACAGGTGGGCAAGATCAAGTCCCTGATGAGCCTGATTCCAGACTTCACTGAGAAGGATGTGATTTACTCGTACCTGATGAAGTGTCATGGTAAGAGAGACACACACACACACACACACACACACACACACACACACACACA